>CAKNYM010050405.1:137966-201022 GCA_932195095.1 Andricus curvator
ATAAAGAACTTGGCTCGAAAACTGGTTCTCCAGAATAATGGGGAAAACAAAAAGTTTCCAATCGTTTTTCATGGTGCTCAATGACCACCATAAAAAAATATTTACAGTCTTTCCAGTTTTCTAGAATTGATTTCTAATGCGAGAGTGGGTTTGTATGGGTGTTCTGATAACAATCTAATGACTGAGGATCACATGAAAAAATCATAGAAACAACGTCTTCAACTTTTTCTAAAAATGTTATTTTTTCGTCAAAGAATAATACAGCAATATATTTACCAAGTCTTTCCAGCTTTCTAGAGTTGAGTTCTATTGCGTGGGTGGGTTTGATGGGGTGTTAGGTGTACATTATATAGCCTGAGGTTCCTCTGAAAAAATCATAAACACAATAACATTGCATTTTGTGGAAAATGCTTATTTTTACTAATTACAAATTTGGAAAATCTTTACCAAATTCTCTTTAGCTATATGTAAATTATTTCTTCTGTGTGGGTGGTGTGAAGGGAATGTTATAAGATCAACTCAGAATTAGAAGAAAATGTGGAAAGTTTTATTTATCTTTTTTATCAGTCAGTATTTTGCGTTGAATATATTTTTCCCTCTTTTTTTCTTACATTTTTTAAAGATAATATTTATTTGTTATGTTTTTTAAATAATATATTATAACTTATTAAGAATTATTACTCCTACATATGTTTCAATGCCAACGGCGATACCACGCGGAAAACACCAGTTCTCGTAAGATCACTGAAGTTAAGCATTGTTGGGCGCGGTTAGTACTTGGATGGGTAACCGTTCAGGAATACCTGCGTGCTGTTGGCCCGTCGTGGGTGTGGTGGGCCCACATTGGTAGTAAATATCCACCTAGAAACACTACCCGAATCGGGTAGTGAGGCAATGAACTTTCGAGTTCGAACTGCTAATCTATGTATGTATGTACATATGTTTCAATGCTTTTTCTATTTTGAATATGGCGCCAGAAGTCCTTTTAAATATATTTAGTGATCGATCGAGATACCACGCGGCGCTGATTGTATTGTTTCTGTTTACTTTTTTTCGGCGTGTGAAAACTGTATTATTATGTTAATTTTTTAATATTTATCGCGAGTGGTGACGTTTCGGAGGGACTTTCTCCCTCAAATAGGGATATGTGCTTCCTGTGGGGGAAAAAATTGCCCCCTGACATCCTTTCGGTGCGCCCGCATTCGAAATCAATTTTTTGAGGTGAGTTTTGTAGGTTAGATTACCCCCTACATGAGCCTTAAAGTAAAGCCAGAAGTCCATTCCGAGATTTAAATCTCATGACGATTCCGGCATGATGCTAAACTATTGGGGTCCATAGACATCAGCTATGCCAATAACAAATCCCACTCCGCCGAGTCCTTGAACAAACAAATTATCTCCGAGACGAACGCCTGCACGAGATGTCAAATCAGTCGTCAACTCCTGAGTTTGGAATAGTTTGACTCGTTTGTAAGCGGACTCGCTAAGAAATGATCTCCCGCTACCGCTGTCGATTATGCCGCGAATTTTTTCACCGAAAACGTTAATTTCGACAGGTAATGTAATCGACCTTTTAGGTTCATAAGTCGCGTTACCGGGACGATATATTCTCCTCTGTGCTAGTCGGTGGATGATGCAAGGAGGAAGTCGAGTTGGAAACTCATCGGAAAGTCATCGGAGCTCTCATCCGAAAATGAGAGTGAGGCGATAGTTTCCTCAAACGATCTCTCCTGTTTTGCATGTAAAACATGCTCCACCTCGTTATCAGAATCTTCCGAGTCACTAGGAGCTTCTTCCAATAAACGTTACTCCAATTGAAGCAGAACAATTTAGACTGGTCGAAACAAGGTTTCGTTCCTTCTAACTTTGGTTGTTCGTTGACAGGGGTCTTAACAACAACTTTTTATGTTGTGTTAACTTGGTTTGACTTTCCTTGAAACTTACCCAAGTTTTGGGTGATTCTTTAACAAGTCATGGATGTCGTATTTTGAAGCCTAAAATCTTTTGTAGGGTTCGTGGTTGATTTAGGTTGGAAAGCATTAAAGTCTGTGACTTGTTCGCTCTCCGAGTTTTCATCGCTCGTCTATAATTCGTCTTGCACCAAATATTCGTCAACCGAATCAAACTGTCCTTGCACATAGTTTAGGTCTGTTCGGCTAGACCTCGGAGGCACTTTCTGTGACTCAACTGATCTCTGATAGAGGTAACTACGTTCGTTGACATAGTGAAAAAATTCAGTATAATCCCTCAGAGATAAGTTTAAAATCTTGAAGGTCAGTCGTGGTTAAATTTCGTAGAGATCTGTTTTAACTATTCTCTAAATTCCGGCGGGTACTGCATACGTTCGAATATGAGCCTAGTCCTACATGCGAACTCTACGAGAGTTTCATTTTTCTCGAGTTTCAATTCATGGACCTCGAGGGGAAGGTCAGCGTCGTCTTTCTTCACGCCCCACTAGTACTGGAAGGTACGTGAGAAATCTCTCCACGTATGCCATGAGCTTTTGTTCACTAGGTACCACGACCTGTACCAACCCTCAAAAACCTTTGATAAACACGGGACGATAAGTATCTGTGTATTCCACTGATGGTCAAATAATCTTTGAGGATCAACAGGAACTGTCCAGGGTTCCGCTCGGTCTTTGGAAAAGAACTCTTCCACCAGGTCTACAAATCGACGACGCATTTTGGGTTTATCTCGAATTAATTCGAGAAGAATAAAAAATAAAGAACCCGTTCTCCGTGTGGTCGACATGTTCGAATTCCGACTCGAAAATGGAAAACTACGAGAATCGTTCGAACGGAACGGGACAAGACCTATGTCTTGAATATTATTTTTATTATTTTGGGAACCATATCCCTCACTACCTATCATTTCGCAATATTGTTGTTCTGAGACGAAAATCTCCTTGTCAACCATTTGCCCATTGGTATTTGGTTCACCAAGTACAAGCCTAATCAACCGCGGAACTGTGACTTGACTTCCAAAATCGGAATTATTCACGTTTATGTTTTGTGAATAATTATTGTCGCGAGGGAATCGAGAATCCACGTTCTGAATTCTTGGGTGAAACACTGTTTTTTCACTCACAAAACGCACGTTTCTAAGTTCACTTTCCACCGAACCCATTCCACCTCTTTCGGTTGACGGACTCGGTGAGCTAAGGTTCCCGAGTCGACCGAGGGGTTTACCAATTGGGGATTTAAATGGCGACTACGAGAATTTCGAATATTATCTGGGTTTAATTCGTCGTCCGCGGAATAATGCGGATGTTCTCTATCATAGGGCATATTTGACGAGATTTCTCCCCCTTCGGACCTTTGTTTATGCGAAATACGCGAGCGGGGGTTCACGCGATTGATAGCGTGGCTTTGTCCATATTGATTTTGATTCGACGATAGCATCCTCTCCAATAGCTTATTTTGTTGAGAGGTTACATCCTCGAATCGGGTTGCCAATATTTCCATTCTGCGTTCTAAGACGCTGTCATTCTGATCTAACCCGGGATTAACTGACCCTGGTCGGGTAGGAGTCGTTGTACGTGAACCCCTTCTCCTTCCTCTTCCCGCATTTTCGAACAAGGACGATCTCAATTTTAATTTGACAGATCAGAAGAATTTCCGATTCAGTCGACAATTCATAAAATTCAAACCCCGAATAATCAGAAAAAGGTCTGAAGACATTTTCAATTTGTTAAACAATTAACCCCGTTGATGACTTAGGGCAAAACCCATCATCATCAAATTCGTAAAACAATTCAAAGAACTGATGAAAACAGGATCCGATTCTTATTTATTTAAATGAACAATCAGAATAAGGTCTGATTTTCATTTATGTATGAAAGACACCGTCGAGTTCGGGACAATTGACCAATCAATCAATTATTGGTCGACGAGATGTATTTCAAATTTTATTTCGTTAGTGAAAAGGAAACCGATCCTCCGTTTTTTTCTACAAAGAATCCGAATAAAATCTGATCTCTATTCCATTAATTATCTGGATTAGAACAAAATCTGATCTTTACCTTTACTAATCGACAACAATCAATTTACTTTCAAACCCCTTTTGATTTAATACTTGTGACGTGGTAGATATTACCCGTCACTAAAAGAGTTTATTTTGCTGGAACTAAAACGAGCATCCTATCGAGCATCAAACAGTCAATTTAAACGTGGGAGCTTCTTCCCGCTAGAACCAGTGGAGGATGGAGGGCACCACCATACGAACGTCCGAGACCACCACACAACAGAGTCGTTTGCGGGCATCAAGCCCCGTATCTTTAACGAGGGAGTAAACTCTCTCTGTATTAAATCTCTCTCATCGGAGTGATACCCAACCGGCGTATTTTAATATTTATTATTTTTATGTATAAATTGAACCGGCCAACTGTACTCCGAAGGCCAAAAATTAATAATTGAAAATATTAACCGGGGTGCACTCCTGTAAAAATACGAGTCTGCGAACTCAACATAGCTTGTGGTAACTGCCCACGTGATCTCGGTAACGTCGACTGTTGGGTAATTACTTCGATTCTATAATTCTGACCCCTATGTATCTCGGTAGACATTTTGACCTGTCACTCTTGCTCTGTCGTCTTAACTATTAACATGTCCTCTTCCTCTTTTTGGATTCAGAAGCGTAAGAATTCCATGCTCTGAAACTAATTTTTTGACATTTCTTGCTTTTCGCTCTGATGTATTGAACACCTTCATCAGTTTTCTTCGTTCCTAAGATTTTGGCGCAAGCGAGAGAAGTTGAAATTGTGCTTGAAGATCTTTAGAGATTTAGAAAGTATTTGACCAAATACTTCAACACCAGCTTTATGATATTTGTTTTCACACTGCACCTTGGTGTCTAAGACATCTAAATATTTTTCGCTGTCATATGGCTGATCTTTATCATCGTCAGAAATCACTTCATGATCCTCAGTATCTACCTTATCTCAACCAGAAGGCTCTGTAATATCACCAGAGTTCAAGGATGATATTCCCGCTGAGTTGATGAGTTGGTATCTACATGAAATGCAAATTTGAGCTCCTTCTGGTAGTGTAGGGAATTTCAAACGCAAGTCGTGGGAAACACCACGGAGTTTAAGATTAGTTGCTTTATGCCTCACTTTTTGGAAAGGATTAATACATCTATTCTTCCAAATTTTAATCACTTTTTTAGAGGGCATCGTGCAAAAAGTACTTTTTTCAAATTGAAAAAGAGATTTTCAGATAAGAATGACCAAAGTCACGATATTTCCAGAAATACAATTGAAGGGACGGATCGAAGAATGGGACGTGCGCGTGATGGCTTGAAAGTGCCCATGAACGTTATGCAATCTCCCAAAAAACCCGCTTGTCCCGTTCGCCCGTGTTTACATTAAAAAAACGGTACAAATCGTTGATTCTCAGAGAACTTCCAGTGAGAAAGTTGTTCCGTAGGGATTAACGAATAAATCTGCGCAAGGAGCATATTTTTTCGTTTTGTATATCACAAGCTATCACGAGCTTAGTAAAACGAAATGATGCGAGCTGAGGAAACATCATTTCGTTTTACTAAGCTCGTGATATCTTGTGATGTACAAAACGAAATAATATGCTCCTTGCGCAGATTTATTCGTTAATCCCTACGGAACAACTTTCTCACTGGAAGTTCTCTGAGAATCAACGATTTGTACCGTTTTTTTAATGTAAACACGGGCGAACGGGACAAGCGGGTTTTTTGGGAGATTGCATAACGTTCATGGGCACTTTCAAGCCATCACGCGCACGTCCCATTCTTCGATCCGTCCCTTCAATTATAATAATAATACATAAAGGAGAATAAGCATGAGAAAATAAATAATAAAATAAATTTACGTACAAACCTGCTTCGATAAATTCGATTTAAGATAAAATCTGCGAGTAAAATACGAATATTATATTCCAGTTTCTTATACTGTTAAAATTATCTTCTCTAGTGAGAATCAAAACCATCTAGTGGCAGACAGCCATCTAGTGGCAGAAGTAGGAAGTGAAAAATGCGCGGGTAAATTCAAAAGTTGTATATTCTCACTTCTCATTTATAAAGCATATTCCCAAGTAATTTTACACTGACCGTAATGCAGGTCTTGTTAATTCGCCCTGAAAATGCAGAGAGCAGTTATTCTAGTAGCATATAATATTACTTAACTTAAAAAACTGACACTAAAACGTTGCACAAAGATCATCGGCGTGAGCGCACTAGGGGAGATCGCGCGCCACCCGCCCTATCATGGCATCTTGTTTACGTATCGTTCTATTACACAAAGACGAATTAATTTTCCACTCTGAAAATTGGGGGTCTTATAGGAAAAAATCTCAGCTTTCTTTTAAAACTATTTTGAAGAAAAAAGAGTGTCTAAATTTGAAAAAAAGGCAAATTTATTCTTGATTTTCCAAAATTAGGGTCATATTTTGACTATTTTTGAAAATCGTTATAACCACCAGAAATTTTGTGGAAAAATCTATCAAAAACATTTATAGTGAAATTTTGTTTAAGGCGATAGGAAAAAAGTTACAAATGTTTGAAAGTAAGGCTTTGCATAAAAAGCCAAAAAATTGTACCCCCTCCACTTTGATAAATAATTATCAAAATAAATTAATTTTTGGTGTGAGTAGTACTATCTAATAGGACTATAATTGGGCCAATTTTTAGCCCGATCGGACAACTTTCATTTTCGAGATGAGTACACATCAGAAATTATGCCCTATTGTATAAATGTAATCACTTTAAATTAAAGCTGGAAAGTAATGGATAGAAATCCAATAATAAAATATGGCTAAATGAGAATTAATATTTTGAAATGCATAGACCAGGAAACCCAGAAAATTGAAAAATTAGTAGGACTTAATTTTTAATTTTTTTTTTACTGGGAAATTTCTACATTTCTAATAAAAGAACGTACATCTAATAAGCTTTCTAATACAACTTGCCAAATTAATTTTTAGTTATTCGTAGTTTGCAATTTATAATCATATATTTCGTTTTTCTTTTCAAATTTACAATATTATATAATGTCTAATAAGAATATGTACTTATATAATTTCTCATGTGCATAATTAAGATGAATAATATAATTCTGTAGCATTTCTTTTTCGTGTGTGTAATGTACTAGTTATGTATCATTTTTATATATTATCTGCTATGTATTTGAGTTCCATATTTGTTACATAACAGTCACATATCCTTGTAACACTATTGCGGAATTGTTGCAATAAAAATATATTTTTGACATATAACGCTGTTACAGAACTGTTACGGATCTCTGACAGAAGATGGTTCTCTGACGTTCTTACAGAACTGTTAAAACAAGTGGGGACGACATTACTCGTCCCCCGGTCCAATCCAGTTCCTAATCAGTCACACAACATGTTCCTTTCTGTTCCATAACTGTTACATCACTGTTATATATTAGTGTCCACTAGGTTTTAGGAAAAGTGTACTTTTCACTTAGGGTAAGTGCATGTTATGTATATATATATATATATATATATATATATATACCATTAAACCATTTCCCTTTCAGGGTAGGCGTGACACTACTACTATAATTATTTATAATTATTTATATTATATAATTATCACAATTATATAATTTCATATATACCAAAATTCCGGTTTAAGCTTGGATTGGTTGAAGATTGTAGTTTTTAGATGTTCCATGAAGATGTTGGCTATTACAGATGAGATTGGAGATTCCATTTCTGCTCCTGAGGTTTGTTCTTAGAATTGGTTATTGAAAGAGAAGTAAGTATTGTATATAAGTATTTAATAATATCGGTTGTATCAGAGATTGGTACTTTCGTAAAGAGAGAAACTACGTCAGAACTCACTAGGGTGTCTTGGGGTTGAATGTAAATCTGTTGTATCTTTTGATAAAGTCAAAAGAGTTTTGGACGTGTGTGATAGAGTTTCCTGTGAAAGGATTCAGTTCTTTGGTAAGGAAGCGTTCTAGGTTGTAATTTGGTGAGTTTATTGTGCTGACGATCGGTCTGAGTGGATGTTGTTTTTGTGGATGTTTGGGAGTCCGTAAAGTTTTGGAGAGATAGAATTACTAGGTATTAATTTAGATATTGTGTTTCTGCCAAGTTTAGAATCTTTAAGAAGGGTTTTTGTTTTTCTTACTACTGTTTTTTGTTTTTTTAAAAGTTTTTTATATGTATCGTCAGTTAGAAAGTCCATGATTTTGTTGCTATAGTCTTCTTTATTCATTATGACTCTTGTGTTGGCCGTCCTACGCCGTATATCATTCGCTTTTTTGGGTGGAAAGGTATATATTGTGGATTCCAAATTACTGATGATTTCTTCTCTCAGGATTTTGAAGGAAGCTACTGAACAAGTATGTCCTTTAGATAACGCTGAAATCATTTCCTTGCTGAGTCATCAGGGAGACTGGTCGAACATCTTTATGTATCATCTAGAAACTAAAATCTTCAACCAATCCAATCTTAAACCGGAATTTTGGTACCGTTACGTTGACGACACTTTTGTCATTTGGAGATATGGACTAGATGAACTACACAAGTTTTCCGATTTTATCAATCGATTGCACCCTAATATCCAGTTCACCATGGAAATTAAACAAAACGCAAAATTGCCTTTCTGGGCAGAACTAGATTACAAAAGATCTGATAACACATTAGGACATGAAGTTTACAGATAACCCACACATAAAACACCTACATGCCTCCTCCCACCACCACCCATCTCAAAAGCAATCGGTCATCAACTCCCTTGTATACAGAGCTGTCTTCAGAAAAGATAAACTTCAAAAGGAGTTAGAAAACTTCAAACAAATCCTAATACAGAACGATCACATAAACAAACATATTGATAAAGCCATAAGAAAATACACTCAAAACAACAACAAGGTATCACAGAACAAATAGGAAGAATTCTCAATAAACACAACATCCAAACCATACTTGAACCACCTGCGAAAATAGGGCACCTTCTGAACAACCCTAAAGATAAAAAGGCACCTCTCAATGATCCGGTAGTATATGAAATCCCTTGCTCTTGTGCCAAAGTTTATATTGGAGAAACACACCATTTTATTTGAAAAAACGACTGGCGTCGCAAAAATATACAATATTGTTCCAAGAAAACATAGAGAAGGAATCGAAATCTTAAAACAACCTAATAACATCAATGGGGACAATGGATATAATATCAATCCGATTTGTTTTTCCGTCCTCCTGGGTTTTTATAAAAGACTTGATTGGCCAGTCAAGTTCGACCACTCCCCCCCGGGGGGCGTCTGGCCAATCACAGGCATCGTGTAACGTATATATATAAACAACATAACCTGAAACTTCAGTTTACAAGGCTTGAAGAAGTGAGCTGCAATATTCGCGAAACGTCGCCAAGATTCGTAGTTTTGCACATGATTAAAACCCGAAACACCGCCTTTTATTACATGAGCTACTTATCAAGCTGCTTGAGTTCCTGTAGGTGCATCCAAGAATAGTAAGATGCATGAAAGAGTTTATGCTCTTGTGGCGGACAAGATTTGTCCTAACATCTGACAAAAGACAAGTGACTACCAGCTATGTCACATGTAAGAGGAGGGTCTTCCAAGGAGACATTTTAAGTCCGATACTTTTCTGTGTCTCCCTCTTGCCTCTATCTTTTGTGCTTCGAGGCAAAAGCTCTGGATACTTATGTGGCCCAACGACTTCTAAAGTGATTGGCATGAGCTTTGGACTGGACAAGTGTGCTTTCAAAATAAGGTAACGCCAAATTCTAAGAAAAATTTGGGCTTCCGAATAATCTGGGAAGAATAAGATCAAGGCGACCAATATGCTGGACGTTCCTATACTGATCTACAAGTTTACTTTCTAGGACAGAAGGAGCAGGAGCGAATGACGTACATGTTCCGGTTGCGTCGGGATTGGTTGCCTTAAAGAACCATGATCGTAGCTTTCGGAGCCTACAACTTCTATAACAAATAATACTAGAAATATTTTTTTTCGTTGCAACATCGGTCACTCATTTCCGAATTGAGCCGAATAGATAACGACCGTCAAACAAACAGTCCGGTATTCTAAGCTAAAACCATTTTATTGTCTACTTTAACTTTCGACTTGAGCCGAGTAGATCACGTCCGCATAATAATTAGTTCGGTATTCCAAATTGAAACAATTTTATTATCTACTTGGACTTCCGAATTGAACCGAATAGGTGATGACCGCGTATCATCCAGTTCGGCATTTCAAATTCGAACGATTTTATTGTCTAGTTGGACTTCCGAATTCAGCCCAATAGATATATAAACAAAATCAATCAGGTTCAGTTTAGTGTAACCATGACAATAACGGAACGGAACCGGATTGATTTTTTTCAATCCGGTTCAAATTGCCCTTTCATGTAGAGTAGTTTGTGTTCTAGGTATTCAGTGTGTGCATCACATGCTCTACACCTACCGCTGAGAACTTCTTGACGTAAAATGCTGCGACGTTATAGTAGGGTGAAAATGACACTGTCCTGGCACGCGAAAATGAAACTCTCTGTACCACAATTAAGTCCTAAGGATCTGATAAAAGCAAAAGTTTTCTCCTTCGACAAGGGCTGATATTCTACAGTTCGGTGAACGTTTCTGTGCATTTTCTGTTCGAGGATCTGTTGGCGGAATTATTCAACCTTTGCTTTCTTTGCTTAGGCTTGTATAAGTGAGACACCTAGATGGATCAATGCACTTTCCTCACTCCTTATGTTAAAGTTCAGGCCAAGAGTCTCGGCCGCCTGCTCCGCGGCTTTATAAAGGGACGCTCCTTTACCAATCATCGCATGTTTCCTGACCATGTTTAGGAGAGGATCTCTTCTATTTTTAACGATGTAAGCTGTGCCCAGAACAATTCGGTTATGAAAACATTGGAGATTCAGAAGTCCGCGCCAGCCTTGACGGCGTGGTATGAATAATTGCTCAACAGGCGAATTGACATGCGAGCTTTTCTACATATGCATGACCTTACGCGTAGAGATCTTCTTCGAAGAGCTCGTTCTTCGTCCATTAAACCACCGCAAACGAGTAAAGTATAACCGGGACGGCATGCATGTTAGTAGCAGATACCTTGTTCAACAACGACAGATTTAAGGCTTATGTAGGGGGTAATCTAACCTACAAAACTCACCTCAAAAAATTGATTTCGAATACTGGCGCACCGAAAGAATGTCAGGGGGCAATCCCCCCCCCACAGGAAGCACATATCCCTATTTGAGGGGGAAAGTCCCTCCGAAACGTCAACACTCGCGATAAATATTAAAAAATTAACAAAATAACACAGTTTTCAAACGCCGAAAAAAAGTAAACAGAAATAGTACAATCAGCGCCGCGTGGTATCTCGATCGATCACTAAATCTATTTAAAAGGACTTCTGGCGCCATATTCAAAATAGAAAAAGCATTTAAACATATGTAGCAGTAATAATTCTTAATAAGTCATAATATATTATTTAAAAAACATAACAAATAAATATTATTTTGAAAAAATAGAAGAAAAACAGAAGGAAAAATATATTCAACGCAAAATACTGACTGATAAAATAGATAAATAAAACTTTCCACATTTTCTTCTAATTCTGAGTTGATCTTATAACATTCCCTTCACACCACGCACACAGAAGAAATATATTTACATATAGCTAAAGAAGATTTGGTAAAGATTTTCCAAATTTGTAATTAGCAAAAATAAGCATTTTCCACAAAATGCAATGTTATTGTGTTTATGATTTTTTCAGAGGAACCTTAGGCTATATAATGTACACCTAACACCCCAAAAAATCCACCCACGCAATAGAACTCAACTCTAGAAAACTGAAAAGACCCGGTGAATAGTTTCCGATCTTAGTCTATGGGAATATAATCATTTCTCTAAAAAATCAAAGCTATAGCGACTTTGATTTTTTAAAAAGGTCCTTGGGTTTTGGATTATCATTACAACATCCCCAAAAGTCCATCCACCCACAAGACATAAATTACATATAGCTGTCAAGATTTGGTAAAGATTTTCCAAACTTGTAATTAGCAAAAAAAAGTTATTTCCACAAAATGCAAAGTTATTGTGTTAATGATTTTTTCAGAGAAACCTTAGGCTATGTAATGTACCCCTAACACTCCATCAAATCCACCCACGTATTAGAAATCAATTCTAGTAAGCTGGAAAGACTTGGTAAATATATTGCTGTATTATTCTTTGACGAAAAAATAACATTTTTAGAAAAAGTCGAAGTCGTTGTTTCTATGATTTTTTGATGTGATCCTCAGTCAATACATTGTTATCAGAACACCCATACAAAACCACTCTCGCATTAGAAATAAATTCTAGAAAACTGGAAAGACTGTCGATATTTTTTATTGTGGCCATTGAGCACCAACAAACCGATTGGAAATTTGTCGTTTTTCACATTATTCTTGAGAACCAGTTTTCCAGCCAAGTTTTTTATTATTTATTCCAAAGACATTCTGACTCTTATGTCTTCTTTCTAAACCTGAATTCGAGTTGGAATCCAAAGGCTCAAGTCGATCAGACTTGATAGTGGCCGCTGAGCACTATGAAACCGATTTGAAACTGGTCTTTTTTCACATTATTCTTGAGAATCAGTTTTCGAGCCAAGTTTTTTATTCTTTATTCCAAAGACATTCTGACTCTTATGGCTTCTTTCTAAACCTGAATTCGAGTTGGAATCCAAAGGCTCAAGTCGATCAGACTTGATAGTGGCCGCTGAGCACTATGAAAACGATTTGTAACTGGTGTTTTTTCACATTATTCTTGAGAATCAGTTTTCGAGCCAAGTTTTTTATTCTTTATTCCAAAGACATTCTGACTCTTATGGCTTCTTTCTAAACCTGAATTCGAAGTTTCAAATCGTTTTCATAGTGCTCAACGGCCAGTATGAAGTCTGATCGACTTGAGCCTTTGGATTCCAACTCAATTTCAGGTTTAGAAAGAAGCCATAAGAGTCAGAATGTCTTTGGAATAAAGAATAAAGAACTTGGCTCGAAAACTGATTCTCAAGAATAATGTGAAAAAAGAACAGTTTCAACTCGTTTTCATAGTGCTCAACGGCCAGTATGAAGTCTGATCGACTTGAGCCTTTGGATTCCAACCCGAATTCAGGTTTAGAAAGAAGCCATAAGAGTCAGAATGTGTTTGGAATAAAGAATAAAGAACTTGGCTCGAAAACCGGTTCTCAAGAATAATGTGAAAAAGACCAGTTTCAAATCGGTTTCATAGTGCTCAGCGGCCACTATCAAGTCTGATCGACTTGAGCCTTTGGATTCCAAGTCGAATTCAGGTTTAGAAAGAAGCCATAGGAGTCAGAATGTCTTTGGAATAAAGAATAAAGAACTTGGCTCGAAAACCGGTTCTCCAGAATAATGGGGAAAAAAAGTTTCAAATCGGTTTCATAGTGCTCAGCGGCCACTATCAAGTCTGATCGACTTGAGCCTTTGGATTCCAAGTCGAATTCAGGTTTAGAAAGAAGCCATAAGAGTCAGAATGTCTTTGGAATAAAGAATAAAGAACTTGGCTCGAAAACCGGTTCTCCAGAATAATGGGAAAAAAAAGTTTCAAATCGTTTTCATGGTGCTCAATGGCCACCATAAAAAAATATTGACAGTCTTTCCATTTTTCTAGAATTTATTTCTAATGAGAGAGTGGGTTCGTATGGGTATTCTGATAACAATCTATTGACTGAGGATCACATCAAAAAATCATAGAAACAACGACTTCGACTATTTCTAAAAATGTTATTTTTTCCTCAAAGTTTACAGCAATATACAGCAATATATTTACCAAGTCTTTCCAGCTTACTAGATGGGTGGATTTGATGGGGTGTTAGGTGTATATTATATAGCCTAAGGTTCCTGTGGAAAACTCATAAACACAATAATATTGCATTTTGTGGAAAATGCTTATTTTTGCTAATTACAAATTTGGAAAATCTTTACCAAATCTTCTTTAGCTATATGTAAATTATTTCTTCTGTGTAGGTGGTGTGAAGGGAATGTTATAAGATCAACTCAGAATTAGAAGAAAATGTGGAAAGCTTTATTAATCTATTTTATCAGTCAGTATTTTGCGTTGAATATATTTTTCCTTCTCTTTTTTCTTATATTTTTTAAAAATAATATTTATTTGTTATGTTTTTTAAATAATATATTAGAACTTATTAAGAATTATTACTCCTACATATGTTTCAATGTTTTTTCTATTTTGAATATGGCGCCAGAAGTCCTTTTAGATAGATTTAGTGATCGATCAAGATACCACGCGGCGCTGATTGTACTGTTTCTGTTTACTTTTTTTCGGCGTTTGAAAACTGTGTTATTTTGTTAATTTTTTAATATTTATCGCGAGTGTTGACGTTTCGGAGGGACTTTCCCCCTCAAATAGGGATATGTGCTTCCTGTGGGGAAAAGAATTGCCCCCTGACATCCTTTCGGTGCGCCAGCATTCGAAATCAATTTTTTGAGGTGAGTTTTGTAGGTTAGATTACCCCCTACATGAGCCTTAAAGGCCAATTCTGTAGAAGAAGACGCTTGTAACTGCTTCCAATATTACGACCTGAATACGGATAGGTATGTATAGGTCTCTACAGTGCTGAGATGTCTAATAACGCTTATATCCACAAGCTCAGGGTCCTCGGAAACGCCAGTAATCCGCCCTCGCTTTAGATAAATCTTGGCACACTTGACCACTCTAAAGTCCATATCAATCTCTCCTGTGTACCCCTCGATGATTTTGAAAGCACTCTTAAGTTGGCTTTGACTAGAAGGATAGATCTTCAGGTCATCCATATAAAATACATGAGTGACCTTATGCTCGCGATAATTAGTGTCGCGGCAGAGGTACCCAGGAGAGCTCCGTAGTGTGATAGATAGTGGCAGAAGTGTAATGCAAAAGAGTACTGAGCTCATGGTGTCGCCCTGAAAGAAGCCCCTCTGGAAGGTGACGCTGTTCGTTGTCACACGTTAATTTCCAGATGAGATAGTAAATCTAATTTTCCAAAGGAGCATCAATCTCTCTAGGTATCTCACTATGTGTGGATAAACCTTCGACCTTTCTAACAGACAAATGATAAGTCTATGAGAGGTTGAATCGAAAGCTTGCCGGTTGTAAATCCAGGCCATTCACAGGGCGCGCTGGTGAGCTGCTGCATCTTTGCAGACGCATCTGTCAATTAGTAGGTTCTCTCGGCAGCCTGCTACACCTTTTTTCGAGCCTCTTTGTTTGTACATCTCTCTTGACGCAGGCTCAATTTCGCGAACAATCCTGTCGTTTAGGACAGCTGTAAAGATCTTTAACAGCGTGTCAAACAAGTTATCGGCTTGTAATTCTCTGGATTGGACAAGTCGCCTTTCTTGGGCAGGAGTATAGTGCGTCCTAATACCAGCCACTGCGGAATGGGCGTTTCCGACTTTAAATATGAGGTGAATATGAGGGCCAGATGTTGGTACGTAGAAGTAAATTTCTTCACCAGAAGTTCTTGATCCCATCTGGTCCTGCAGCGGAAAAGTTCTTCGTACTCCTAAGTGCTTTTTTCACCTCTTCGGCAGTGCTTGATGGACATTCCTCCTCAGATGTTATGAGGTTGTCGCAATGCTCCTTGAAGCGGATGATATTTTCAGTGTTTTCTTTAAATTTCAGCGTTTTCGGGATCTTGTATACCACTCACAAAAAAGTGTCTACCTCGCGTAGTCAATCATATATTGAACACGGCACGCACTCTGTCTTGCCGATCAAATCTTGTTGATCAGTTGATGCAAGCGTCTTTTGGTCTCTTGATCCGTCGTCGGTTTAAGCCTTCGAATTGAATCAGCCAAAGCTCTCGCATACCATAAATTGTACAATTGATGGTCCAGACGGTCGGACTCCTCCAAGATCTCCTCACGAAGGGAGGCTCCCATTTCAGCCCTCGAGATTTAAAGAACCAAATTTAAAATTTGAGTAGGTAGCAACACTATTTAACCAGAGTTTGATGAGTCACACTGTACTGACTAAAATTTTCCAATTTTTGAATTTGTTCACCAATCAATTTGTAAATTTCACAAACATAATTCAAGGAACCTTTTATGTTGGACCATTTAATTTTTTAAGGGTCTGGGTCCGGATCCGAACCTTTTAAATTCTTAAGGGTTCGGGTCCGCACCGTTTAAATTCTTAAGGGTTCAGGCTAATACAAGAACCATGGTTAGTTCGAGATACCATAAGGGGCCTAGGGGGGGCTGGTCTTTTTTGTTACAGGGACCCCAAGGCGGCCAAACCAAGGGCCTGCATACTGACGAAAGGACTTAACGCTGTCCCGTTGGTTGAACTATGTTCGAGAGACCTGATGGTGATAGCCACGGATCTCAAAGGAATAGGGAGGCTAGTTTTGGGATCGGCTTATTTTCCTTATGACAGCGATACCAACCCACAAGTGGAGGTACGAACACTGGTGGAATACTGCAAGGTAAGTTGTATTCCTCTTCTGCTGGGATGTGATGATAATTCCCACCATACTTTGTGGGCAGCACTGACATCAACTCAAGAGGTAATGACCTATTGGAATATCTAATCACCACTGATTATATATTCTTAACACGGGGAACACCCCGACGTTCCGTAATTCGGTCAGGGAAGAAGTCATTGACATCACTCTCCGAAAGGCCGGGGAGACACACTGGTGGAATGGGAAACTCGAAGAGCTTCGGAGGGAAACCAAAGAGAGGTTCAGAAGTGCCATTAGTGGCAAAACGAAGGAACTATGGACGTCATTCACAACGATGTGGGACGAATACAGGGGTGCAATACGTAAGGAAAAAAGGAGAGCTGGGCCAACTTTTACACAGACATCGAGAAGGGAGCTGAGGCGGCTAGACTGGATAGGCTGCTTTCTCGAAACCCGGACGCTATTCTCGGCACTCTGAAATTGCCCGGAGGGGGATACTCAGAGTCGGACCGGGATACCTTGGCTCACCTGATTAAGGCACATTTCCCGGGCTTTTCAAGGTTTGGAGAAAAGGGGACGGCACCTCAGAGGCAAGCTAAGTCGTCTGCGGCCCAACTGGGCCCGAAACGGCGGCTGGCCAATAAGATTGTCACCACCACCAGGGTCAGGTGGGCCCTGAAATCGTTCAGTCCTTACAAGTCTCCTGGACCAGATGGCATATATCCAGTCCTCTTACAGAGGGCTGGAGAGGTCATCATAGGGCCGTTAGTGAGACTTGCTAGGGCTAGTCTGATGTTGGAACATGTCCCGACGGCATGGAGGGGTGCGAGAGTAGTCTTTATTCCGAAAGCAGGTAGGATCGGTTATACCTCACCCAGGGATTTCCGGCCCATCAGCCTAACATCTTGCCTACTAAAAACAGTGGAAAGACTTGTGGATAGATATATCCGCGACAAGGTCTTGTCAAGTAGGCCACTCTACAAGGAGCAACACGGCTACAGGGCTGGTCACTCGACGGAGACGGCCCTAAGTGGAGCAGTAAACCTAATTGAAGGTCAACTGAAGGAGAAAGGCCTCGCGATTGGAACCTTTATGGACATCGAAGGAGCCTTCAATAACACCTCTGGAGAGGTGATCAGGGCGGCTATGATTACACATGGTGTGCCTATTGCAGTCGTGGAATGGACGTGCCACCGTGCATACCGTCGCGTCGCCACATTTCAATCCAAGACATTCCCGATGATAGGTGCAGAGCGTATCATGCATACCCCGAGCTCCTAGGGCACATACTATCTAGTTGTCCAATTCAGGTGGGAACGACGTACATCCAAAGGCACAATGCGGATCTAAGAGTGCTTTATTACCATCTCTGTCACTCTTACGGCATTAGCCCTGATACAGCTCCGCCAAATGCTCCTAGGGAAATAGAGTCAATTGTCGAAAATGAGAAGTGCCACATATATTAGAACCTCATATTCTCGACAACTGTTTCTGTCGCGCACTTGAGGCCTGACGTAGTTCTCATTAACTTCGAGAAATGAACCACGTTCGTTTTCGAATTTTCGGCACCAGCGGAAAAAAACATCACAGCCAAGGAGAATGAAAAGAAACAAAGGTATAAAGACCTCATGAGGGAATTACGACGGCTATACGTCGTCCTGATCATCGGTGCTCTTGAAGGTGCCAAGCTTTCAATGTTTAATAGTCTAAAAAACATCCCTGCGTGTCAACGAAGTGCTAAGACACTTGCAGGGAAAATGCAGAAGGCGGTCGTCCTTGGGTCGCTCCGTGTCCTCAGGGTGCAACAGACATTTGCCGGATCATCGTTTTTGAATCCCGTGGTTGTCCTTATGACAAACTTTTAACTATATATATATATATATATATATATATATATATATATATATATCAGCTCTAGGATTTATTTAATGTGAGTACCAATACTTCAAAAATTTTACTTTCTTCATAAACCGTGTTTATATATGAAATCTTCGATTTATGTTTGACTGCCATAATTCCCATCATCAGTAACTTAATTTATCATGATATAACCTTTATAAACTATTTCCCTTGGTAAAATATTTATAACGATGAACGCTCTACGAGGAATATATTTCTAATTTTCGCATAATATTGTTAAGGAAAACACAATGCATATATTTGTATTAGTTTATCCTAATTTAAATTTATTATTTGGATTTTATGTTTTTATGTAATATTTTATCATCTGCAGAATTAGGCCTTGAAAAGGACTCTGATTCGAGTCGAAACATGTTGATGAATATTTAAGTAAACATTAAAAAACCGGAAAAAGCATAGACTTTTTAAATATTATAAGCTACCGGAAAAAACTACAACATTAAATATTAAAAAAGGCTAAGCCTGAGTCAGGCTGGGCAATCTAATCTGGCGAGCAATGCAGGCGCAGGTCTAGACCCAGCTTGACTTCGGCCGCCTACACTGCAACGAGTATTATTGATGTTCTTACCTTCGTATTTACCAGGAATAAGATCTGATTTTTGAGTTTCCGCTTCAATTACGACCTCAGAGTTTTGTCTAGTTAAAATGACAGAAACTTTATCTGAATTTATGAGTTTCAGCGAAATATCATGAAAACTTTTATTCTCTTCGTATTCGTCAGGCTCATATTTTTTTGTCATTTGTTCTGAATGTATATTTACTTCAGATGCTGGAAACCAATCCACTCTTTCATTATCTCTTCGATTCTGCTCTTGTAAGCAACCTAGTTTATATTGCATCAAAAATGTTAGTTGTATGCGAAGGTGAAGCTCAAAAATACATTAGTATTTTTGTCCTAAATACTATCTTCTACAAAAACGAGAGATACATATATAAAGCAAAAGCAGGTGATTGCATTCTATGTTCGATGACATTATTGTTTAATTTTCCAATGAAAAAAAGAATCGACGACCATGGACGAGTTAGAATTTTACGATGTTACAAAGTAGACAGACAATAGCGGGAGCGCCTAACCGTAAATTGGCTGCGTTACTAACACTTCCTAGCGAGTAACTAGAAGGTTGGTACGCATTGCTCGTCAGCTTTAGTGGAAGAGCAAGTAGTGCGTTAAAAGAGTTTTTGAAGCGCTAGTGCGTTAAAAAGTGCAGAATATTCGAGTTTTTGATTGGAGGTAGTACAGAAAGGATATTTTCCATTAGATGTCTACCACGAAGGAATAGTAATAAGTAGTATCTGTGTAAGTGGGGAGAAGGACGAGCAACCTCCAAAAGATCGCCGCTAGTGCTTGACAAGCAAGCAAACCATATATCGCTTCCGCGCACAGGCGCATTTCTGTAGTCGTGTCACGTGTTATACCGGCGCCAAGAAGGGTAGAGCACCACTCCAGTATCTTAAATTTCGAAGAAAATATAAGGCATTCAATTGGGTATAACACGTGATACGACAACAGCAATGCGCCTGTGTGCGGAACTAATATATGTTTTGCATGCTTGGCAAACACTAACGATCCATTGGGGCTTACTCGTTCCACCTCGTTTAGAGACCAAAAAACGAAAGGTGATAATTTTTTCAAAGTTTACGCTTCAAAAATAAAATTCAAGTATTTTCAGAATTGTAGCCGCCCCGAGAAAAACGATAGACCCCGGGTTAAGACCGGGGTCAAATTCTGTAATCACACGAGTAGCAATTTCCTGTGCGCACGTATATCACACGCTATTTTTTGCAAAAAAAACGTTCGAGAAAGTTATTTAACCCATTTTTACCCTTTTTCACAAATTTTCCGATCCCCTATGGCATTTTTCATCCAAATTTGTACATAATTATTTTGAAAAATATGCCAAACCCGCATACTCGAAATTATTTTTTTTCTGCTAGGTTAGAGGAACCACTTTTAAAACTTATCGTTGGAAAATTTTTCTCCAGGCAAAGTCTGCTGGATCTGTATACTCAACATTTTTTTATTTTGCCCCTAGGAGTTAAGAAGTAAAAGGAACATTTTCACCACCTACGAATTTCAAATGGTCTAGCGTGGAATCTTTCTGGGGTCCGTTTAATCGAAGATGCGAAAGTATAACAGGGTCTAGCCATGTTCTAGCTGGGATTTTAACGAAAAGTGCTTTTAAAATGCTTTGCGGAGATTATGGAATTTCAAAAATTTGTTGAATTATTGAATTTCTTTTTATAAACAAATAATAGGAAGAAACATATTTCCTAGAGATTAACAGCATTCGGTCAATTATTTCCCACTAAACAGTTATGACACCTAGTTATTATACTTATTCATCCAGTAACAATTAATAATTATTTAAACAAACTTTTGGTCTATTTTTCAATATATACAATTTTTTACACATAATAAACTGCCAAAAACTAATATTCAATATTTCCTAGAACAAATTTTTCGTGTCTTATATATTAAACTATTGAAGATTTTTTGTGCATGAAAGTACATTCAACGGACTGCGGCGCAAGTATCTAATACATCGTCAAATGTCCATCGTTATCCAGAATGGTCTGGCACCTTTTTGGCTTGTTTTCCACCAGTTTTTCTGGTTTATTCCGTGGGCAAATAAGCCATATATCCCTGATATGTCGCAAGAGCTGCTGCAGGCTGAACACAAGTTTTCCTGCAAGCTTCCATGCATGCAGAAACGAGTGACCAGGAACCCATATCCAAAACAACGCTCCGTCTGAAAAAATTACATTCGACCAGTTTATATCGACTTCGATTCTCCTTCCAGCTGGCAAAACCTCGGCTTGACGTAACTGTATAGTTGAAGTACGCTAGAACAGCTTTACGATCACCTTATCCTGCTTGCTCGTTGTTGCTCGAGATGTGCCTCTATCAGGAAGATCATTGACTGTTTTAGTGGCTTTAAGCTGTTAAACTCAACTCTTTACGAACGCCTTCGACTTTTTCATAAATTTAGCAGCCGCGATATAGGTCATATGTGGATCTTTTGGATGGATACACAAGAAGACCGCTTCAAAATGCTTGGCGTACACCACACTCATTTTCTGTTAAGTATGCCCTCTAGGACAGTTCGAGCGATAATAAAAACAACTAGGCGTTTGCGCTGTAGTCCATTGAATGTACTTTCATGCAAAAAAAAAAAGAAAACAATCTTCAATGGTTTTTGAAAAAACGAGGAACGTTTCTTGTTGAACAGACTATTAAGTAATTGAGAGTATATTTCAAGCGATAGTATATATATATGCTCCATCTATTTCTATCTCTTGTTCATCCAGCTTTATCTCTATCTAATTCATGTCCGACACCGTTTATCTTTTTCTATCTCCTTGTTGAAATACTTATACTTCTATTTATTTTAAACTTACGTATGGGTACTGTGCCTTTAAAAAAAAATTATTTAAATTTCTATTATACCGACCTAATTTTGTTGTTGAATTCTACAAAAAAAGAAAGTGAGAAGCAGACATTCCTTTTTTAAATTATTAAGAAATTGTAAGCCTTTCGAGTTCGTTGATGTTTATTAAAAAATCGCCAAAATGTTTCGATTCAGATTCGAAGTCTAATTTTCGCATAATATAAGTAGCATAGGACCACTATGGACAGACTACTCCCTCCACTTTTTCTTGCCTCACTCGCCGCACTATGGCACCGACCCCCTCGCCATGGTGGCGGGGCATACCACCAGCCGCTCTCGGACACCTGTTTGCAGACGTCATGCGGGTGTGCAATCTGATACGCCCCTGAGAAAGTTTTTATATGTATACGTATATATATATTTTTTGTTTGACAAATGAGCAGCTTAATTAATATTGAAAAAATAACGTAAAAAAAATGAAAAATGATTTTTATTATATTACTATTATGATTTTAAAAAATTTGAAGACATTTCAATTTTTTTCGAATAGTGCTGTGCAATTAAAATTATTCTTACTGACTAGGTGTATGAAAGGTCTGTGAATAAAAATGGGAGCATTTTACATAATTTTAATTTATTGATTTATATTATATTGAGGGAAAATATGTTACATATTTTTTAGAATAAGGAAAGAATGGTTCATTCCGCCCTTGACAGAGAATCACCATTACACATGCAATGGAGAATCATAATGCAATATTGCCAACAAACATTCGAAATCGCAGTTTGTAGTCTCTTTGTGTTCCACCTGTAGAAGGTACAATTTCCCTTAAGCAAAGAAGATGTTTAGGTATAAGAGGCGGTAACCCGTAGCTGTCAAAGTAGGTACCTCTTCCATCATCTCCAGCGCAGAGGGCGATCCAGTGAGTTCCAGGTTTGGATTGTTCATCAAAATTAGCCACAATTGCAGTCGAAGTACTTGTAAAATTTGTAAGCTGTTCATACTTTTTAGATGATAATGGTAAGGTAGTTTTTTGAATAAAGTCTACCGTGTCTTTATCCGAATCTTCAGAATTGGCCGCAATGCTCTGTCAATAGGTCGTAGGGGAGCTGAGTGTACTAGTACTGCAGCCTTGTATTTTAATGTAGGATAATGAGAGTAGATTATCTTCTTGTTGCTTTTCGATCCAGTTTTTTAGTCTGAGTACATTATTGAGAGCACACATAAACATTTCTTCCTTTTTCAAACCATGATGGAAAGAAAACTGTTCTATGAATGGTAATTTTTAACCGATGGGCATTTTAGTTCCTCCATGACTTGTCTACTTGTAATTTTCTGTAGTAACTCGGCTTTCTCATGTCCTCGGGTGTACATCAGTTTGGCAGTTCGAGCAATGTCATGTAGATTCATTCTGGATGCACCAGTCATTGACATAATGGATTTTGCCCCCACTAAAGCACTAAACTCGACAATAATCTGTCTGGACGATTCTATTTTCAGAACATTATTATATTCCGCATATACAAGACAATTAATAGTACTAGTCAATGCGTCCTGAAATCGCACCTCAATTCTGAGACTACCATGTTTTACAAGAATCCAGTGAGAGTAACTGTTTGCTCCAGTATAATTTTCTCTGTCAATATTATTGCATTCGTTCAGAAAATGGATACCATTTCCGCTAAATAACGTGTGATAAGATTTGACATACAACTTCTTATTCCCAAATGATGGCTGTAGTGGTTTGAATGGAATTTGAGTGGTATCAACATAAAGCGAGAGATGATTAATTTGATAATTTTGAAAATTGAAAGGATTTTTGTTTCCACTTCCATTGATTTGTCATTACATTGCATTGTCCACAAAATCAATTATTATTCTCTTTGGCATTTGACCGAGAATAACATTATCAAGCGTTTCAGCGTGAACGCCCGAGTGTAGAGTCAAAGCTTTTACCTCGACACGTATAATAGGGTATTTTGCAGTGCCATGAGATAGAGCTTTTGAATGAGCTAGTAGAATACCTGGACTAATTTTTGCTCGTCGTCCAGCTAGTGAGGCCTCCTCAATATTTATACTACAGCCATTGGTGTTATCCATGAGACAGAATAAATCTGTTGAAATTTGTCTTCGTTGAAAACGTCACAGTACAGGTGTCCAATAAGATCAATAGATTTACCAGCCCTTGAATATTTTTGACGAGATTTTAATCCCTCATTATTATCGAAATCATCCATTTTTCCAGGTCTGTTATTATACCAAAGTGAGGTAGCAAGATAACTATTTTCAGCAGCAGGGCCATAGTCAAGTAGAGTTTCAATGTACGCCCGATAAGTATAAGAATTACAGGGTGGAGACACTACTTTTTGACTGAAATAGACATCCACTTGAGTGAATAAGGAATGAAATAGATTTTTTACAGGACCAACTTTATCTAACTGTGCGGCATTTGCAACAACCCTAGAGGGTGTTATTAATTTCACCGTAAGACTTAGCATTATGTGAGCCAAATCAATGTATTCATCACCATGACCAGGAACGACAAATTCTATAGGCGAGTCGTCGGTGAGGAATGAAACAGGTTTACAGTGCACCCATTAAGAGCTTTCTATCGAGGTTTGTGTAGGAGGTATCGGAAATAGATATAACTCAGACTTTAAGGACTCACGAGAATGAGAATGTACAAACGACATTGAAAAAAATATATTTTTTCTCGGATGCGTATTTTATACACTATTAATTTCCAAATATATCATCAATAGGTTGTTTCTGATTTGTATGCTTCACACACTTTTTTGCAGTCTTTGTTTTTCTTTCTTTTTTTGTAGCTTTCTTTCTTTTCACCGTACCACGTTTCTTTATTTTTTCGGAGGCTTTCTTTTTTCTCTTATTAATAGGGTTTCGACTCATGACCTTAAGTGCACCACGATGAGAAATCGACTATAACCATTTGCTTATTCCTAATGTTCTTATAATCAGAACCGTTCATAATATTCTCCATTTTACCAATAGCACGTCATTTCAAATTCTCACTAGATTCTCCAAAACGAACTTAAATGAGTTTTTAAGTGGAATATTAGCGTCCAAATCATTCATAACATTCATACCAGCCCTAAGAGCTTCTTTTTCGACAACTCGAGCTCATCTAGTCAAGAAAGGGAGAACACGGCGAAATAGACCCCCGAGTAAGCTTCCAATACCATGACCTTTTTGATATGGTGCGCCAATATAAATCTGGGTAATTCCTCCACTACTACCACCACCCGCTTGTGAGACGTAATATTCGCCGTATTGACTCATTATTATTTTTTTCTAATCTCTAGCTATTCAATACGTTTCAAGTGAAGTGTGGCTGTCCCGTGTGAAGAACTGGTATGTAGTTGGGTGATGAAAAATGACTTATTTGTGTTGCGCCAAAACAGTAATCCCTTGTATCTACAGAAACGGTACGTAAAAGTAGTGCTTTCACATCACCAGTAACGCGAGGTTCACAAATATTACAGTAAACAAATAATTTATCCGGAAGAGCAATAGCTAGACTAGGTAGATGTCTAGCAGTATACTCATTATTTTCAATTGGAAGTATATTATCTGGTGCAAGGCCAAGAATACGTGATAACTTATCACTAAGTAATATATATGGTTATATATGGTTATGGTTTATCGCCAGGTTCAAAGAAATTTACAAGGGGGTTTTTCCACATAAGAGACTTTTCTTTATCTTCCAACTTTTCTTTCATGACAATAAGTTCTATTAAATCTACTAACTTTTCTCTCATATTTTCATCATTTATTCAGTCAGTCCCAGCATTCATGAGGGTAATGCGGTTTTCAATTGAATCATCGTGTGTCACATGAAGAAATGTACGAGGAAGTTGTATTTCTATGAGAGCTACTACCCACTGTCATTGCAACCGAATCTCATGTGGCAGTTGTGTTATAAAATTGGAAGTGCTATTCTCGGTAATATATTTCATACTACTATTACTTGGTAAAATAAGGTGAAATTGATCAGCATTCATTTTTCACAATGTTCTTAAATTTGAAGCTGGAATCCAGGAATTCCATTTATCAGGACAGCCTATCCACTTAACTATGAATTGTTTTTTGTTTTCCTTGCCTTTATTTGTAATATTTTTTCAATCTTAAATTCCTCCTCAGCTATATCTTCATCTTTTATACCGCCCAATTCTTGCTCGTAAAAAGTCCATCAATTTCTGCTCCTGGTAATTCTTTCAAATCATAAACAAAAGGTGATTTTAGTCGATTTAGAACTCGCTTTATTAGGAATATTTCTTCACTCCAGCCTGTCTCGTAACCGTTCTCAAAGACGCGCTTCTCGAAACTGATTCTAACTTGGTCATCGACTGTGAACTTAGGCTTTTTTGTAGACCTCTTTTCCTTACTGAATCGCGATTGAATATTTTCCCATGCTTTAGACGCATTGAATACAGTATCTTCAGCCGGTGCCATTTTGGTATTGCTGTGCCTGGTATTATTGTAAGCATCTACAATTTGTTGCAAGACATCAATATGTTGTCGATTATTTTCATGCGTAAAGTAAAGCCACATGCGTCCTTTGAGAGTTCGATTAAAGCGTTCTACTGCGGCTGCTTTAACATTAGGGTCCTGTTTTACGCGAAATTTTATTCCATTATCTGATAAAATTTTTTGAAAAGTTGCACCTACAAACTCCTTTCCTTTATCCGTTTGTAAGCAGATAGGTACACGATTGTTACCTCACTGAAGAATACGCTCGAAACAGTGTTTTTTTTCTAAAGCAGTTTTATTTCGAAGAGGCTCAACCCAGGAAAATTTACTTAAAACATCAATTACTACGAGTAGAAAAGTATAATTAGTATTGTAAGCTGAAAAGTTTTGTAGGTTAACTAAATCAGCCTCCGACACATTATCAGTAGAGCTAACATTATAATGTAATCTTTAAAATTTTCTACAAAACGGCCTACGTTTCGTAAATGTCTCCTGTGACCATAACCACTCAAGCACTTTAGAGCTAGAATCTTTTCCTCGGGCAGCACGAACTATTTTTTAGCACCACTGCAGGAGGTCGGATGACTTGGATTGTAGTATATTTCTTCTAACAGTTTCGTCTTAAAGTAAAAGACTGTCAATTCGTTATTAATCCTTATCCACGCTGACTGTGTCCTTGATCTTTTCTAATTCTGCCACGACTCCTTGCACGAGTTCTTGTATTTGAAGTTTCTCGAAGTCTTTGTGAATCGCCAGCCTCGTCTGTACTTTCATCGTCTGTTATAAGGGGGTGAAATGTAGAAATTCTTCTATTACTGATCTCTCGACCCAGCTATTTATCTGTTTGAACTGTCCAGTATTCTCTATTTTTCACGAGCTCTCGTGGTATACCAAGCTCTCGAAGGATATGAGCGAACTGATATCTACCAGATGGAACGAATCTTTTTCTATGTCTTCATGCATCGTTAAGGAGATCTGTAATATTTGAATCTTCAATACGTTCTCCCTCAATAAGAACTGAACCATTTTATTCTACTGGTAATATTCGGTCTTCTTACATAATAATTGAGTAATAAGATACTATTTACTATTTACCCTGAAAGGGAAATGGCTTAATGGTATACTACTACTACTACTACTACTATTTGCCTGAAAAGTTTTAGACACTGATGCTGTAATGACTTCTACAGGTAAAAATTATCCATTGGGAGATTGAGGGTATAATTTGTGCATCACTAGTGCTTACAGTTGGCTGCTTTAAAATTTGCATTTGCTGTTGCATTTTAACCACTTGTTCACTTGGGATATGTAGCAATTTTCTAGCACACTCCATATTTGCTGATGAAGTACGATAAAGTTTACCTTTTCTTTCCATGTCTCATGGGTTTTCGCTAATTTGCGAAGTAGTTTTTTTTTTAGTTTTTTTAACATTAATCTCTGCTGCTTCCTGAGTGGCACACTTCCCATAGAAAGAGCATGCAAAACTATAGCCTTTTTCCTGCCGATTGATTTTCCACCTTTTGACATCATTACAAACGTGCACCTAGTACTTGTCCCTCACTGTGGCCTCTCTTTATACCTTTGACAGGTACATAGACGTAATGATAAGGATCATCTGGAAATATACTGGTCCGAAATCGGTAATTTTCAGGGGTAGATTCTTTCAAATCAAGAAGTAAATAGCCATGTGGTTGGGAAGTGGCATCTTGATAGACTTCTAGGCTAGATGCTGATAGGCTAGATGTTGGATTTGGGCAGGATTTCGCAGGTCTTCAAAAGCAACAATATAGTTTGCATTTAGAGATATACCTCTTTGACCATGACCCGGATGAAAAAGATTAAGAGAAATAAAAATGACCCTGAGATTTTTATGATGACTCCCCTTAGTAAATAGATCTACAATTGTATTATTTGAAGATTCCCTCATTGAATCATCGATAATTATAAGTTTATCTCTATGGTCATTGGAATAGTCAGAAGATTGTGGTAAACCTTCACGAAATTCTATTCTTTTTCCATACTCCTTGTATGCTGTCTGCCACTCGGAATAGTAAAAAATCATACGCTCAATATTTGTATCGCACAAACTATAAAGATCACGGAGAAACTTTTTTACAAAAAAGGTTTTACCACAACCTGTTGGTCCACATACCAACGATGTAAATGGATGTATCCAGCGTGCGTCCATAATTGACAATGACAAAACCAAAAAAAAAAAAAAAAATGTAAACAGACCGTTGTGTTATAGGCATTCATTTAATTTATCGGAATATTTTTTTATTTTGATTTCCGATGATCCGTTGAGGAGTTATCCTGTGCACCGCAAAGCATCTTTTTCCAAAGGCGTCACGGAAAATCTCTTAGCAAGGGCTCAATTTTTTATATTTTTTTTACCAAAATTTCATGAAATATTCTTTAAATGTAACTTAAATATGTACAAAAGTCTTTCAATGAATAACTTTCACCGTTGCTTCAGAAAAAATTGCTGAAAAAAGGCTTTTTTTACCCTCTACACTTTACCCCCCCCCCCCCCCTACATTCACTTTCAAATATATTGGGATTATTTTAAAATAAAAAATTATTGTATTTCAATTAATTTTTTTTATTTTACTCGTCAAACAAGTCTACACTTATGTCCGAGAATTCAAGAGTTTAGGGCTGAGCCCCTCCACGAAAATAGTCCTAAAAATCGGTGTTTAGCGGTAAATCGAGGTGATGCTCGTGCCCGCATTTCTCGAAAAATGTATTTTCGTCATCATCGCCAAGCAGTCCAAATTTCTCAACTGAAAAAAAGTAAAAATTCTTATTATTAGCAGTCAGAAGAATATATTTCAAAAATAAAAGTAATAAGTAATACACATATAATTATTTTATTTAAAGTTGCGAAAGCAGTTGTGGGTCTATAGGAAAGAGAGAGAGAAAGCAATGTTTTATTTCCCCGAATTGTACGGTTAAAAAAGAAATAAATTATTTATCTGTTGTAATGTAGCCAAATGCTAGAGAGCCATATCCTTCAACTAATCGTCTTTTACTGTACACAGGTCGATATATTTTTTGTTCCTGTTTCGTAACCACCTGATGATAAGGTGTTCTGCGGATACTTCTGTACTTTAATTTGATTTACTGTGACTTTTTAATAACGACATCACAAATTGAGTCAAAGTTTATCAATTCAGAGTTTTTATAGTTCAAATTAATACCTTTCACTTTGCAAACAATGTGGTTTTTACCATCAGGTGATCGCACCTTATATGCATAAAATTTAGGACCACCTGAGACAAAAATTTCTCTATAAAACTACCGGAACCATAACTTTCCAGCTCATTAGTTAAATCGCCTAATAGACAACCTGTATCTGGATAATACTCATCTGACGACGATCTAGTTGCTTTAAGTAAGTAAATAACTTCAAACGTACCTGGGCTGTCGTGTAAGCTGCTATCAATTTCAGATCCCCCCCCCCCCCCGAGATTTAAGGAACCAAATTTAACATTTGAGTAGGTAGCACCACTATTTAACCAAAGTTTGATGAGTCACACTAAACTGACTAAACTTTTTGAATTTTTGAATATGTTCACCAACCAATTTGTAAATTTCAAAAAACATAATTCAAGGAACCTTTTAGGGTGGACCATTTAATTTTTTAAGGGTCTGGGTCCGGACCAGAACCTTTTAAATTCTTAAGGGTTCGGATCCGCATCCTTTAAATTCTTAAGGGTTCAGGTCCTGATTCGTACCCTTTAAATTCTTGTGGATCCGGGACCATTTAGGTCCCCGGACACTTCCAAAATTAGGGGAAATCAACAATTTTCATTTGTAACAACAATTGTTTGAACAAATTTTTATCATCTTACGCATTTTTTAAGGAAAAATTGCGTTTCTTTAGTGTATTAGCAGACTGTTATTTAGTAATGGCTCTCTGATATCGGTCGATAACAATTGATCATTATTTAAACAAAATTAACTAACCAATGCATTTTTCGGCTATTTTTAAAGGTAAAAACTTGGGTTTTTCAACGTAGTCAACTGCTACTTACTAATTTTTCAACTTTTTCTCATAAAATAAGCGTCAGTTAGCTCCAGTGATGGACGGTTACGTTAAATTTAAATATCCCCAAGAAACACGAAATTTTTTGTTTAAAAATATATGAAAGGACCAAATTTTGTCTATAAAATCATTAATGACAATAACAATACCTTAAGAAATAGCCAAAAAATGCACTTGTTAATTAATTTTGTTAAACAAATTATCAATTGTTATCGACCAGTAGCACAGAGCCATTACCAAATAACACTCTGCTAATACCCTAAATAAACGCAATTTTTTCTTTAAAAAAATGCTTGAAAAATTGTTGTTAACAATAAAAATTTATTATTATAATATAAGGTCCACAAAACTCTAGAAATTAGTTATTTACACTTGATTACATTGAAAAACCCAAGTTATTACTTCTAAAAATAGAAAGACAGGGCATTTCTTAATTAAATTTGTTTAAAAAATCATCATTTGTTATTGGATGACTAAATCTGATAATTTTGTAACATTTTCATATAATTTTTGACCGATTCAATAGAAAAAACTTGATTTATTTAAACATAACTACCTGATATGTATATTTTTTATAAAATTTGTTTACAAAATAACATTTTATTTATTATATATCATGAATTCAATTAAAAAACGGTCTTTGTCTATAAATTGTTCAAAGTTAGTGCAACTCATTCCACGAATCACTGCCAATCCCCTGGAATCAATTTTCACTCACTTATTTGTTTATAACAAATTCAATAAATTCTTAAATAATTTCTAAGCTATTAGACAACTTTTTTGGATAGTTGCTTAATTTATTCTAGGTATTTTGGATTAAATCCAAGTATTTTTCGAAAACCGGTACTCTTCTAAAAATACTATATTACGACCTAAGGCCAGAAAGTTGGATTTCCGGGCGTATGTGATATGAAGGCCGAGGCGAAGCCGAGGCCTCATATCACGCACGCCAGGGAATACAATATTTCTGGCCGTGTGTCGTATACTATTTTTCTTCATCCCCAGCCGAAAGTACGTTTAATAATAAATGTTAATTAATAAAATGCGTTGTCGGCTGCTAGCTCGGGTGCTTTTTCTTTTGTGGCCTGCTTCAGCACGCGCGCCACCTCGTGTAGCGCCGCTGCTGCTCTCGGGTCAGCTGAGCGGATGCATGGAATCGGGCGCCCGCCCGACTTTTGCACAGCCGAGGCGGAGCCGAGGTTTTGCTGGTCGGGGCGGGTATCAAAAACACATATTTTTATTTTGTAGTAATACTTGCTCCTCGTCCACAAAACCTTCAGATGAGGAGTCGACCATTTCAAATAATAATTAAAATTTCAAAAAAAAAATTCAATAATAATAATAAACAATAACGTTCAACGATCAGTTTTGAGGTTGAACACACCGACGCTTTTTTTCCATTCACCTGTCAAGATAAATATTTTTCAGAGGCTAAGTACATAATAACACAATACTGAGCGTTGCTACGTCAGGTTGCTACGTTAGCGAGCCACAAAAATCTCGCAGCCAATCAGAGATCGGGTTAACTCTAGCAGGCCGCAAAAGCCACTGTTCCCGGACAGAAATGCGGCCGGAAAGACGTACTTTCGGCTAGGGGACGAAGAAAAAAAATTTGTCTTCATCTTTGTATTTTATTATTATATTCCCGATAATGATGTTGTTTCTTGGCCAGAATCAAGTCCACCAGAATCTCACTTAAGTATTCCTCATACGAACCTAAATTCATCTCGAACGGATCTAAATATAAGGCATCATACTTCAGGCGCATCTCATCCTGAGCTGGACCTATCTCATTACGATGAACCTCGTTTATCAGCAAGTAACACTTCAACCATTCCGAAAAGGCATATACCTATCCTAGTTACGATATAGGAAATTGTATAGAAAAAAAATATAACTTTTCAAAGAGACAAATACTATTAAACCACTAACAGCTTTCTAAGAATTACAAATTTGCATTTTCTGAACACAAGAAACAAGGAAAGTTAAAGGGAAGATATGCTACTCATACGCATCTCCAAAGTTTCCATTGGTTAGTTTTCACTGCCATTGAAAAAGGATATTTCTGTCGCTACTGTTCACTGTTTATCAAGGAAAAAATGGGACACAATAAAACTGTATCTGCAACAAAACTTGTGACTGAGCCCGTTACCAACTTCGCTATATTATTTGGTAAAGATGGTATTTTTACTGTGCATGATAATGTTGATTACCGTAAGAAAGCAACGGATGTAGGTAGGGATTTTTTCGGGAGGCCAATGATGAAGAAATTAATACTGAAAACATAATTAATAATCTTCGCCTGAAAGAAATCGACGGTAATAGGAAAAGACTTATTCCTATGATAAAAAGTATGATTTTCATGGGATGCCAAAATATTCCTTTTAGAGGACATCGTGATGACGGCTCATTTGGTGAAGATTCAGGAGTAAACCAAGGCAATTTTCGAGCAGTACTTCGGTTTCGAATAGATGCAGGTCATACCAATCTTCAGAGGCATTTAGAAACGTCTACTTGTCGAGCTACTTACATCAGCAAAAAAAGTAAATAATTCAGAATACGTTGATTAACACTTGTGTAGAAGAAATTGTTTCCGAAATTATTAGAAGAGTTCAAGCAAGTGGAGTATATGCTATTATGTTTGCCGAAACAAACTGATGCTGCGAATAAATCACAGCTGACAGTTGCTTTTCTATTCTTAAGCAACATTCATTGCGATTAGATTGCTGCGTTGATATAGGAACTGATGGCTGTGCTACGATGACTTCAGAGACTCGAGATGCGGTTGCCAAAATAAAATGTGCAGCACACAATCACTTTCGAAATCATCAACTGCATCTGAAGGCCGAAATAGTATCGGACCGATGAAGTCGGTAATAAACTTTCCTACTGCGTCGTCATAGCGTAACAATATGATCAAGAAGTTATTAGGGCATCAAATGCCAGGATTGTTCGAAACTCGATGGATTGAAAGAAATGACGAAGTTCAAGAATTTCGAAATGGGTACCTTGAAATCGCTGAAGCTCTTGAAAAAATCTCGAAGTGGTCTGACCATGACGTAGCCTCCGAAGCCAGAACACTTCTTTCTGCTATATGTGACACAGAATTTTTAATCTCTGTTGTCTGTCTTTCTGACGTATTGTCTGATACTATTTTTCTGAGTCGACTATTTCAGAAAACTAGTATTGACATTGGTGTTGTTAGAGACGCATTGAAAGATACTCTTGCGGTTATGGAGAAGAAACGTGGAACGACGGAATGCAAAACTTACTTTCATAAGCTTTACCAGGAAACTAGTCAGATGGATGAGAAATTAGGAGTTGATCTACAAATTCGAAGAACAGTTAGTGGGCAAACTCATCGATCAAATTATCCGAATAATGATCCTGAAACATTTTTCCAACAATATAAGATACAAATATAAACAAAAAGTAATCATATGCAGCCAGATTGAACAGCAGAATAGAATGAAGTATATTACAAAAATTGTATAAAGGAGAAATTTGTTTGAGAGTATCAAAACAATCACGTCTCCAGAATGAATGTTCTAATTTGTAGAATTTGACGGACCAATACTGACTAGTGACTGTCGTGGTTGCTGGCTGACCTAAGATTGATATTCTTGAGTCTGAGTAGGCAGGACAAACAGCTAGTAAATGATAGAGGTCCTCTGTTACAGAAAGGTTACATATGGGGCAAAGTCTAGCAGGGTCATAAGTAAATTTATATTCTCCAAAACGTATATAACCCCTGATAGAGCCTAGAAGTCTGAGTTGAGCAATAATAGAAATTATATAAAAAGGTAATCTAAGATGCAGGTATGATTGAAAGTCCGGATAGAGTATAAGATGTGGGAAGACTTGGAGACTACTTGAATGGAGGGATCTTTCATAGTCGGAACGCCAGAGATAGTCAGAAAAGTTATTTAGAAAAACATCCATGTTTTCATCGAGAGACACAGAGTCCAAGTCAAGCCACATTTGCTCCGAATTACTTAGAGTGAACATATTTTTTAGCTGGAGAACCCAGTTATACTTCGGATTGCCATCAGGTTTTAAGGACATTGCCTTCAATTTAAGAAAACATCTTTTAGGATACCTATCATCAGGCATACCCAGAAACCTCGACAACCATCTTAACGCTGACTTAAAGATATCGAAAGCTAACTGTAATCGACCTGTCTCCGAACGGAGGGCAAAATTCGGCGTGTATGATGGCAAGTCTAGTATTTTCTTAAAGAAAGAGGACTGTAATTTCTCGACTGAATCAAAGTACCTTAATCCCCAGACTTCTATTGCGTAAAAAAGAACACTAAGCGTGAGGCTACGAAAAAGGGTAGTCCTAGTTTGCCAGGCATTAGATTTAGATGCAAATCAAATTCTTGAAACAGCATCCATAGCAATATTCGCACCAGACATTCTTTTTATGAACTCTTTATAAAAAAGACCCGAATCTGATGTGTTCACACCGAGATAGACGAATTCGCTCACTACTTCCAGCTGAGTCTGTGCGTAGAAGAATTTGTATTCACATGGCCGACCTTTGTGGTATACCCTAACTTTTAATTTTGCTTCATTGACCGTTAAAAAATTGCTCATACAGTATTATGTGATAAGGTTAATTTTAGCTTTTAAGTCCATTTTTTGAAATTCCATGCATACCGTGATTTCTTAAGTACTCTTCTGGATCATATATGAAAAGCGCAAAAAGGAGAGGACTAAGGATCTCTCCTTGAAGCACCTCACAAGTTACCTTAACGAACGAACTCAAACCCTCGAAAGTACGAATGGACATGTTAGCGTTATCATAAAGATTTTTTATAATTCGTATAAGTTTAGTGGAGATGCCTATCCTTAGAAGTTTACGCCATAGATGACAGTGATTGACTGAATCAAAAGCCTTTTTGAAATCTATATAAAAAGCAAAGATTCGTCGCTTTGGGGTAGACAAATGAATCTGAATTAAAGAATTTAGGGTGAAAATGTGCTCTATACAACTTCTTCCAGGCCTGAAACCGGCCTAATTTTGTGGAAGAATATTTACCTCGTTAACCCACGCAGTCAGCCTTGTCAACAGAATCTGAGAGAAGATCTTAGCAATACTATTTACAAGGGCAATTCCCCGGTAATTATAAGGATCAGATTTATCGCCCTCTTTATGCAACATAAATGCATGCATTTTAGCCCAGCTAGATGGGACTCTTTCCTCAGCCCAGATCTCGTCGAAGAGGCGCCCTAAGTACTGTACCCAATTTTCCGGAAGGTTTTTAAAAAATTCATTGGGAATCCTATCCTCGCCTGGCGCTTTATTACATTTGCATTTCAATAAAGAGGCTTTAATTTCATCAATCGAGATATTACAGTCCAATAAAGGGTGTTCGTTTACAATTCACTGTATGCAAGGGGGATCCTCAATCGGATAGAGAGAGAAAAGAAAGTCTTGCCATACATGCATGCTTACATAGTTAGTCGAAGGAGACCGCAGTCTAAATCTATTGACCGCTGTCCAAAAATCCTTAGGATTATTACAAGCCGCCAGTGAATTCAGCAGTGAGGATTCGTATTGCCCCTTCTTGGACCTACGTAACTCCAGAAAAGATCTTTTGATTTCCAGGTATTTCACCCCCTCCGAATCGGCAAAACCCGACCTTTTAAAGACATTTGAAGATTGTCTAAGCTTACGGCGCATGACTCTACATTCCTTTTCATCCCAAGGTTTTTTCACTGGAGTACACCATTTAGGCTTTGCACGTAAATCTAACTTATCGGCGACAGTTAAGATTGTGGCAATTAAATTATTATTTAGGGCATTTATTTCGCCATTGGAGTACACATAGTTCTTAGAAATATACATTTCGTGCATATAGTCAAATTTACGGTTTGCATTCCAAATTATTTTATTATATAAACCTGAGTCTCTATTTACACTTGTGTCCATCTGTATGAAATACGAAATATAAAGCGAACCGGGAATCAAAATTAAAAATCAAGTCTATAGAGCCAATGTTACACGCAACAAGAGCGTTAACACTCATACCCTGAAATCCAAGAAAAGTATAATGCCCTGGAAAATCTTTAGGAAATCTCCCATTTAAGATCATCAATTCACCGCTCTCAAGAATTTTAACAAGAACCTCCCCCCTTGCGTTGACCTCAGAGTCCAATGATCGTCGCTTATACAATGCTGCAGAATTTTCTGGGAGGAGTAACCCTTCCAGGTCATTCAGGTTGCCGACACGTGCATTAAAATCGCCTCCTAAAAACATTGGTAAATTTGGACATCCCGATATAACCTCGGGAAGGGCCTCCTCAAAAGTCTGCTCGAACAGCCTAACATCCAGAGATGGTTTAAAGTACACATTACCCACAATAAATTTAAATGCCCTCCGCCAACATTTAACGAAAATACATGTGGAGGAAATTAATAAATTTTCAAAGTTGAATACGGATTTGTTTATAAGAATTGCTAAACCCCCACTAGGGCGACCAACTCTATCAGAACGCTGTGCATTACTTACAATAGCGATGTGACCAGGGATCCAATCAGGAGATTTTAAATTCGGTGAAGTTACCCATGTCTCGCACAGGCAAATGATGTCCGAGCTAAGTACGTAGTTTGCAATGTCAGAAAAGTTGGAAAGGCCGTGAGCATTCCAGAATAAGATACGAAGATTGATGCCCTTAGGAGATTGACATAAGAGATCCTGGTTAACGACTTCATTCTCTGCTGCAAGTTGCTAAGCCTTACCAGGCTTAGTAGGTTTGTGACTCTTAGACTGAGGCTTCTCCGACTTTGAGGCAATTTTTCCTATAAAGGAGTCCAGCGAGCTATTCGATCCATCCGTTGGGCGTTTTTGTCGTGTTTTGACTTTGCTTCTGGACGAGGATTGAGTTTCAATCGAAAGTTGTTCATTTCCCTTTTCTTTTAGAAGGGATTCGACCTCCAGGGGAGAGCTGACGGTCCTCCAGCGTAATACCGCTACCCTTAACAAACACGTTAAAACCCGCATTTTTTAGCTCGGTGGCAGTGTGATATAGGGCTTTTCTTTCTTGTCTTTCCTCTGGTGATCTGTCAAGTGTGACAGAAAGGTTAAACTCTTTGAAAGCTGCGCGTTTCTTGAGAACCTCCTGCTTCCATTTGCCAAATTGAAACGCACTAGAACGGGCCTATTGCCTTGCGTCCTCCCCAGTCGATAAATGGTATCAATATTCGTTTCATTAAGTGAGAGACCAGCGCTCGTGAGAATATTGAGTACAAATGAGAAGAGGTCCCTGTTAGACTCTTCGTCGTCCGATAGGTTGTGAATCAGGACATTGCAGGAGCGGGCTTGTCGCTGAAGAAAGCCAACCTCTCTCTTGAGTGAACTACATTTTTCTTCTAATGCCTGATGACTCTCTTTCAGCTTTTTATATTCTACTTTAGTTGTGCTGAATTCAATTTTTAGAGCATCAAAATCGGATTTCAATTGAGCTGTGTCTGTTTTAAGCAGTTTGACGTCCTTTTTGGTTTCCTCTGTGTCGGCTTTGATGGAGTTTAATAACTTCAGTACATTTGCATCGCCACTCATTTTTGTAAATAGTAGCTACTTTGAAAGCGGTAGATAAGAGCGATCGATAACAGCTGTCACCACACACACACACACAGCTTACCAAGCCTGGTTAAATCACGCACACTACTTGAGGGGCAAAGCGAAATTGATAAAGTTGTCTGTTCTAGACCACAAGTTCCTCAAAAAGACACAAAACCGGTCAGAATTCTGACAGAAAAACACAAAATCAGGAGCAAAAACTTATCCCAGCAGGTATCATAGCACAAAACCAACGCGATAAAAACCAAACAAAATATCTAGCATTTGAGAAACTAGGCCAAATGAAGAAATTCATACGCGGCACGAGAGACACGTGTTGCTCACACCGGCGCCATATTGAAACTCAGAAAATGCTATTAAAAACAATGAAGAGGATGATACATTTTCAGAATCAGTGCTTGTTTGTGCACAACGGTACTCGAGTCTTTGCAACGAGGCACCTGAAATATCTGAAAGGACACTTATTGCAGAATTGCGATCCTGGAACACCAAATGGTTTCGTAAAAAAATAGTAATTGAAAAACTTCCATCAACAGCGCGAAGACCTCTCATAGCACGTGATAAGGATATTTATCCTGTCATTTTTTTGCTTCTAAAAGTACTGGCATGTCTACCAGTTAGTGTAGCTACTGCTGAGCGAACTTTTACAGCATTACGACGATTAAAAACGTTGATCAGTACGACGGTAAGCGACGACCGTTTAGCAGGATTATCCTTACTTCATATTCATTAGGATATCAAAATTTGTCCTGACAAAGTCATAGATCGCTATGCAAAAACACGCAATTGTAGATTAGAAATTTTATTCTAATCAAGAATTGTTTTGTTCGCGTACAATTTTCGATCCTAAATATGCATGCGCTTTCAGGTTTTTTTTTTATAAATGTGAACACTATAATTGAAAAATATAAATAAAGTGAAATTTATTACCTTATTATATTCAATAGAAAGAGTTATTTTAAATAATTGGGGGGGGGGGGCTTCTCATCCCTTTTACATAGATATGTTGAAAAAAATTCACAATCGCCCCCTCTGAAAAGTTTTCTGCATCCGCCCTTGGCTGCTATAGCCACATTAGTAATAGGCGATGGCGTTACAGCTTCACTTTTCAACATCCATGAAGCGTAAATACTATGATCGTCTACAGGCAAGAAACTGTTGAGAATTTTGTCCGGACTATGGACAATGTCCAACAATTTTGGTTGGCTATGGATAATTTCAGTCTTCGGCATATTTTCTCGTTGACCAAATTTCCCCCAAAATGAATTTAGGCAGAGTTTAGCCAACGAGCGCAAACCAGAATTCTTTTTAACATTTTGCGGATCTAGTGCTATACCCTCAGACTCTAAAATATGTTGAATAATGCATTTTCGGAGGCCTCATCAGTGCAATAGGCCGGGTATCTGCTGGCTTCATGCTTGAATTTAAAAAATCCATTCATATACTCTACACAAAATTTTGCTATTTTGCTAATTGATGCTAATTGCTAATTAATAAATAAATTCTGCTACCCATTTTTGTGACGTTGTCATATTGAGTAGTTTCATACTGCCAAATTTCAAAAATGGCAGTAATTGTATACCCCTCTTGAATTGCTACTTTCAGCGCGTCGGAAACCCATATTCCTTCTATTTATCTCGCACTTGTACTATTTACATGTGGGCAATCTCTCTGTAGTTGTTGCTTTTTGAACACCCTACAAGATGGTCACAACAACTTTTTGAATTAAAAAAAAAACGAAAATTCTAATTTTGATCGCACAACAAAATAATGAAAAATAAAAAATTCCATTTTGCGATCCAACTATACAAGATACAAAAAAAGGTGAATGAACGAGAATTGTGCATTCAAAAAAGATCTACAAATTTGCTATAAAACACTTTTTAATAGTACACGTGGTTTTCGTTTTATTTGTAAAAAAGAGCATTAAAATTTTAAAAATTAAGTTTTTGGACAAACGCCACAAGCTAAGAAAAAAAATAAATAGACCAAATTTATTCACCTAAAAGAGAGCTACAGATTTGTTATTAATCATTTTCTGATAGGATGCGTAGTTTTTGTTTTAATCGTAAAAAATAACATTAACAATAAAAAAATTACATTTTTCGAAAAACGACGCGAGGGTCAAAAAAAGATTATTTGACGAAAATTGTGCATTCAAAAAAGATCCACCCATTTGTTAGCAATCACTTTTTGATAGGATGCGCAGGTTTTGTTTTAATCGTAAAATATAAAATTAAAAATTGAAGAATAACATTTCTGGACGAACCACACAAGCTATGAAAAAAAAAATAGACAGATGTTGCTCACCCAAAAAAGGGCTACAAATTTGTCAGAAATGACTTTTTTATAGGATGCGTAGTTTTTGTTTTAATCGTAAAAATAGCATTAAAAATAAAATAATATTTTTTTTTGCAAACAAAACCACACAAAGAGACGAAAAAAATGAAAAGACAAAAGTTTTTCAAGCAAACAAGAGCTACAGATTTGTTATGAACTTTTGTTATAAAAATACATTTAAAACAAAAAAACTAACTTTTTGAAAAAACGACACAAGCTACAATAACATTTTATTTAATAAAATTTTTCCCCTATATTATATCTACAAATTTTCATAGAACCAATTCACACTAAGATACGTATTTTTGGTTCAAATCGTAAAAAATAACATTGAAAGTGAACAAATTAAATTTATGAAAAAACGACGCAAGCTGCAATAAAATGTATAATAACAAAATTGTTTGTTACATTCTCATCCTAATGAGAAGGTATTGGTTTTATGTAAAATTTGACTTGGTCGGTTTTCATCAAATCTCCATGTTTTGAGACCCCCTGAGTCAAAAAAAAACTGTAGGCACGATAACTTTCGAAAAAAATGGTCAGATTGGATTGAGCTTTGGCACAGTTTTTGAAGACCTAAATGAAGAGGACAAGTTTGTTAGCCATATATTTTGGATAAAAATTCAAAAAGTTAGAGCATTTTCAAAATTGTTGACACCATTTTTTTCAAGTTTTCAAAATTCTATGTACGGCTATTCGTAGTGCTCGGAAATTCGAACAATTTATTCTGACGACTTTTTTTATGTAAATATGTGGACAAAAAGACACAAGGTACAACAAAAGGTTTAATAACAAAATTTTTTTTAAATTAGATCTGAAAATTTGCTTTTAACCTTTTTTTCTCTCACGAGACACGTGATGAGAATCTGTTCGTTGAAGCCGAAGAAGCTTCAACAAAAGACAATTCACAATCACCAAATTACAGTTGTCGATGCTTTGACCTTTAATTTCAAAAGGTTTGTGCACAAATGTGGGGTAAGTACAAAGACCGAGCGCGCAGCGCGAGATCCAACTTTTCTATTATTTCATACTATGTTACATCGTATTATATTATTATTTTAAGAAAGTTATTTTTTCATGATGATTTTTATTTTAGTCCTATTTCTATAGTTAACGGGTAAGCTTATGTTAAATATAGTTGAGAGGTTCTACGGCCAAAGGGATCAAGTGACAACTTTTTTAAAAATGAGATATTTGGTGTTATATTTGCTAAAAAATTTCCATGAATGTCAAATGCTCAGAAATCTTTGGGAAACTTTTTTTCATCGAAACCAAATTTTTTGTTTGTTTTTTAACGAAAATTTTTTTTATCGAAATCTCTCTGTAAAAAGTTTTAATTAGTGAAGACGGTAACAATATTTTATTTTGATAAAAAAATGAATAAATTTGAAAAAATAAATAAATGAAAACATTTAAATCATCAATTAACACCACGGCTGCTGATCGAAACACACACCGAACCACGTCAGTGTGTCACTTGGACATTTCTCTTGGTGCCAGTAGCGCATTCTATTAACGCGGTGTTTAACGCCGGTGTTTAACGCCATTGAAGCAGAAGACAAGTAACACTTGTAATTCTGTTCTTGGCCAGATTGTGAGATTGAGTACTGATTTTGATAGACTAGTCAGTTTGAGTAGTTTATCCACATTGGATGAATTTAACGAAACTTAAAATTATAAAGAAAGGCTCTTTTGTCCTCGTTGATTCAAGCCTCAAAACCGTCCACTTAGAGGTGAAATTGATACTTGAGAATTAAATACGCGACAGATATGAAGTGCAAAGTATGTCCATTTTTCTCACATTTAAGTGAAATGAAACTTATGCTTTCCGATCTTCAGAATAGTGGGTGGAAATTTTAGGAAACTGTGCTTATGACTGTTTGATAATTATTAAAGTGAATCTGGCGATTGACTCGCATATTACACCTCGACAAAGTAGAAATTTTTCACTAAATTGGACAAATATAAAGAAAATTAAAATTATAAAGAAAGGCTGTTTTGTCGCCGTAGATCCAAGCCTCGATGTTTGCCATTCAGGTATCAAATTGATACTTGAGAATGTACTACGTTGCATCTTCCTCATCAAGTCAGGCCATGGCGCCAGAGCTGGCGAAAGTGGCCATCTCTCAATTCACCGCTTCTTAGGATGGGGAAGTGCCGATGGCTTCGACGTCCTATCAGAACCGAGGTGCCTAAGAGAGGAAGAGTAGGCCATCGAAGGCCGAATTGAAGGTGTGGGCGATAAGACGCCTTAGAGGAGATCCGGCTTGCAAGAGAACCGCTAACCCATTCTGCTGGGGAAAATCTCTAGCAAAACCGTGCGCCAAGTGTGGAGAGACCACCCAAAAATATAGTGATTGCCCTACATGGTCTATCCCTTAAAGTTTAAGAGGCGTGGATCTTGTATTTTTTTCTCTTCAATTAGACAATACTTTCGTGATGTAAGTCCCATGGAGGGGTATATTCCCCATAAATCAAAGTAAATATTTTCTTACTTAAGATACGGTAGCCGCTGAACTGCCCTCACGCAATACAGTAACTAGTTGAGTAATTAAGATTATACATTACAATTAGATTCTAGACCTATGAATAACCTTAACTGTAGACTTGAATTAACTAAAATAGTTTTTATTTTAAGCTAAAATGTCAGAAAATTGTATGGGTAAATGTAGACGGTAAAAGAAATTAGTGATGGGAAAAGAAAACTCGCATCGCAGATTAAAACAATTGATTAAACCCTCTGATGGAGGTAGATACTTTCTGTTCACATGAAACGAGCGACTTGAAAACATGTGCTCTCGTATCCATAATTAAAAATCATATATAAAGATTTTGGTGTGAGAACGTGTTCAGTGACAGATAGTGAGAGGATTTTCCGGAATATGTGTGGAAGGTGTGAGTGGAGTGTGGGGTGGAAGCCTAGGAGGTGAGTAGAGTTGTGTGGGGTGAATTGGGGAGATAAAAAGTAATTTTTAGCGTAGGTGTGAGGTGGGATTTAGGTAGATAGAGAAAGTGAGGTTAGGTTGGCAAGGAGTCGGGGGAGTTTGTGGTCGGGAGTCTTGGGCCTTCGAGGGGTCAAGGGTGGTTCTCGCAGGGTTAGGGGGTGTTACGGGTGAGAAAGGGGTATCAGCAGGGGCTGTGACGAATAGAAAAAAGGGAAATAAAGGGAAAATTTGTCGGCGATTCTTCAGAGACATCTCTCGGCTGCGGAGGGTACTGCATGGAGAGGTCCCAGTTACCGGCGGCAGAGCGGGAGGTGAGCAGTGAGAGTACTGGCAGTGCTGCTAGTGAAATTGACGGGGAGGAAATTTTCCACGTGCCACGACGGCCAAAAGCGCGTAGTCCGGTGTCGAGCGGCGCGTCGGGGAGAGGGAGAAATCGGAACGGTGGGAACGAAGGAAGCGAGAAGGTAAGGGAGAGAGCGTCTAGCACAAGTGACGGGGAGGATCTCTTGAAGAGGAAGAGAGATAGCCAAGAGAGTCCGGAGAAAAGCGAGGTAGAGAGTACTTTTAAAAAAAGCGGGAGAACACGTAGGTCACCCCACCTCCCCCCAATGGAGGGAAAGTCAGAGAAGGAGGCTCTCGGGATGCTGGCAGGCGAAATCAGGGGGCTGAGGGAGGACGTAAGGGGGACTAAGGAGCAGATGGAAGGCATTAGGGAGGACTTAAAAATCAGAGATGATAGATGGGAAAAGGAGGTGAAAGAGCTGAGGGAGAGAGTAGAAGGGTTAGAAAGGGAAAGGAAAGAGGAAGAATTTAAAATAAAGCAGATGGAAGAGGAGATTAGGGTGTGGAAGGAAAGGACGGAAAAAAGACTTGAGAAGGTGGAGGGCAGGACGGAAATGGAAGTAGGATACAGGGGTGGGGGGAGTGAAATTAAAGGTATTTGGGAGACGGTAGAGAATATGATAGAAGAGAAAGTAGGAGGGCGTAGTAATGAAAAGGAGGAGAGGGCGGATAGGGAAAGGATAAGAGCAATGGAGTTGAGAATGGAGAGAAAAGAGAAGGCAGACAGGAGAAATAATATCGTGATAAGAGGGTTGAAGCTAAAGAGCGGGGAAGAAAGGGAGGGCGTGGAAGAGCTGCTACAGAGCATAGAGTGGGTTGAAGGCATGGTAGGGAAAATTAAGTTGGAGGGGAGAAAGGAGAAGGAAGTGGCGGTTGTGGAGTTGGAGAGCCTCTCCAACTCCACAGTTCCCTGGAGAAAAGTTGGGGGTAATGCGAAATAAGAATAGGATAAAGGATGAGGGAGTTTTCATCGATCACGATTTGACGAGAGAGGAAAGGGATGTGCAGAGAATGCTGTACAACAGGGCTAGGAGGGAGAGGAGAGAAGGGAGATCGGCGAAGGTAGGATATCGGAAAATAAGAGTAGACGAGAAGAAGTGGGTGTGGGACGAGGAGGAAGAGGTTTTGAAGGGAGTGCTGGTGGATTTGTTTCGTAGGAAGTAGGGGGGTGGGGGTAATGCAGGGTAGAGGAGTAGTGAAGGTGCTGTACTGGAACGTAGCAGGGGTAAAGAAGAAGGATGAGGAGTTATCGAGGTATATCCAGGAATTTGATGTTGTGGGACTGGTAGAGGCGTGGTTAGAAAGAAAGGAATGGGATGGAATAGAGCCAAAGCTGCCAAGGGGGTATAGGTGGAGACTCCAGGAGGCGGTCAGAGTGTAGAAGAAAGGAAGGGCCAGTGGGGAAATTATAACGGGGGTTAGAGATGGATTAGAGGAAAAAGTTCATGGAGAGGAACAGAGGGAGGGATTGCAAATGAGGGATGTAAAGATAGGAGGGGTAACGTGTAAGTTTGTGACAGTATACAATGAGGATGGGATGGAAAGAATTAAAGAAAGGTTGGAAGACTTGCTAGGCGAAAGAGAGGGTATGGTGGTACTGGATGGGGACTTTAATGCGAGGACGGGAAGGGAAGGGGGACTTTACATGGAAGGGGAGCTCTTCGGAATGAAATCGAAGGATAAGATAATAAATAAGGAGGGAGAGATTCTAAGGGACTGGATGGAGGATAGAGGCTGATCGGTGGCGAATGGTATGGCAACTGGGGACGAAGAGGGAGAATAAACATATGTAAGTAAGGTGGGGGTATCGGTGATAGACTATGTGGTCATGAATATACAAGGATGGGAGGAGACGGACAAATTAGAAGTAGAGGGGGGGGGGGTGGAATCAGACCATCAGCCATTAAGACTGTAGATAAGAGGGGAGGGGTGCGGAAGGCAAGGTGGGGAAGAAGTATCGATAGGGTAGAGGGTGACCTGGACGAGGGAGGCGATCGAGAAGTATCAGGAGCAGTTAGGAAAGGTACGCTTTGAAGGGGAGTCGATGGAAGAGATATGGGAGGATCTGAAAGAGAAGGTGAAAGGGTGTGTGCAAAAGAAGGTATTCAGAAAGAAGAAGAAAGGAATGGTGAAGCCGTGGTGGGATAGGGAATGTAAAAATATGAAAAGGAGGGTGAAGAGGAAGTACAAGAAGTGGATAGAGGGTAATGCGAAAAGGGAGCAGTACGTAGAAATGAGGAAGGGGTTTAGATTGATGTGTAAAAGAAAGAACAGAAAAAGAAGAATGTTCTGGAAGAGTAGTTAGGAAATTTTAAGTGGTTATATTATACACTACTCCCTTTCTCACAGAGTCAGTCACGCTTATCCTGAAAGGGATATGGCTTAATGGTATAATAATAATCTAGAACATTATGAGATACATTCATGAGATTAATAAATTCTTGTAAATGAGCTGTCATAAGTGCTCTCGTATTATCATACCTAGCCTTTAGCTACTTCCACGTGTAAACAAAACTAGCATGGGTAATATGTTTCAAAAGTTGTTCAGCTTTACCTTTCAAAGAAAAGTTTAAGTAGTCTAATCAAGTTACATTTGCAAGAAATCATCTTGAATAATGATTGCATCAAACAAGTCTCTGGAATTTTCCCAATCCTTATGATCCCCAGAAAATACAGGTAATGTAATTTAAGGAAGTTTGATAGGCAAAGAATCATGTCGAATAAACTGCGATTGATATTACACGTGCCAGGCGCTGAAGTGCGCCAATCTAATTGATTTATTAAAAAATAATAAGCATTTAAATTCTTCAATTTTTAAGAATTTATATTTAGTATGTTGTACTTACTTAGTTTTTTTTAAATTTTGATTTACTCCTTAATATAGACTGACAGGCTTTTGTTGACTCTGAGAGAAAGTGATTCCATTTTTCTCGCAACTAATTAAAGAACGTTAAATGCAAGAAAAAATTATTAACAATAATTTTACGAGCCGCAAGCTTAATTCTCAAAAATTTGGAATCTCTGTTTTGAGAAATGAAAATTGCATATGAACCTTACAGAAGTAAGAAATTGGCAGCTTTAGGCTGTTGACAATTATCAACTGGTTAACTGGTTACTTTTTCACTTGCATGGAAGAATAGTACGGCCGATCGATCCTACGAAGACTCGACGAGAGGAAGTGCTCAATGAAGACTTGGTAAGGGACAGCGTTATCTTGATGACAGCAAAAGAATTTCGCCTGGTAGCAATTAGAGTTTGTCTGATGACGTCGAGTCCACACACTGAGAAAATTCGCACGTACGTGCTTTTTACAGTAATTGTTAAAGCATATTTCAGTTTTCTGTGATTGAACCAAAATGCACTAAGTCCATTCGCGGAGATTGCATTTTAAGTTTTACACAAAACTCTGTTGTTTTAATTTTAATAAGCAGTTTAATTAAATGTGAATCGCTAACATCCTTCGTCGAACGTGATTATTTCGCACTTTATTGATTTTTATAAACATTTTATCAGCACTAATATGGCTCAAAGGACCACGTTTAAAGATGTGGAATGTTTTTTAATAACTCTTTTGAATGTTCGAGTTCGCCGGATTCAGGTAAAGTCAACGAAAACTCATCATTTTCTAAAACTAATATTAATTTATTATTACGTGTTAAGTTCGGCTAAGAAAGGCCCTTTTTATTATTTTCTCTCTTCACTCCATCAGAAAAGGCACTAATTTTCCGTGTTTTTTTCTTTGGATTATCTTCCGACACACAGCATATCATATTCATACTCACAGAGCACAATTGATTGACTTCCCAGTTTTGAAACATTCCGTAAACAGTGAATGACCATTTTTTATAATTTCGATTGAGGTATGATGAAAACGTTTTTTGTTCTTTAGGCTTAAAACAGTCGGCACACATCATAAAAAGAATCAGCAAAAAACCGAGATGGAAAAGCCCTTCACAGTCAAAGTTAGTCACACGGGAATACCCAACGTTCTATCGAAAGCAGGTTTATTTCATTGAAAATTGTTTAAAATTCTAATACACGTTGTTCTAAGGCCTTATGTACCTAGCTATCTACCGATATTCTTTTCGAAAATACTTACGTCCACTCGAATTATATTTAGAACCATACATTCGTTCGTTAGTTTCATTTATTTAATTTCTCAAATATTCTACTCGATACCTAATTTCATCTAGACTTAAGTTATTGGGAAAAAATCGGTAAGGTAGGAATCGGGTGAGTGGTGCATGGCCTTCAAAGGATTTGTTCGAAAAAAGTCAGCGCGTCAAATCGGAAAAAAATGTATTCAATCAATTTTTGTTTCCTTCAGCATCCATATTTCTGGAAACTTGATTTTTTTTGTATGGACGTATAAATTCGAAGCACCTACCCTAATAAGAGCGCGGGTTAATAGACAATCGGTTCGAGGGACAGTGCCGCCATGTCGCGGAGTGCCTATTATGATTGGCTGACACTTGGAACTACGTTGGAAAGACGGGTGCAGAGGATATTTATCGTCTGCACTAGTTTAAACAACATAAGTTGAAAAATAGGTTAGAAAAATTACCACTGTCGATAGGAATGTGCAATGAGAAGAAAAAATACTTGAATATAGTGCATTGCGCACATTTCCATTTAAAATAGGAAATTCACTGCCGAATAACGTCGTCATGCGCCAAGGTTCATAAGGTTCATGAAATTCCTCAAACTCATAATTTGTTTTACCACAGGAAAAAGTCAGAGAAAATGAACAGCTTTTCTCTGACCCATCTCGACTCTTCCAAGACCCTCCAGTCACTGTCGACCACCCGTCCAAACCATATGAGGTCGAGGCATTTTTGAGAAAAGTCTATGAAGTCCAGCATTCACTGAATGAAAACACAAAGAAAATAAATAGATTCAAGGAGCTATGCAGTGCCCTCATAATACATGACGAGTAATGCCCACCTTTCACTACCGAGGAGGTGAAAAAAGTATTGAAAGCATGAAAAACTATTCCGCTCCGGGACCACATGGTATCAAGACCTTCTGGTAGAAGAAGTTTCCTTCAACGTAGCAGCATCTGGCCCGCATTTTCACCTCATATTTAAAGTCTGTCCAACGAACAACAAGGCGATTCAAAGAAAGGCGTACCAGGATGTCAGGAGAACCTACTAATCGACAGGTGCGTCTGCATAGACGCAGCATTCTACCAGCGCTACCTATCGATGACACGGACTGACTACCGGAAAGCATAGAGACATTGATGTCCCTTTGGAAAACCAGAATTACTGTCTCATCTGGAAAACATCGAGTGACAACTAACAGTGTCACCTTCTAGAGATGCGTCTTTCAGGACCACACCATGAGTCCTCTAAAGCATAAGATCACTCATGTATTTTACATGCATGATCTCAAGATTTATACTAGAAATGGATATCAACTGAATCTATCTCTAACGATTGTCGAGGAGTATACTCGGGAGATTGGAATCGAGTTTGCATTAGAAAAATGAGTCAAGATGCATTTGAAGCGAGGAAGACTTGCTGGCATTTCCGAGGTCCCCGAGATCGTCGAGAGAAGCGCTGAACGACACCTTGGCGCAAGAGAGACTTACCCATACGTAGGCGTGCTAGAGAACTGCATCAGGACGTAACATCTATAAAGGATGCTCTTCGATGCAGATACAAATACCTTATCCGACCTTATTTCGTCCATTCCGCGACTTTACATCTCACGCCGTCAAGGTGGTCGCGAAATGCTGAATCTCAAATGTCTTCAGAACATGATCATTCTGGGTACAACGTATATAGTCGCAAATCGACGAGACAGTGGAAAAGGCTGCTGAAACACTTGGCCCCGATTTCAATATCAGGGGTGAGCAAAATGCAAAAAACATTATCTGGAGTTCTCACTCATGAAGGCCTAGATAAAGAAAGCACAGGTGGAACAAGTCGGCGAACAGCTTCTTGACTAAAAGATGCACGGCATGTTCCACATAAATGTGACGGATCAGTCGATGTCGATTGAGCTAACATTTTCTTTCGTGCAGAGCGCGTCATGCATACTCCGAGCACCTAGGATACACACTATCTGGCTGTCCAACTCATGCGGGAACAACGTACATCCAAAGGCATAAGCGGCACTAAGAGTGCTTTATTACCATTAATGTAACTCTTACGACATTACCCCTGATGCCGCTCTGCCAAACGCACCAAAAGAAATAGAGTCAATTGTCGGCAATGAGAAGTGCTGAATATACTGGAACAACATATTCTCGAAAATCACATGACAGCCAAGGAGAATGAAAAGAAAGAGGAGTTGCGACGATTTTACCCGGGATATTCTTTTAAGCTAGTAGTCCTGATCATGAATGCTCTCGGAGAAGCCAAGTGTTCACTGGTTCAAGACTTGAAAAGCATCCCTGCTTGTCAACGAAATGCCGAGACTCTCAGTGGAAAAATGCAGAAGGCAGTCGTCCTTGGATCCTTAGGTCAGTCGTAGAGTGTAACAACCTATCTGCCGGTGGTGAGACGTGGTTACAGCTTAAACTTTACCGCGTTTTCGCAATGAGCGGATGCCATTTTCTGGAACGACTCCGACTCCCAGTAAAATTCCGCAGTTAACAGGTTAAAAATTCACCGCAGTGTCCCGCTAGGAGCAACTGCCATCTATGAAAATGACACTGGCTCCCAGTAAAACCGCGGTAAATCACTCCTAAGGTCACGTCTTACTACCTCGGCATGTTTTTGACACGCGGGTATGGCTTTGAGGTAATGAACGAGTGAAATTTTCACACTTGCAGACTTCGACAAGGGCTGATTTTCTACATTTCTGTAAAAGTTTCTGTGCATTTTTATGTCGAGGAGCTGTAGTAGGAATTTTTCAATCTCTGCTTTCTTTACTTGAGCTTTTAGAAATGAGGCATCTAGAGGCTTCCTGATCATTTTAAGTAGAGGATCTCTTCTACTTGCGACGATGTGGGCTGTACTTAGGATAATTCGGTTATGGAGGTTATGAATGTACAAGCGCGGTACGGACGAATTGATATGCAAGCTCTTCTGCATATGCATGATCTTACGTGTAGTGGCGTCGAGGACCGTGAGCTTGTATTCGCTTCGTAGAGCCTCTTTCACTGATCATGAATCCGGCTCTCAGGCACGCCTAGATATTGCTGGCCTCTCCAGTTTTAGGGTGTCTAATAACACTCATATCCAGGAGCTAAATGTCCTCGGGAACGCGGGCGATGCATGCATGCTTCAGATAGATCTTGGCACATTTAGTAGTTTAAATATTAGGTTTACATGCGGGCCATATGTTGGTGTGTAGATGTAAGCTTCCTCCACAAGAAGTTCTTGATACCATTCAGTCCTGAAGCGTAGAAGTGCTCCGTGCCCCTCAGTGATTTCTTCACCTCTTCGGCAGGGATTGATGGACATTCCTCCTTAGATGCCATAAGATTGTAGCAAAGCTCTTTGAAGCGGATGATATTCTTAGCGTCTTGATTCAATTGGTGTTGGAACTCGTAAACGATGGGTCACCCAGAAACTGTTGATTCTCCCTGACCCACCCCTCCCTTTTCTGGATTCTCCTGCTTGCGACAGATAAAATATATATTTTTCCAGCAATGTGCTGCTTGATTGTCAGCAACTTTGACTTATTCAGTGTATGACAGTTGATCCATCGTCGGTTTTGCCATTCGATTTGAATCAGCCAAAGGTCTCGCCGCACTAAAAAATGGAACAATTGATGATCCAGAGGTCGGACTCCACCGAGAGATCCTCACGGAGAGGGCATCAATTTCAGCCAGATGTTGGGGCTTAGGATGAACCTGGATTCTAATGTTCCTTATATTTCTGACATCAGCATCATCTCTAAGGGGATGCCTGCCTTCCGCTACTGGTATTAATTTCGCTTCCTCCGCTTCATCGGTGGCTAGTTCTTGTAGCGATTGGGGAGCTCTCTGCGTTCATATCCAGTTCGCGAGAGGTCAGCTGCGTGAATTTGCAACGACTGTTGCGAAACGTGCGGAAGCTTTGGGTGTTTCTGGAACCACAGAGTGTGTATGCGCGCCATGAAGCCGCTGCGTACAGGGATAATCCTCGCATCGTAGCAATCCTGCAAGTCATCCTTGAGTCTATCCGTTCATTTAATAATGTGTGCGCATCGTCGTTTCGTCGTCGTGTTTTCATGTAAATTATTTTCAGCAACTCGAACTCTAGGACGATCGGCACTGTTTGTCGACCCATTTCAAGTATAATGATGCATACTCTGTGAGGTCGTCCGGTTTTCCAGAATCACCGTTGAAATACATTTCACCCAGGTGCCATTCAGCTTTCGTCTTTTTGTTATTTATTACCTGGGCAATTATCAGTCACTGCTTATTAAGTGGTACAGGGTACCTTCTATCTTTAACGTACGAAACTTTATTTTTGTAATAACTAGGAAGAAACTTACTTTTCACCATAAGTGTATTTGGATAAGATTTATTTTCCAAAAACTATTCAATTATATATTAAAATCATTACAAAAAAAGGATTTATTTTATTATTTAACTGGATGGCTTTTGAGAAATGAAACATAATTTTCACGTACACTCATGTTGAAAAAATAATTTTTTTCAAGTTATTAAAAAAATAAACTTTCCTCCCATGCAATTGGTATTATTGTTTGTCCCTCGACGTGAAGACATATACGATTTCCCCGACCCAACCTGAAAATACCCATTGGAAGTAGTTTTGTATCCAGGGTCAGAGCACTTCCGATTTTTAATAGGTGTTAAAAGGGTTCGATGATAACTGTAGTCATCATGTGTGTAGTGATATATCAATAAATATTAATGCATGTATTTTGAGGATGACATAATTTTCTAATTGATTTTTTCAAATAAGAAAGATAAATTTATTAAAGTTATATCTAACGGTATTTACAATTAGAAAGAGGTTGGTTATTCCCAAGCTGAGAAAATTGAAATTAAAATTAAGACCTTATGCACGTAAAGAGGATCCAAGGTATTACAAATGTCACATATTTTACCTCAGTGGCTAAACGATTCTTACAATTCTTTAGCCGAGAGGCGATGGGACACGACACAGAGGTACCGTGAAGATTTTGGAACTTTTTACAATAACAATATAAAAAAAAAAATTGTTACGGTTAAACCCATGAAGGGCCTGTTTTCCACATCCGTTTAGGATCCCGCATACACACGGATAGGCAGCAAAATTTCTTGATCGGTGTTAAATTCACATAGGAACTCATAAGGCCCTTCTCAGGACTAGATAATATCCGATTAAAATATAGAACACGCATAAAACCCTTTAGAGCCCATCTTAAGGTCGTCTTCGACTTCGTCGAAGCACATGTAGGACCCCATTAGCACACAATTTATTCCACTATTTAGAATCCGTATAGAACCCCTTAGAACCACCAAATGGAGCATTTCGAATTTTTAGTTACATAATAATAATAATATACGTATACCAAACACGTTCTAAGTTTCTTTAGTTGTGTGATTGGCATTCTCCCAAGTTCTAACCGCGTTCTAGCAGGTTTCCTTAAGCAAGGCAAAATCGTATTTTGAACATTTTTTTTTCATTTTGCCCCACTGTGCACCAGTCAATGTTCTGTGTAAACAGAAAAAATACTAGGGATAAGAAAGTCAGCTAGGGCACAGGATAACGTCCGGCTAGCTCATTGATAAATGGATAAGCGACGTGCTGACCTCTAGTGGAGTCTCATGGAGGATCCTCGAGTTGCCGTAATGAGTTTACCCCTTTATCAATTACCTACACGAACGTTACCCGTACCCTAGCCGTACCCTAGCTTAATGAAGTTTCAGGGATATTATATGTCTATAGTAAAATGAATATTACCTTCTTCCAAGTTGTCGTCAGAGAACCCAAATTTAAACATAGCTTTGTGACGAATTTGCTTCTTTTGATAAAGTTATTATCTACAGCTGCTGAACGTGCTTCAATTGTAATCTGGTACACTGCACTTCCCTAAAAGCACGCTTCTCTGAAAGAGTATGAAATAAGATAATGACTATAAAAAATCTCACTTTTGAAAGTGAAGTGTTACTAGTTACTACAGACATTCATTTTTTTGAAAGTATATCAGGGCTGACACGAACTTTTTTAAGTCTGTGGAGTACTCGACACCCGAAACTAAATCAGGTGTGGAATTCCAAACCTAATTTTCCTTATATACCCCCCCCCCCCACACCCTCGACCAACTAATCCCTCCAATCATTACAAAATTCCACATCTGGATAAAATTTGGGCCGCCACACAGGGATCCAAAAATGAAATTTACTGATAAAAAAAATTTTGTATTTATTTATTTAACGCAAAGCATGTCAAAAAGAGAATTTTTGACATTTTTTTTCTCTTCAGGAGCGACATCCAAATATTACAAAACTCCTTTAATCCATGCAGGGGTATTTAAAGAATACATATAATCTGTAAGCAATAATGAACTTAATTGTTATAAACAATTTATTTGAACAAATACTTCAGTGCTTGCAAATAGCCGGATAGTTTTTTGTCAACGGAATGGCAGTGTTCGATCTGCTAGTTCAAACCAGAATGGTTTTTATTTTTTAACTTTAAAAAAGTTCCTCTCTAGCTCCGCTGGGATGCAAACCTGAGTCTACAGATTGCCGGTTTGGCGCTCTTAACCACTAATATATGGAGAGTAACAAGATTCATTATTTTTAGACAGCCTCTTAAAAACGAATTGACATCATGTAAGATTTTATAATTTCCAATATTATAAACATAAATGAATTTTTGCTGTTGTGTTGTCAACTCGGATAGTTATATAGTTTTTTGTCGATGGAATGGAAGTTTTCGATCTACTAGTCCAAAACCAAAATGGTTTTTATTTTCTAACTGTGAAAAAATCCCAACAGAGCTAGAGAGGCATTTCTTTACAGTTAAAAAATAAAAGCCATTTTGGTTTAGACTAGTAGATCGGAAACCCAGTCGACAACATAACATCCAGAATTCATATTGCCGCATAATTCACGCCCTTTTTGAAAATGATTTTTCTTTTTTTTTTAACTTATTCTTAAATCGTTTGAACGATCAGCATTCATTTCCTAGGTGAAAATTCCTGCACAGAAACCTCGGAGGATCCTGCACATGTTCCTTACACGAAGCTGTACAGGTAATCTTGACGGTTCCTGTGCACGAATTTGGCGAAGGAAACTGTACATGATCCTGCAAAGGAACCTACACTGACAAAAAGAACCTTTGGAAGGATCCTATTCAGAAACCTTGAAGATCTAACTCAATATCGATAGAGCCAAGCCACTAGCGTACCCTGGCGGATGAGTTTCTATGCAGGTTCATGTATAGGATCCTGAACATGCATCCGCGCCTGAATTCACTCTGTAAAGGAACCTGTACAAGATCATTCAATGGTTAGCTTGCATGCAGGTTCCTTCGCAGGATCATGTACAGTTTCCTTCGACGAATTGTTATAAAGGAACCGTCAAGATTACCTGTAGAGGTTCGTGTGCAGGATCCTCCGAGGTCCCTGTACAGAAATTTTCAGTTGGGTTATATTAAATAACAAATTAGGTAAAGAAAAAGATTGTCCAACGTCAGACTTTATGTCATTTTTGCCGTATAATCGATGGGCTAAATTATTTTTTCCGTTACTAACAAATTTAAACAAACTGTTCAAACAACTAAATTATATTTGAACTTCATTTAGTAAACCCAACAGAAAACCAATTACAGATTCGCAATTTTTATAGGTACATAGTGCCAGTATTCTTAAAATTATTTTGACCTTATTATTATTCACGGTATGTAATGGAAATAATATACTTTCTTGCATACTTCATACTTCTCGCAAATAACAATCGAATATATTATAGTATTATATTATATATACTTTTATATAACACTATTAGTATCTATACGATTTGTGCACATATCGTACATGCCATTCAAATCCCTATGTAGTTCATAGATCGATGAATCGAGTTCTGGACAGTCAATCATTTACCTAGTTACCTTAAATACCAAATCAAATGACTCTGAGAGGGTAGGCTCTACCTTCCTTATAAATACATTTTAATCTAATACTCTCATCCTATATTTCATCAGTATATTTTTTCGACTTCTTCTAGAGTATTTATTCAGAATTGTACAATAACGTTTTGGAAACGCACTGATTCCTTCATCTGATTATCTTTTACATTTCGTCCAATTTAAAGAATAGTATGCGACCATGTTTTTTGGAACCATTTATAATTATGGAGAAGAAAGTATCGAAAAGGTTGAAATGTATTAAATAATACGATCTTAATACTTTGAGTGCTCATTTTTTGAAAAACATGGATGTGTATGATGTAGAAGCATGTTGATATTTAATATGAATTAATTATCCGACCATTAACAAAAAAACTTATGATAGTTAAGTTACAAAATTAAAGTATAAAGATAACGAAGTGTGCACCTTCCACCGGATAATTAATCCATATTGAATATCAACATGATTCTACATCATACAGATCCACTTTTTTCGATACATTCATCTTCGTAATTGTAATTGGTTCCAAAAAAACATGGTTTTACACTACTGTTTAAATCCGACGAAATGTAAAAGATAATCTGATGAGGGAATCTGTCCGATTTCAAAACGTTATTGTACAATTCTGAATAAATAATCTGGAAGAAGTCGAAAAAAGGAGTTTTCCTTATAAATTCAAATTTTTTTAAATAAATTGTTTATAAAAATTAATTTGATTACTCTGTAAATTATGGAATATGATGTTTTCCTTATAAATTCCAATTTGTTTAAATAAATTGTTTATAACAATTAAGTTGATTACTCTGCAAATTATCTGTATATTGTGAGTGCAATCACATCATAATCACGGGATGAAAATGATGCATTATATCATTAGTGACATTCATTTCATATCACGGGTAGTAAGTTCTTTTGAGAAAGTAGGCATTTGTAGTAGGCTTCAGGAACTATCATGGGTATGGAAATTTTATTAAATCAAATCTGCTAGTCACTATTAAAAATTACTCGAAAGCTAACGCCGCGGAGGCATTGCCCTTTTTATTAGGAATTTTTTAGGGCAAAAGGCCTTGAAGGAATTAGAATTTACATCCCTGACTGAATATTGCCATATTAATAAATTGATAGTAAATATTAAAACAAAAATTGTTGTCATCAAATGAAAAGGTTAGACGTAAATTTAATGACTACGAAATTGGAAGGCAGTCTCGTAGAAATAGTCAACAATTTCGCTTTTCTGGGTGTCGCGTTTTCAGCACACTAATTTTGAATGAAGCTACCTACACATCAATAAGTAAAGCGAAATTGGTTTCTTCATCTGCTAAAAACTGTCTGTGAATATAAGGTAGTGTCTATAGTATAATATAAGGTAGAGTCTATAATATAAGGTAGTGTCTATACGTCCGGACACAATCCATGCCCCCATCCTTTTTCTAACTCTCCCTTCCCCTTCCTTTTTCTAACTCCCTTTCCCCCTTTCCAAATCCGTACATTTAGACTCGATCATGTCATAAACGTACGTAAACTTACGGACTGTCCGTAAGTTTAGACTCGGCCATTGCAGAAATTACCATAACTTACGTTACTTCCAAAAGTACGCAAAATACCTATAATATATTTCTACCGATTTCCTCATTTTTGTATGCTGATCTACAAGATCTGCCAATGGTGATGAATAACCATTGATGCACAATCTGAGAGTTAACAAATTTATTTATTATACGTTTTGACTCGACTTGATCATTATTATAAAGAATTGAACGAGATAAGTAGAATTTGAATTGAAAAATTGGAATTGATGGCAGGTTGAAACTTGTTTGTTTCCGCTCCTCTGTGAACATTAGCTCGTGATTTATTTGGGTGAGTGTGTGTATTGGTCCCAGTGTAAAGTCCTTAGTAACTGCAGTTGACGACAAAAGGACCTTGCAATATTTGATAACTTAATGTTTTGTAATCACAATACGATTTGTAGTTACTGAGACCACTTGATTGGGAAGACAATGTATAAGCACAAAACTGAACTCATGAGCTTGCATAAGTGTTAGGTTGTAGAGTTGTAGCGAATACTGATCTAAATTTAGACTGATCTTAAATCCCAATTTCAAATTTTATATATTGCTGATTTATACGTAAACATATGATAACAACGTTGAGTCTCACTCCTATAATCACTAAGTTACACAATTTTATGAAATTCGTTTTTATTCGATTTTTATCGTATTACTACCCGAATCGGGTAGTGTCAGTCCTATCCTGAAAGGGAAATGGCTTAATGGTATACTTACTTACTTACTTTATGTATTTTGAAGCGCTGATTATTTCGGATATACTCAAGATTTAATGTTCATAAAAAATGTAAAAAATCATATCATTGGAAATATGTATATTTTCTTGTCAACAAAATGTAATAATACAGAACAAATATTTTATTTTATTTGATTTTATTAATAAGCGGTAACGCAACAGTACAAGTACCAGTTAAAGGGTTATATGATAGAGTGAATGTATATACATTTGCATCTTATTTTCGTTGCTTAATCCTATTGATCGCTTGCTCAATATATAGTCATTCATTTTCTTATTAAAAGTGTATAAAGATATATCAAACCAGTCCACATCTAAAATGGCTGCTTCGTAGAACAGATCTAATTCCCTAGATAATCTGAACATCGGTCTGTTTTGTAGTACTGCATTATTCGTCGGAGCTACATAGAGTAGTTCAACAGACCTAGCATTCATACGAGGAATTTTAAAGCGTAGGCAAGCTAAAATTTCTGGGCAGTCGATTAGTCCTCTTATTACTTTTAAGATGAACGTGAATGATAGAATCAAATGTCTATCCTAAATTTTGTAGGCATTCAATCTTTTACGTAATTTATTATAATCCCTACCACGCTCAGGATAAGTGCCATCTTCTCTAAAGGCTAAAAATTTAAAGAACCGTTTTTATACCTTCTCCAATGCGTTTATTACATTTTGGTTAAATGGACACCAAATTTAAGACGCGTATTCTAATTTTGATCTAACAAAGGAGTTATAGTGTACAATGAGCGCATCTTTATTTTTGAAGTCCTTTCATGATCTTAGAATAAACCCTAGCATTTTGTTCGCTGTATTTACAGTTATTTCTGTATGCTCTTTAAATTTAAAATGATAGCTAAAGTTTAGCCCTAAGTCACAAATTGAATAAACTCGCTCAATCTTCACTCCATTCACTTGATATTCAAATAATATTGGTTCTTTCGATCTGTGAAAAGTTATAATTTTGCATTGATCCACATTCATACGTAAATCCATTTCAACACACCACTCTATAAACTCCAGAAGCTCCCTCTGAAGAATCGGGCAATCCCTAATGCCCTTTAATTTGTAGAGAACTTTTGTATCATCGACATATAACAACTTTTTTGCCCGTGTAGCCCTGACTCCGTTAAACAGGGTGTCTAGCGGACTTTTTGTATTTTATCGAAAAATCGACTTTTTTCTACTTTATCTTTTTTTTCCATTTCCACTTTATCTACAGTCGCAAGGTTCCTTCCTATATTTATCCTATGTACCGATTAATGTAATTTTTTAGATTCTCATCCTAATGAGAAGGTATTTGTTTCATGTAAAATTTGACTTAGTCGGTTTTCATCAAATCTCCACGCTTTGAGACCCCCTCAGTCAGAAAAAACTATTTTTACAAAGGTGTCTATCTGTCTGTAGTCTGCAATGTGTCTACAGTCTGTAGTCTTTAGTCTGCATCTGTCTGTAGTCTGTCTGTCTGTAGACATGATAACTTTCAAAAAAATGATCAGATTGGATTGAGCTTTGTCACACTTTTGTATTGCTTAAAAGAAAAAGACAAGTTCGTTAGCCAGCTATTTTTAATAAAAATTAAAAAAGTTACAGCATTTTCAATATCTTTGAGACGATTTTTTTCAAGAGTTGAAAATTCTATGTACGGACATTTGTAGTACTCAGAAATTCGAACGATTTATCCTCACGACAAACGACACAAACCACGAAAAAAATAAATAGATAAAAGTTGTTCGCCCAAAAAAAAGCTACAAATTTGTTATTAATCATTTTTTGATAAGACGCTTGGTTTTTGTTTAATCGTGAAAAATGACATTACAAATAAAAAAAATTGAATTTTTTGACAACAAGACACAAGGTACAATAAAATGTTCAATAAAAAAATTCTTTTAAAATTAGATCTGAAAACTTGATTTTAACCTTTTTTCTCACGAGGCTCGTGATGAGAATGTGTTCGTCAAAGCCGAAGGAGCTTTAACAAAAGAGAATTCACAATTACTAAGTTTTAGTTTTTGATGCTTTGACCTATAATTTTAATAGTCATATGCAAAAATGTGGGGGATGTACAATAATCGAGCGCGAAGCGCGAGTTTAAACAGGTGCGCGCCCTAGGCAGGCTCAAACTTGCGAGCCGCGCGCCCAGTATATTACGTTAAAATTCATATTTCTATGGATATGTTTACTTTAAAAAATCACAAAAAGATATCTCAAAATTGGTCTGGGGAAAACAATTTGACCGGGGAAAAGCCGGGAAAAACCCGGGAATTTCAAATTGCGTGATCACTAGACACTCTGGTCAAATAAGGCTGTGAATAACGTGGGTCCCAAAATCGAGCCCTGAGGTACGCCCGACGATAATATAAATGGGTCAGAGCTACAACCTGCATACTGCACAAAATTTAGCCTAGTAGAAAGAAAGTTTTCTAGTTAGGTTGCTAGATTACCAGGGATAACAAACTTCTGGAGCTGCTCGATTACTTTTGTATGGTTCAGTTTGACGAAGCACTTCAAAATATCGAGATAAACAACATCAACTTACGTACCTTCGCTTAGCGCTACAGCAATTAATTGTGACAAGACTGTCTGATTCGTGATAGTTGATCTACCCGTTACGAATCCGTGTTGTGAATCAATAACATACGGTAACATAGACGAAGAGATTTCATTATCGACGCATGCCTCAAAAGCTTTAGAAAAGTTTTTTCATAATAGAGATAGGTCTGTAATTTGTTACTATTGATTTATTGCCACTTTTAAAGATCGGACAGACTATAAATTCCTTCCAGCGAGCTGGGTATATTCCCTTTTCTAATGATAGATTATAAATGTATGTTAATGGGCCTGATAACACATCTGCGTTAAGCTTTACAAGGAACTAGACGTCAAATCTCATTCAGCAGTCACGTTATCTAGAAGCGCCTTCAATGCCCTCTTCACGTCAGCCTGGTCTAGTTTTAGTTTATAACCTGTTAACCTGCTCTCTCTCCCTTTAATTCTCTTTATTAGTTCCAAAATTTATTTGGTTGTAATTACTATAATCTCTTTCAATCAAAATTTTTACTTCTGATCTTACTGCTTTCAACGATTGCTCTAAGTGAATACTTTTTTCAATTCCCTGCAGGTGGAACAGCACTGAAACGGCACTCAAAAAGCACTGCCCAGTGCCGTTTCAGTGCTGCTCGTTTAAAGCTACTCAGATTACAGTTTTAAATGCCTGCAGAAGTTCCCTTTATACCTGCGAATAGGCTACCAAGTAGACCAGCTGAAAGGGATTAAAAATGAAAATATAAAATTTGTGAAATTTTGAAATTACCGCTGCGAAAGTTAGAAATTCAGAATTTACGGGTTTCGATGATTTCAGATATCTAACTTTTTTTTTGAAAAGTTTAAAATTCGAATGAACATAATGTATCTCGTAAATGGAATGGGATAGGCCAAAACAGACAACATTTTCGAATTCAACTTCAGAATAGTATATTAGTATATAATTTATAAGTATAAAATATATATAATGAGAAAATTCATAAATTAAAAAAAAAGTGTTAATAATTTGAAGAAAATTGTAAAAAGGCATTCGGGTTGGTAGCGGCCAACTGCTGTAAACCACGCTGCCTGTCCGGTACGTGACGAATACAATAGAACCATTATATGACCGTCGCATCACCCTCAGTTCGGTTAAGGTGCTGAAATCAGCACAAACAGTCACTGAAACAGCACTGGCGGCCCAGTACCGTGCGCCAGTGCTTTTTCAGTGCTGTTTCATCGGCAGGGTTCTAATTTTATTTATGATTTTCTCTTTGCATTTTATTTTAGTAATTAGTTCCTTTGAGTACCACTGTGGATATTTTTGTAAATTGTTAACTTCAAGAAATTTTGGCATCAACTTATCTATAATGTTAAAAAATTTGCGATATTCAGCCTCTTTCACCACTGGAGGTGTAAGAATTACTCGACATAAGTTAAAGGTTAAGTGGCACTGATCAGCTGGTATGGGTGACGTACTTCTGTGACGTCACATGTGAGACGATCGATAGAATGCTTAGAATGCTCCGAATTTACCAAATTAGCCGTAATATTTTTCAAAGCTTTTTTCACAATTCGCTAAACTTGCAACTAATTTACAGGTCCAGTACGGAAACACTTGGATTTTACGAATTTATTTACACAATTTTGATCCTTATTCACTCGAACTTAATAATCCGACCGAATGCAGATGAAACCCGATGAAAAATTAACAAATTTTAGCACAAAACCGGGAGCTCGAAGCAACTTGGTCTCGGGCCCGTAGCCATTTTTTTGAAATATTGAAAATTTGATGGAATAAAGATTAAAAATATTATGCATGGATGAAGAAATTATGGGTCATATAAATGTTTGTTTGTCAAAATGACTATTCGAACGAGATTTTCATTTGTTTTTATGCCATTTGCATAATATATCGGTGAAAACGTTCACCATGTTTTCCAGCCAAGTCTCCTAAATTGTCAAGGAAGAAATCTAGGTGAGAGTGTAAATATAGTGTAACTCCAAGGGCATCCTACAGCCAAATTTCCTATGTCTTCATTATGTTATATATATACAGGGTGTTCAAGTATTCAAAATACATATTTATATTTTCAGAATCCTTGTGAAAAACTGAATAGAAAATGATCAATAAAAAAATTTGAATAAATGCATAATTACCGAGTAATTAGCAATTAAAGATTAACCAATCAAAAAACTCGATCAAACTTCTACCCCTTTCCAACACATCGAGAATGCAGGGAATCCATGGAATTCACGGAATTTATGGAATTAACGGAATTCCAAGAATTCTTGGAATTCACGAAATTCAAAAATTCGTGGAATTCACACTGTCGGTACCGATGAAAAAAAATTGTCGGTACCAGTAAAAAAAAATTATCGGTACCGACAATTTTTTTTACCGCGTTTTGAACCGTACATAAAATTAAAAAAATTCGAGGAATTCACGAAATTCAGAGAATTAACGAAATTCAAGGAATTCAAAAAATTCACCCCTTCCGACAGCTCGTGGCGGCTGGATGGTGCCCCTGTGACTGGACACAGAAATAATTATGGTCAAACTCCTACCCCTTTCTAACATCTCTTGGGGGCGAGAAGGCGGCCCTGTAACTGGTCGCAGAAATAATGTTTGTCAAACCCCTACCCCTTTCCAACACTTCGAGGGGGCGGGAAGGCACCTCTGTGTCTGGTCACAGAAATAATG
>CAKNYM010050405.1:201032-226624 GCA_932195095.1 Andricus curvator
TGTTTGTCAAACCGCTACTCCTTTCCAACACTTCGTGGGGGCGGGAACGCAGCTCTGTGTCTGGTCACAGAAATAATGTTGATAAAACCCCTACCCCTTGTCAACAATTCGAGGGGGCGGGAAGGCACCTCTTTGTCTGGTCACAGAAATAATGTTTGTCAAACCTTTAGCTCTTTCCAACACTTTATAGAGGCAGGAAGGCACCCCTGTGTCTCGTCACAGAAATAAAGTTGGTCAAACCCCTACCCCTTTTCAACACTTCGTGAGGGCGGGAAGGCACCCCTGTGTCTGGTCACAGAAATAATGTTTCTCAAACCGCTACTCCTTTCCAACCACGCAGAAATGACGTATATCTATAGACATAATGCGGCCCTGAGAGTGCTTTATTACCATCTTTGTCGCTTTTACGGTGTTGCTCGCGACCCTGCCCTGCCGAACGCTCCAAGGGAGATGGAGTGCCAAATTTTCTGGAACTACGATTTTCGGTCAGCAGTCTCCGTTGCACACTCGAGGCCTGACATCGTTCTCCAAGACTTCGAGAAACGAACTATATTCGTGATCGAATTCTCGGCTCCGTCCGAATACAACATCACTGCCGAAGAGAAAGAAAACGAGGAAAGGTATCAAGACCTTAAAAGACAGCTGCAACGACTGTACCCAAAATATTCGGTACAAGTAATTGTATTTGTGATAGGTGCTCTCGGAGGTGCGAAACTATCACTGGTTCGTAACCTTAAAGCCATACCCGCGTGCCAAAAATATGCCAAGGCACTTGCGAGATGGATGCAGAAAGCTGTCATCCTTGGGTGGCTTCGTGTGCTCAACACACACGAGGGTTTCGCCGGCCTATCGTTTTGATTTCATCGTGCCATGTGACCACCCATCTCACGGTTGTGAGACGTGGCCATAAGTGTGATTTACAGCGGTTCTACTGGGAGCCGGTGTCATTTTTTAGGTGGCAGTTGCTCTCAGTGGGACCCTGCGGTGGTTGTTTAATTTTTTTTGTTTAATTATATATATATATATATATATATATATATATATATATACATATGTTAAAGGGTGTTTATCAGGTTCATTTTCGAGATAAAGTGGTATTTATCGGGTAATTGCGGGTTTACTGTGTCCGACCCGATAAATTTCATATGTTAGACGGTGTTAATTGGGTCGAACCCAATAAGCACCTTTATATATCAAAAAAAGATTTTTAGTATAAAAAGCACGTAAAAATGCTCTACATAACAAAATAAAAGTGATGTAAGGTACAAGAAAGCTAATTTACAGCGGAAAATATACCTTTGGTATTAATGTATACAATATTTTTTTTTATATCTGCAGAAAATGTTTTGATCACATTGGCGTTCTTGTGTTATTCATGCCAAATAATTTGCACAGTTCTGCATTTTCTTTAACATGTCATTTTGAAGCTTTTAATTTGACGACCTGATAAGCAACTTTTTATGTATTTTTCCTCCCACGCATTTACCAAAAGGTTAAGAACAAAAAAAAAGGTAGTAAGCATCTCAGGAGACTGTACTTTATTATTTCCATTAAACAAAATCTCATTTTCTGGCCGACCTAATAAACACCATTTTATGTATGAATGCGGCCCAATAAACACCGTTAAATCTCTTAATCATTCAACCTCACAAAACCTTTGTTTATTATTATTTCTTCGACTTCCCAGGTGCGAATTTGGGTTGGCAGCCACAGTTGACGGTCGGCCCAAGGTCGGGCCGGCTTTGGCAACCGAATTTTGCTAACCAAGGTTGGCCCAACTATAGCAGGCCGAAGCCACCTTTGTTGGGCCAACATTAGAAGCCGACATTGACTTCCAAAATTCATCCGATTGTCGGCCCAACTGTGGCCCAAGGTCGGGTTGACGTTCGTTTAGGCTTTGGAAAATTGGCTATAAATAACCATAACACTACGGTCGGCCCGACTCTGGGAGACAGTCGGCTCGACCATCGGCGTAATATTATCCAGTGCAAGTAAACTTTCTGCTGCGGACCGTCGGCCCAACTCTGGCCAAAGGTTGGGTCAACGGTCGCTTAGGCTTTGGCAAATTGGCTCTAAATAACCATAACACTACGGGCGGCCCGACCCTGTGCGATAGTTGGCCCGATCATCGGCGTAATATTATCCAGTGCAAGTAACCTTTCTGCTGCCGACCGTCAACACAATTCTGGCCCAAGGTTGGGTCGACGGTCGTTCAGGCTTTGGCAAATTGACTCTAAATAATCATAACACTACGGGCGGCCCGACCCTGGGCGATAACTGGCCCGACCATCGGCGTAATATTATCCAGTGCAAGTAACCTTTCTGCTGCCGACCGTCGGCCCAACTCTGGCCCAAGGTTGGGTCGACGGTCGTTTAAGCTTTGGAAAATTGGCTCTAAATAATTATAACAATACGGCCGGCACGACTCTGCGTGGTAGTCGGCCTGACCATCGGCGTAATATTATCCAGTGCAAGTAACCTCTCTGCTGCCGACTGTCGGCCCAACTCCGGCCCAAAGTTGGGTCGACGGTCGTTTAAGCTTTGGCAAATTCGCTCTAAATAATCATAACAATACGGGCGGCACGACTCTGGGTGGTAGTCGGCCTGACCATCGGCGTGATATTATCCAGTGCAAGTAACCTATCTGCTGCCGACCGTCTTCCCAACTCTGGCCCAAAGTTGGGTCGACGGTCGTTGAAGCTTTGGCAAATTGGCTCTAAATTATCATAACAATACGGGCGGCATGGCTCTGGGCGGTAGTTGGCCCGACCATCGGCGTAATATTATCTAGTGCAAGTAACATTTCTGCTGCCGACTGTCGGCCCAACCCTAGCCCAAGGTTGGGTCGACGGTCGTTTAGACTTTGGCAAATTGGTTCAAAATAACCATCACACTACGGTCGGCCCGACTCTGGGCGATAGTTGGCCCGACCATTGGTGTAATATTATCCAGTGAAAATAATCTTACTGCTGCCGACCGTCGTCCCAATTCTGGCCCAACTTTGGGCCGACCATCGGATGCACTGTGGCAGATTGGTCGGTACGACCGCAAGAATGCGGTCGGTCCGACTCTGGATCCAGCAGTCGGTTAGCCACAGTCACCTTGATGCACCCGACGGTCGGTCAAACCTTGGCCCGAGTATGAGCAGACCGCCAGATAAACTTCAGTACGTTGCTTTAAAAACAAAGTGAAAGTACGGTAGGCCCGACTTTGCGCAAGAGATGGCCCGACCATCGGCATAACATTGGCTTGTACAAGTTATCATATGATGCACCCGACGGTCGGTCAAACCTCGGCCCAAATATGGGCCGGCCATCAGGTATACTAGAGTTCATTATTTCAAAACGACCTAAATTTGGGTACGAATAGCTGGATTTTTCTGTAGACATACCCATATTTGTACCGAAATTTCGGTACACGTAGACACTTCCTTTTTTGAAGAAAAAAAATTCAAAGCTCCATCTTTATGATAAATTGTAAATGTTCCGAAAAATTTACATTTGATGTAATTCTTAATTGTTTTAAAATAGTCTGAAACACCTAAAAAGCAAAACGTTACACGAAAGTTTTAAAAAATTGTGATTAAAAAAATTGTCGCAGTACGTGATAAAATTTCTAAGTTCCGTCGATGCAAATTTCAAATGCTCATTAAAAATTACATTTTATGTCATTATAAAAAGTTGTAAAATGGCCTAAATCGCGAGAAAACAAAATATTGCACGAAGAAAAATTAGTCAAAGAGGGCGCAAAAAAAAAAGTTTGAAAAAAAATTGTTTGAGAAATGTTTGAAAAAAAATTGTTTAAAACAAATTTTTTGATAAGAAACTTTTGAAACAAAATTTTTAGAAAAAAAATTGTTTCATGAAAAATTTTTGAACAAAATTAAAACAAAAATCTTGAAAAAAATTTGTTGTAATCGGTTTAAATTATTTATTTAAAAATTATTTCATTTATATTCCCGTTAACAGTTAATTTATTTTACATCTACATGATGTCGTATAATAATAAAAAAATTAATGAGAAAAAAGAGTTAAAAAATTGTTTCTTTTCAACTGCCTTGAGCTGTGGCTTATGAGGATGGTTTTTTCACTGATTTTCAATTCTGTGGGTAGAGTAATGGGTAAGACTCCCGACTGCCAGGCGAGAGATTCAGGTATAGATGTAGGTTCGAAACCAGGTAGCGTTAGAAATTTTATTTGTAATATAATGTTTAAAAATGTAATATATGTATTCATTCTAAGCAGGACCATTAACATTGATAGTCAAAATACTCGCCATCAATTATTATCTATTTTTTGAATACCTATTTTGTGTATTTCCACCTGCTTAGTACGAACCTTAAAAAATCAAAGCCGACCCCACATTGTTGTCCAAGGTTGGGCCGACATCATCTTAATAGATGGCCCATATATGGGACCAAATGTCGGGCCGAAGTTGAGAAGCCAAAGGCGGTTGAGCGTTATCATTTAGCTGGTTGGCTCGACCAGTGGCACACAAAGTTGGACCGACCGTCCGACGGTTGGCCCGACCGTGGACTGACGATCAATTCGCAGAAGAAGCGTTGGTTAAACAACTCTTCTTCTCAATGTTGGGCCAACTTTGAAAACCAATGGTATGCCAACCTTGTATTCCGCGTTTAGCTCAACCATGACAACCATTGCTGGCCCAACTGGTCAAAATAGGGACGGCATGCTTTATCATTACGCTGGTTGGCCCGACCATTTACTTACAAAGTTGGGCCGACCTTACAAAGGTTGGGGCAACCATGGCCCGACCGACAATTCGCACCTGGGTTGTGAAAACGTTGATTAGATTGGCATTCTTGTGTTCTTCATGCTAAATAATTTGCACAGTTCTGCATTTTCTTTTACATGTCATTTTGAATTTTTTAATTTGACGACCTGATAAGCACCGTTTTATGTATTTTTCCTCCCACGCATTTACTAAAAGGTTAAAAACAAAAAAAAAGGTAGCAAACATCTCAGGAGACTGTCCTCTATTAGTCCCATTAAACAAAATATCATTTTCTCGCCTACCCGATAAACACCCTTTTAAGTATGAATGCGACCTAATAAACACCGTTAAATCTCTTAAACATTCAACATCACAAAACCTTTGTTTATTATTATTTTTTCGACTTTTGAAAACATTGATTAGATTGGCTTCTTGTGTTCTTCAAGCTAAATAAGTTTCACTGTTCGACATTTTCTTTTACATGTCATTTTGAAGCTTTTAATTTGACGACCTGGTAAGCACCAGTTTATGTATTTTCCCTGTCACGCATTTACTAAAAGGTTAGAAGCAACAACAAAAAAGGTAGTAAACATCTCAGGATACTGTCTTCTATTAGTCACATTAAACAAAATCTAATTTTCTCTCCGACCCGATAAACACCGTTTTATGTATGAATGCGACCCAATAAACACCGTTAAATCTCTTAAACATTCAACCTCACAAAACCTTTGTTTATTATTATTTTTTCAACTTTTGAAAACGTTGATTAGATTGGCATTCTTGTGTTCTTCATGCTAAATAAGTTTCAGTGTTCGACATTTTCTTTTACATATCATTTTGAAGCTTTTAATTTGACAACCTGATAAGCACCAGTTTATGTATTTTCCCTGTCACGCATTTACTAAAAGGTTAGAAGCAACAACAAAAAAGGTAGTAAACATCACAGGATACTGTCTTCTATTAGTCACATTAAACAAAATCTAATTTTCTCTCCGACCCGATAAACACCATTTTATGTATGAATGCTATACAATAAACACCGTTAAATCTCTTCAACATTGAACCTCACAAAACCTTTGTTTATTATTATTTTTTGAACTTTTGAAAACATTGCTTAGATTGGCGTTCTTGTGTTCTTCATGCTAAATAATTTGCACAGTTCTGCATTCTCTTTTACATGTCAATTTGAAGCTTTTAATTGGAAGACCTGATAAGCACCGTTTTATGTATTTTTCCTCCCACGCATTTACTAAAAGGTTAAAAACAAAAAGAAAGGTGATAAACATCTCAGGAGACTGCCCTCTATTAGTCCTATTACACAAAATATAATTTTCTCTCCGACCCGATAAACACCGTTTTATGTATGAATGCGATACAATAAACACCGTTGAATCTCTTAAAGATTAAACCTCACAAAACCTTTGTTTATTATTATTTTTTAGACATTTGAAAACGTTGATAACATTGGCGTCCTTGTGTTCTTCGTGCTAAATAAGTTTCACTGTTCCACATTTTCTTTTAAATGTCATTTTGAAGCTTTTAATTTGACGACCTGATAAGCACCAGTTTATGTATTTTCCCTGTCCCGCATTTACTAAAAGGTTAGAAACAACAACAAAAAAGGTAGCAAATATCTCAGGAGACTGTCCTCTATTAGTGCCATTAAACAAAATCTCATTTTCTCGCCGACCCGATAAACACCGTTTTATGTATGAATGCGACCCAATATACACCGTTAAATCTCTTTAAACATTCCACCTCACAAAACCTTTGTTTATTATTATTTTTTCGACTTTTGAAAACGTTAATTAGATTGATCTAAATAAGTTTCGCTGTTCAACATTTCCTTTTACATGTCATTTTGATGCTTTTAATTTGACGACCTAATAAGCACCGTTTTATGTATTTTTCCTCCCACGCATCTGCTAAAAGCTTAAAAACAACAACAAAAAAGGTAGTAAACATCTCAGAATACTGTCCTCTATTAGTCACATTAAACAAAATCTCATTTTCTCTCCGACCCGCTAAACACCGTTTTATGTATGAATGCTATACAATCAACACCGTTAAATCTCTTCAACATTGAACCTCACAAAAACTTTGTTTATTATTATTTTTTCGACTTTTGAAAACGTTAATTACATTGATCTAAATAAGTTTCACTGTTGAACATTTTCTTTTACATGTAATTTTGATGCTTTTAATTTGACGACCTGATAAGCACCGGTTTATGTATTTTTCCTCCCACGCATTTACTAAAAGGTTAAAAACAAAAAAAAGGTAGTAAACATCTCAGGAGACTGTCCTCTATTAGTACCATCAAACAAAATATCATTTTCTCGCCTACCCGATAAACACCCTTTTAAGTATGAATGCGACCTAATAAACACCGTTAAATCTCTTAAACATTCAACATCACAAAACCTTTGTTTATTATTATTTTTTCGACTTTTGAAAACGTTGATTAGATTGGCTTCTTGTGTTCTTCAAGCTAAATAAGTTTCACTGTTCTACATTTTCTTTTACATGTCATTTTGCAGCTTTTAATTTGACGACCTGATAAGCACCAGTTTATGTATTTTTCCTCCGACGCATTTACTGAAAGGTTAAAAACAAAAAAAAAAGGTAGCAAACATCTCAGAAGACTGTTCCTCTATTAGTTTCATGAAACAAAATCTCATTTTCTCCTCGACCCGCAAAACACCGTTTTATGTATGAATGCGACCCAATAAACACCGTTAAATCTCTTAATCATTCAACCTCACAAAACCTTTGTTTATTATAATTTTTTCAACTTTTGAAAACTTTGATTAGATTGGCATTCTTGTGTTCTTCATGCTAACTAAGTTTCATTGTTCTACATTTTCATTTACATGTCATTTTGAAGCTTTTAATTTGACGACCTGATAAGCACCGGTTTATGTATTTTTCCTCCCACGCATTTACTAAAAGGTTAAAAACAAAAAAAAGGTAGTAAACATCTCAGGAGACTGTCCTCTATTAGTACCATCAAACAAAATCTAATTTTCTCACCGACCCGATAAACACCGTTTTATGTATGAATGCGACCCAATGAACAGCGTTAAATCTCTTAAACATTCCACCTCACAAAACCTTTGTTTATTATTATTTTTTCGACTTTTGAAAACGTTAATTGGATTGATCTAAATAAGTTTCACTGTCCAACATTTTCTTTTACATGTCATTTTGATGCTTTTAATCTGACGACCTGATAAGCACCGTTTTATGTATTTTTCCTCCCACGCATTTACTAAAAGGTTAGAAACAACAACAAAAAAGGTAGTAAACATCTCAGGAGACTGTCCTCTATTAGTCACATTAAACAAAATCTCATTTTCTCGCCGACCCGATCAACACCGTTTCATGTATGAATGCGACCCAATAAACACCGTTAACCCTCCGTCTACAGACAGGGGCTTTTAAGACACACACGATTTTTCAAAATAGAATATCTTGTCTACGGGAAAAGATTTTTATTCAAAAGTTTTGCTTCCAAGTATCTAATTTTGCTCTTAGAAGTTCATCTCAGCCAAAATGTCCTAGATTTTGTCTTCATTGGTATGAAACGAATGGCTCTTTTAGCATTATCTAATATTTTTTCGGCGATTATATAATCTAAAAGTAATTCTTTCTGTGAACATCGAGAATTTGCCCTTTCTATTGATTTAATGAGATCTTCTGTTCCTTTATCACCTTTTCCCCGTAGAGGTTCAATGGTTCGAATTATGTCTTTTCCGGGAGACAACGTTTCATTTCTTCATTTCTGCTGACTCGATTTAACTCAAACCGTCACGTTTATCGCTCATGCGGTGCATGGACACGTGTTTCATTCGTGTTTTCTGCAACCCGATTCAGTGCTGACGATCTTCCGGATGACCCATCTTCTGTATCCGCAAGCATATTTAAGATTTTAGCTAGTTCCGAAATTTCTGTAGCTCTTTTTTTCATTTTCCGTATTTAGGAGTGCAATTCTTTCTTTTAGACTCAATTGACCTTTTGTGAGTATCTCTAAATTCGAGAGGATTTCCATTAAGAAAATCTGATCTACAGATTTCTTTTCGATGAGACATTCAATGAAATAATTTCCGTGGAAAAAATGCAGTGTAATTTAGATTGTTTACTTATAGTTATCGACTAACTAACTAAGTTCACAATATTAAATTTTTTTTAACTTTTCACTTGAGGGATCGTGGAAGATCAGAGTAAGATTGATGTTCTGACTTATCTTATTTCTATTTTGCTTACTTTGAAAGATTGAAATGTAGCTCGCCCTCGTCCTTGGTAACAGGAGTTGATATGGCAACCGTAGATGTCTAAACTCGATCTCTAATGCCTTGGCGGCGATGTGTCGCAGGTCAGGTCGCTGGTTTGCTTTCAGAGAAATTTCTTCCGTCTTTTTCAGAGTCTTACTGAACTGCTTAGCACGCTCTAGGACTTACCGTCTATTTGGCGAGCCCAATTTTTGGGAGTTTTCGGTATACGTAATCCTTCGACGAATACGAGTTATATTCAGCTCACTCGCTATTGGATTACTTACTTACTGGCTCCGATTTCAGTAAATCCGTATATTTCCAAAATTCAGGTTCTTTGGTCAAAGATAGAGCAAGTTTGATCTAGCTAGCAACCGTAAGAGCCTAGTCTGTTTGCTTCCATCCTGGCATGGATCGCCAATTTGTGACGGGGAAATAGAAGTGTAGTATAAATATATACGTGTGATTAAAACTCGTTTATTATAACTTTGGAAGTATGACCGTAGTACAGACGTTCCATTATAACAATTCAAGTATTAGTGCCCACTCAGGCATTGATGAACCGATTCCAAACGTCATTAATTATTAGTTGGGGGTTGTGAGGTGCAAGTGATGCACATCCTACTACGAGTTTTGTGGGGTTCGCATAGTGACAGCGTAACAAAATATAAACATTATAATTGTAAATTTATTTTTTTAATTTGATACAAATGATGATTTAATTTAGGAAACTATTTTATTGGTTAATAGTTTTTAGTGATATAATATTATTTTATTCCAAGATATTAATGCAAATAAATTAATGTTTCTGAATTTGTCATGCACAGTGCCAATTCATGAAAAGTAATAAAATAATAAATTATTTGCATAGAATTTAGATTCCATTCATTGATTCCTAAGAAACATTTCATCCGGTAGTGCGCCCATTCAATGTTATTCATCTCAGTTCTGCTCGCTCACCGCTCACGGTGAGCTTGGATTCAGTTCAACTCAAAAGGGCTTGCACCTCTCGTTTTTCTTCTGAAATGATTTCAGTGATGCCTCAGAATCATTTTGAGACCAAAAAGAAAAAAATCGCTGAAAGGATTGTTGAATAAACTTAATTTTTATTTTCAGGTTATTATGTATATTTTCGTGAAAACAACTTCAAAACGGTAGTTTTGTACCTTAAACTATATAATTTAGCTTAGAAAAAAGTATGTAAACGTTAAATATCTTTGGACACACGGGACACATTGAAATTGTCACTTCAAAGCAACCAACTTTAAATTCGTCTCCACAAAAATTCAATTGCATTAAATTCCCCGTAAAACTACCAAAAAAATTTTCATCTTATATAGCTTAGGAGATACAGCCTTCTTAAGTTACAATTTTCTGAAAAAAGTTAAAAAAATAATGCAGTTTTAGTTTTTGTGAAATAACATCTTTTCTGTGCACTGTAAATAAATATATTCATGATATGGGTTAAAGCAGACTCATTTAAAAGGAAATCTAAGAAAAATAAAATGTTATATCTCTCATACGTCCGAACTTACAGCGTGTTAAAAAATACCCACCCTAATAGCACGAAACGTTCACGGAATGTCCCTGGAATATTCTGCGGGCAACCTCGAAACGTTCTAGGCACGTTCCCGGGACATGTACAATGTCCGCCCCTTTAGAGCGTTCCAAAGAGGAATTACCGTTATTGTTATTATACCTATATTAAAAAAGTGATGTTACCAATATATCGAACACATTGTTGTCGAAAACCTTATTGCTTCTCTCAAAATTGCTCGAATTTGTTTGAATGTATCGAATTTGAAAACTATCTTCAGACTATTTTCGTTGTCAAAAACAATAGCTGTGAATCAATCGAAAAGGTTATGTATATAAAGACAGGATCAACTGAAAAGGTTATTTAAGGTGATAAAAATGATTATGATGATGATGATGATGATGATGACGCTTTTAACTTGTTACTAATGTTATTGATGATTTTGATGATAATAAGTATAGTCATTTTCACAATTTTTATGATTTTGTAAAAAAAATTTAAAATGCCTCGAAGAAAAATCCAGCGCACTCTTGAAGAAGAAGAAGAATATCAGCGTATTCGGCGAGAAAGAAATGCTGAAAATCAACGAATTCGACGTCAAGAAAAAAATAAAATTCAGGAAAGCTTTCGTGGTCAACATAATTCAGCTGATGCATTAAGAATAGATTCATACGGAGGGATTTTAGATCATGAACACTATCTGGGTGAAATGGACATATTATGCATTCATTGTAAAGCAAAACATTTTGCTGGTGAAAAAGTTGCAAACAAAGGAAATTCCTTTAATGATTGCTGCAGCCATGGAGAAGCTTGTCTTGAAAAAATGGAAGACTTTCCCTCAGATTTAAAATCATTTTTTCAAAAAACTCATCCTAAGTCGAAAAATTTCTTTCAGCATATAAGAAGTTATAACAGCTCTTTTTCTTTTGCATCTTTTAATCCTAATTTAGTTAAATTTCAAGCTCGAAGACCTAGCCCATTTTGTTTTAAAATTCAAGGCCAAATTTACCATCAAATAAATACAGCTTTAAATCCTGATTCTAATGAAAATCCAAGTTTTGGTCAACTTTATATTGTTGATTATCATGAAGCAACAGATTATCGTTTAAATCAAAATCATCAACTAGATAAAGAAATTTTGCAGATACTTGAAAATTTAATGCGCAATTACAATATATTTTCCAAGTCTTATCAAATGATGGGTCAAGAATTAGAAAATCAACAGAAAAGAGCTATTGAAAATAATTAAACTACACCAGAAATGCAGTTATTATTTACGTTAAAGCCTGGATTGGAACGTAATCGGTATAATTTTCAACGAACTAATGAAGTAGCAGCTGTATTTTCTACTACTGCTGATGGAGAAATTCCTGACTCGTATCTTATTATACGTAATATTAATTCTAAAACTTTACAGTATCTGAGTATTATGGACCCTAATGTGGAACCTATGATTTATCCATTATTTTACCCTTTTGGTAGTCAAGGATGGCATCGTTTTCTTAAGCCATTAAGTAATGATAGACGCATTAGTAGAAGAGCGTATACTAAATATCGATTAGGAATACGTGAAGAGTTTAATCCTTTTTTGTTGGGTGGAAGATTATTCCAACAATGGATAGTTGATAGTTATGTAAAAATTGAGAAGGATAGGTTGCAGTATTTTAAAGATAATCAAAAAACATTAAGGGCTGAGTCGTATCAGGGATTGATTGATTATATGCAAAATACGGCAAATAGAAATAATACTCGTGTAGGTAAAATGGTTATTCTTCCTTCAACATTTACTGGTTCGCCACGTAATATGATGCAACATTACCAAGATGCAATGGCTATTGTTCGTCATCATGGGAAGCCAGACATTTTTTTTAACAATGACGTGCAATCCAAAGTGGCGTGAAATTATAGAGAATTTGCTTAAAGATCAAACAGCAGCAGACAGGCCAGATCTTGTAGCACGAGTCTTTAGTTTAAAAGTAAAATATTTAATGGATTTAATTGTCCGTCAAAAATTTTTTGGAGAAGTGCTTTCTTTTGTGTATGTTATAGAATTTCAAAAAAGGGGTTTACCGCATATTCATTTATTAATCATTCTAAAACCCAATTCGAAAATAACAACTTCTGAAAATGTTGATCGTTATATTTCAGCAGAAATCCCTGATCAAAAAGTGAATCCTATTTTACATGATATCATTATGAAGAATATGATTCATGGACCTTGTGGTGATTGGTGTATAGTAGACGGAAAATTTTTAAAACATTATCCTAAAGAATATAAAGAAAACACTATAATAGATTTTAATGACGGCATTTTTTATCGTAGAAAAGATACAGGAATTACTTATGAACGTCCAGGACGCCATTTAGTAGATAATCGACATGTTGTCCCCTATTGCCCTACTTTATTAGTTTTATTAAATTGTCACATTAATGTTGAAATAGTGTCTTCTGTAAGAGCGGTTAAATACTTATATAAATATATTCACAAGGGCCATGATGCTTCACCTATAGAAATTGGTGAAGTTGATCATGACGAAATAAAAGATTTTGTAGAAACTCGTTATGTAGGACCTGTCGAAGCTATTTGGCGTATTCTGAATAAACATTTGCAACAAAAGAGTCATACTATTCAACGTCTACCTGTACATTTACCCAATGAACAAAATATAACACTTCATGATGAAATGCATGAAAGTGAAATAGAATCGGTTTTGGATCAGGCAACTATGTTGATAGATTATTTTGTTTTAAATGCTCGAGATGTAAATGCTAGAAAATATTATTACACTCAAATTCCTTGCTATTATACGTTTAAAAAAATAAAAGTAAACGGTAAAGTTATCTCTCAGTGGCAACCTCGTAAAAGTAAATTTAATATTATAGGCAGAATGTATTCAGTCAGCCCTTCACAACTTGAGTTGTTTCATTTACGACTTTTGCTGTTATCAGTAAAAAGTGCAACAAGTTTTCAAGAATTAAAAACTGTGAATAACACAATTCATCAAACATTCACGGAAACTTGTTTAGCGTTAGGCCTCATCGAAGATGATGAAGAATGGAAACAAGCAATGCATGAAGCTGAAGTATGGATGATGCCATCAAGACTTAGAAGACTGTTTATTCGTATTTTGATACATTGTCAACCACTTCATCCTGGAAAATTATGGGAAGAATTTAAGGAAGCAATGTCAGAAGATTATGCAAGAAAAATTGGTTTGACACAAGCTCTAAAAAGAGCATATCTAGAAATAAATACCATATTGTGTACAGAAGGATGGAATATTTCTACTTTTCCGGGAATGCCTGAAATAAATGAAACTTTTGAAATAGATGATGATACTTCTTGGGAAGAAGCCATGAAGGTCGGTACAGATCTATTTGAAAAATCGAATGAAAAACAAAAAGAAATTATTACTGCGGTTTTAAATGTAATAGATCGTGAGGAGTGTTCCGAACCTACTTGTTTTTATGTCGATCGACCAGGAGGGTCTGGTAAAACTTTTGTGTATACAGCATTATGGTTCTTATTGAAAGGTAAAAAAAACAAATTTGCACTATGGCTTTTACTGGAATCGCAGCAACTTTACTACCTCATGGGAAAACAGTTCATAAAACATTTGGTCTTCCTGTTCCTTTATATACCGACTCTTCATCAAATATTAAAATTCAAACAAAAGAAGGTGTGTTTCGTAAAAATGTTGATGTTTTTATTTGGGATGAAGCTCCAATGGCCCCTCGATATGCCTTAGAAATAATGGACCGAACTTTACGTGATATTACACAAGAAGATATACCTTTTGGTGGGAAAATTGTTGTTTTAGGTGGCGATTTTAGACAACTTTTACCAATTAAGCAAAGAGGTACTAGAAGTGAAACTATTAATTTATCTATTAAAGTCAGTTCATTGTTTAAACATTTTAAACTTTTTTCATTAACTGAAAATATGCGAGTTCTACCAAAAGAAATAGAATTTGCTAAATTTTTAATAGATTTAGGCAATGGTTCTTTGAATGATAAAAATGAGAATGTGGAGCTTCCGAAACAAATTATTGCAAATGTAGGTTCAGATATAGTTCAAGATGTTTATGGAAAGTTAATCAAAGCAAAAAAAATTGATGAACTTTCGGAATGTGCAATATTATCAGCTAGAAATGCAGATGTAGAAAATATTAACAAAAGAGTTGTTGAGCTATTAGATGATAGCAATGAAAGAATTTATACAAGCATAGATAGTGTCGATGACTGCGATAATGACAATATAACTGAAGTTATTTTACCGGAATACTTAAATAGTTTATCTCCACCAAGTCTTCCGCCTCATGAATTACGGTTGAGAATTAATTGTGTGATCATGCTGATCAGAAATTTAAGTATTAATGAAGGGTTATGCAATGGCATTTACATTTAAAAGAAGACAAGGTGGAAAGTTTCTTGTAGGAAATAACTACAAGTGTGGGCTCACCACACCCACGATGTGCCAACAGCACTCAGTTTTCTCGAATGGTCACCCATCCAAGTACTAACCGTGCCCAACGCTGCTTAACTTCAGTGATCTGACGAGAACTGGTTTTTTCAGAGTGGTATGGCTATTGGCCATAAATTGGCAATGACCATAAATAAATCACAGGGTCAAACGTTTAAACATATTGGGATAGATTTACGTAAAGATGTTTTTAATCATGGTCAATTATATGTTGCATTTTCACGAGTTCGCTCTTGGAATGCTTTGAAAGTTTATTTAGGAGATCAGAGAAAAACAAATTTTGTTAAAAATTTCGTTTACAAAGAATTATACATATAAAAAGGCGAAAACTGAATACTTTTTACATCTCATGTCTTAAAGTTGTTTTTCTTTTTAATTAGGACAACTGTGAAGACAATTAAAGATAGGACATACGATTATTTACTTAAAATTCTACAATTTTTAAATTTTGAAACTGAGCCTTAATTAATTATCAATTAAACATTTTTTTTTATAATTTTGAATGCTATGAGTTTTTAATTCTCGATCTGAAACCTTTTCTGTTTTGAAATTGTTCAGTTTTGAAAGATTGTTTTTCCTCATGCTTAACTTTAAAAAGCACAATTTTGAAATTGTTTGAATTTTACGTTTTTTATTTAAAAAAGAGCTTAATTGTTAGATGCCTTCACTTTTAATAAATCCATTCAGTACCACTTGCACAAAATGATACAATTTCCACTTCCAAGCTTTACTTAAAATTAAAAGTTAAATATTGACCCGTTCAGATTTGCATAATTTCATTTTAAAACTTGATAAATGAAATAAATGCAAATTCATAGTAGAATAATTTTGTATTTAAATTGTTTTTAATTAAATCTATTAATAACATAACATAATAATTTTTCATCGAAAAATTGAAACTTTCACTTAAACCTTTCAAATGTTTCATAGTCTGTTATTCTGAGTTTCAGCAGAATTGACAGTTATCAACTTTTAGTCGCTCTCCTTCTTGTGGAGATAAAATTAATAAAATGGATGGAATGGAAGATAATGCCAATTATTTCAACGCCCAACCAATTAATTATTCGAACAACGAAATGATTTCTCAAATAAAAGCATTTGATTCTACTGTGTAAGTAATATTTAAATAATCTAAAAATATTTGTAAAATATTTTATAAAATTAACTTTTTTAGGAAAGTGATTGGATTTATTGACTACGTCGGAGATGTTGAATTAACAGGAAAAGGAAATAAAAAAGTTTTTAAATTCTTTCTGAATAACGGCAATGAACAAATAATTCAAATTAAGGCTTGGGACGTGGAAATAGAAAGAGTTAAACCAAACGCTATTTCCAATGCTGTTAGTTTGTTTTTAAAGTATTTTTTAAACTATTTTTGTTTTTGAAAATTAATTTTCCCACATTCACAGCAATTAATTTAATTATTGATTTAAACAGATTATTCTAGCTGCTAGACCGACGATTCCAATTTTCAACAAAGGAACTACCTCATTCGAATTGGTCATACAGTCGAATACAATTATAAATTGTTTTGGAGAGCACAAACTAGATCAGGTTGAGGAAGTGAGTGTTCCTTTATTGGTCAATTTTGAAAATGTAGGGAAAACCTCAGATGAAATCAGTAAGTATAATATAGAAATAATAATGTATTAATATCATAATTAATAATAATAATTAATAATAACAATTAATATGAAATGCAAATTAAATTTCTAACAAACTATTAATAATTTTTATTTGCAGGATTAGAAGGTTATGTAAAAACTGTGTTCGAAAAAGTTATTGATACGAAAAGCAATGCTTTTCTGTATCTTTGTGGTTCTATCACGGACGGAACGTACAAATTGGAGGTCAGAATTCGTCATCTCGAGCAAGACCTTCAATTTAAAAAAGGAGATAAAAAAAAAAAAAAAAAAATTGATTAGCAGTTTGAACTCGAAAGTTCATTGCCTCACTACCCGATTCGGGTAGAGTTTCTAGGTGGATATTTACTACCAATGTGGGCCCACCACACCCACGACGGGCCAACAGCAACGCAGTATTTCCTGAACGGTCACCCATCCAAGTACTAACCGCGCCCAACAATGCTTAACTTCAGTGATCTTACGAGAACTGGTGTTTCCAGAGTGGTATCGCCGTTGGAGATAAGGAGATAAGGAGATAAGCTACAAATAAAAGGAACAATGAATTTTGGAGGTATATTAAATGTTAATTTTAATGAGAATTTAAATTGAAATATACCCAGTGGGCAAAAAGACATTGTCGTCCTGAGGACGTCCTAAAGACATCCTATGGACGTACGTGTCAGTCTAATTGATGTCCTAAAGACGTCTCATGTCTAAAAGACGTCTTTAAGACATGAGACGGCTTTTGGACATCAATTGGACTGACATGGGCGTCTTAAGGATGTCTTTAAGTAGGGTGACCAGATGCCCAAGTGGAAAAAGGAGGACAAAACTTCGCCCCCCCCCCCCCTTAATAAGACAACAATTTAAAAAAAATTTGACGTCTGGTCACCCTACTTTAGGACGTCCTCAGGATGTCCATGTCTTTTTGCCCACTGGGTAGGTAAAGATAAAAAGAGTTTTCAGATCCAAAGAAAGTTCTAAATAATTCCTGATCTTGGTAAACTTTTAATCTATTGGATTTAATAGTTCTGAGTTTTTAAATTATGCTAGGATATCGAATCAATCTTCATAAATTTTGATATCAAATATTTGCACACAAAATAAATAAATTGAATGTTTTTTATTTTTACCTCCCACGTTTCTCAACGTGCATACAACTAACCATGCGAATAAAATTTATGGATCAGCTCTGCCGTTAACGACATTATTAAAAGCGACTAAAAGAGTAATAAAACAACAAATTGGACATTCGAGCATTGACGCAAAGAAACCGAAAATCGACTAAATAATTTAAGTTTTTGATGTTTATTTTATTTAAATTTGTTGGTGCAATACATTTAATGTCTAATTTTGAATATTTTCTAATTTTGAAGAATTGAAATTAAAATTACTTAGAATTAATTGATTATAATAATGTTAACATTTTAAATAAAGAAATGTTCGAAAATTTAAATGTCTTCATTCTCTGTTTTATGGTTGCTATATTGGTATAATTGAAAAGTTCTCAACGTTAAAATGAACGAATTTTTGTATTGATTGTATTTTAAATTAGAAACAGTTTTAAAATATTGATTTATTTGCACTGAAAATATTTTTGTATGAAAGAAACTTATAATGTTTATTGTTAATTTTAATTGAAAGAATATTTTGAGATAAAATAGAATTTGGAAAAAATATTTCGTTTATTTGAAATTTCAAAACAAAACTTCTAATACATATATTGGTTAGCGCTGCCGTAGTACCACTTTGTTTTAAATAAAATTGATAGGAATCTATCACAAAGCCGAAACGATTAGTATATAAATGACAGTGTTAATTTCATCGTTGCAAAAATTTTAAAAAAAGTCGAAAAGTGAAAAGTTTACTGTGGAAAGGAAATCCTCTTTACTTAATTAAAAAGGAAATTGAAAAATTCCCAGAAAATGATTCTAAATTAGAGGAAGATGACATCTTATCTTCCAAGGAAGTATTTCAAAATATAGAAGTAGGAGAATCCAGTGTGTAAGTTTTTGACATTTAAGATTTAATAAATGATAAAGCTTTATTAATTTTTTTCTCATTCAATACTATTAATTAATTTTTTATTATAGGGAAATCGTAGGGTATGTCAACGACATCGCGGCTCCAAAGTTGGTCAAAAATGACACTTTAAGGATCTTTTCTTTTTATATTAATAATAGAACTGGACAGATATGCCGAGTTATAGCATGGAATAAAGAAATTGATAAGATAGAACCTCTGGCTAAAAATCGAAATGTAGGTTTCCATCTTATAATATTAAATAACAAATTATAAAAATAAAAGGTTATTTTAAAACTTAACTTAAACTTAATTATCTTCTCTATTGAAAATATCTGACCCTAAATCAGGTCCTAAATCCGATGGTACTTAGGGCCGTGAAATTGAAACTTGATTTAGGGCTAGGTTTAGAGTCAGATTTAGGATGGTGGATCGGTTTGAGGATGGATTGACGCTTTAATTTCGCGGATTCGACTTGGATTTATTTATTAATAAGTATTAAGTTAATATTTATAAATATTAGCTTAATATTTATTAATATTAAAATTTATAAATATTAGCTTAATATTTATTAATATTAATATTTATAAATATTAGCTTAATATTTATTGAATAAATAAATCCAATTCGAATCCGCGAAATTAGAGCATCAATCCGACCCTAAATCTGACTGTAAATCTGGCCCTTAATCATGTTTCAATAACACGACACTAAGTACCATCGGATTTAGGACCTGATTTAGGGTCAGATATTTTCAATAGGGTTCTATTATTAAAAAATCCATTTTTGTAAACATAACAAACAAGTGGGGAAAAAGTCATTGTCATCCTGAGGACGCCGTAAAGAAATCCGTTAGACGTTCATATCAGCCCAATTGATGTCCCAAAGACGTCTCATGTCATAAAGATGTCTTTTGGACATGGGACGTCTTTAGGACATTAATTGGATTAACATAGACGTCCTGGGGATATCTTTAGGATGTCCTCAGAATGAAAATGTCTTTTTGACCACTGGGAAAAATGTATTTTCATTTGATATAATAGGTCCTTCACATTGACGGGGCAGTAGCTACAGGAATTTCGGATGAAAGATACAATCTTGGAAATTTTCCATATCAACTATGCATCCGTTCGAACACATCTGTTTCCATCCTAAAGGAGAATTATGCAGTGCAAGAAACGATAAAGTTCAGTGCAAATCTAATAGAATTAAAAGATATTGCACAGCACAATAATTCTCTTATTAGTAAGCAAATACATAATTATATTTATTATGATTTATTGGAGTTTTTCCACAAGCTTTAAAAAATTAATAAACCAATCTTTTTTAATTTTAGGAGTCCGATGATACTTAAAAACTGTTTTCGAAATACTCCAGTACAAACTTATTGACAAAATTATTCATTACGGATGCGGGTCAATTACTGATCTGAAATACAAAGTCGAACTAAGAATAAATAATTACGACATAATCATAGATTTCTGGAAATTTTTTTTAATGAATTTTGGGTAATTTATGGTAAGTTGCTTACTATATTTACCAGTAAAATTACCATAAATGACCGAAAATGTCCGTAAATTTATACATCTTTTAAATTGAACTTTGGGCAATTTATGGTAAGTTACCATAAGTCACCTCTAAAATTACCGTATATTACCAAACATTTCAGGCAATTTTTTGCTTGAATTTTTGATAATTTGGAATAAGTTAACATAAATTTCATGCTTCTTTATTCAAAATCTAATATGGACTGAAATCATGACTGTATTTCGAAAAAAGTCTGAAATCATCCATTTGTTATAAAAAATATCGTATACGCCAAGGGGAAGAGGAACTTTTTCTCAACCTAGGTGCATAATATACTATTCTTGAGGGTCGTTTTCAATTTTGCATGATATTCACTGTTGTCAGGTATTTTGCGAATAGTATGTTTTTAATTAAGACAATTTTCAAATTTCAAATTATGCTGTTCTGGATGCCAAATTTTAGAAACGTTTACTTTTCAAGTACTCAATGTAGGAACGTGTTCAGTTAAGAAAATTGAAGTAAATAAATTCTATTTCAATCAAAGAAAATTTATTTCAATTAAACAAAAACTGGATTTAAAAAGAACAAAACTTTTGTTGACCCCTTGCCATAGATACAATGTATTTATCAAAATATGTTTCATGGAAATGTTCTGCGTAAAAATAGTACTTAAGCCTCATGTAGGTGGTAATGTAACCTAGAAAACTTACCTGAAAAAATAAATTCCAAATGCTAGCGCAACGAATGATTATCGGGGGGTAATTTTTTTTTCATCTTGGAAGCTCAATTCCATATTCGAGGCGGAAAGTCCCTGCGGATCGTCGAGACTTGCGATAAAAATGTTAAATTTCTTAAATATTGCTTTTCGAATGTATCTTATTAAAAAACATATTTTTATAAAAATACTAAAAGAAGGAAAAACACATTGAATGTATAATGACTCAAAAAGTTCCGAAATAAACTCCTATGTCTATTGGAATAATTCTTCTATTTTGAATATCGCGCCAGTTCTGTTTATTTTTTTCTTCTGCTTTTAAAGTGCAATATTTAAGAAATTTAATATAAGTGACCGTCCGCGAACAAAGGGACCTAATGCGGAAAAACTAGATTTTTAGTTTTTTACACATATCGATAGTTTTTTATTTGCTCCTTCATAATGAAAAGTATTATTCCTATACAGGGTGTCCCAGACTTAAGTGTCCGGACTTATATGGCTGTATAAAAATAAAAAAAATAAATCGAAAATTCCTTTTCCAAAAATTAGTTGAAGTTTTAGTTTTTGAGTTATTAAATATTTAAACTGCAACAATCAGGAGCGCGGTATAAACAATCGTGCGTACCTGAGCGAGAGTCCATCGTAGTGTGGTGACTGCTGTTCTCGCCTCGCTAACCACACCTCGGCGCTCGCTTCAATACACTGCGTTAGACTCACGCTCGGTACGCACGACGGTTTATACCGCGCTCCTGATTGGTCCAGGTTAAATGTTTAACAACTCAAAAACTAAAACTTCAACTGATTTTTGGAAAAGGAATTTTCGATTCATTTATTTTTATTTTTATACAGCTATATAAGTCCGGAAGGGAGGAAATTTTGGTTGTATGTTTTTCTGAATTGGAAGAGGCCATTTTTTCTTTTGGCAATTTTTATTGAGTTGAAGAGGGTATCTTCTTATTTTCAATCTTTTTTATGAATTGGAAGAGGGTAATTTCTTATTTTTAACCATTCTTATTGAGCTGGAAGAAAGAATATTTTGATTTTCAATTATTTCTGAATTGGAAGAGGAAGATTCCCCTATATTAAAAATTTTTATCGATTTGGAAGTGGGCAAATTTTGATTTTCAAGTTTATCCGAATCGTTAGAGGCCAATTTTTTTTATTATGATTAAGTGGGCGGAGGGCAAATTTTGTATTTTTAACATTCAGATACAAGAGGGGAACTTTTTTTCAATTCTATACTGAGCTGGAACAGGGACATCTGTTGTTTTAATAATTTTTATCAATGTGAGTTGAAGGAAAAGATTAGTCTTAATTTAGAGCATTCAAAATGATAGCATTGACTTATATTTTGTATCCAGAAATATTTTTACTGTTCAATTTATAAAAGTTTAAAATTTTGCAGTTTATAAGCATTTAATTTTAAATTGTTTAACTAGAAAGTGTGAAGAGCGTTCGAACTAAAAATTTCTTAATTCAAAATTGGTTAAGCTTCATTTTTAAAAGCTGAATTTCAAATGAGTTCCACTTTGCGTGCTTTAATTTACAGTTCAGTTTGGATTACTTCGAATGAAAAAAATGTGTGGTTACTGCTGTTCTCACCTCGCTAACCCCACCTCGGCGCTCGCTTTAATACACTGCGTTAGACTCACGCTCGTGTACGCACGACTGTTCATACCGCGCTCCTGATTGGTCCAGGCGTGAGGACCTCTTATGGAGTTTTTATGTTGGACCGCCTCTTCAATCGCTCCTCCTGTAAAATGCAGCTAACGCGCATTAGGTCCCTTTCTTCGCGAACGGTCACATATTTGTCACAATAGTCGACGATCCGCAGGGACTTTCAACAATAATTACCTTATAATTCGGCGTATCATGAGAACAGACTGCCGCGCCGAACTGGCCCACAGTGGGGCAAAATGGACAAAATTCTAGCCTCGATCCAATTCTCAACGAATTTCGAAAAAAAGCTAAATACTTGGAAGAGAGCCTACTAACACACACAATTGCTATAATTGTGACATAATGATCCTTAAAAAAAATTAAACAGGCTTCAAATCTAAACGAACAAATTACAAAAATTAAGACATCGAACCGTGAATAATAAAAAAAGAAAAAAATACTAATTAAGGTATTATTTCTTTAATTTCGTAAATTCCATGAATTCCGTGAATTCTATGAATTCCGTGAATTCCATGAATTTAGTTAATTCCATGAATTCCGTTAATTCCATGAATTTCGCTAATTCCACCAATTCCGCGAATTCCATTAATTTAGTGAATTCCATCACTTACATGGATTCCGTGAATTGCGTGACATCCGTGAATTCACAGTTCGATGTCTTAATTTTTGTAATTTGTAATTTGTCTGTTCCCACGATACGCCCAATTATACGGTATTTATTCTTAAGGCTCATGTAGGGGGTAATGTAACCTTGAAAACTCACCTGAAAAAATATATTCCAAATGCTAAGCGCAACGAATGATTATCGAGGAGAAATTTTTTTTATCTTCGAAGCTCAAATCCATATTTGAGGCGGAAAGTCCCTGCGGATCGTCGACACTTGTGACAAATATGTGACCGTCCGCGAAGAAAGGGACCTGATGCGCGGTAGCTGCCTTTTACAGGAGGAGCGATTGAAGAAGCGGTCCAACACAAAAACTCCATAAGAGGCCCTCACGCCTGGACCAATCAGGAGCGCGGTATAAACAGTCGTGCGTACGTCAGCGTGAGTCTCACGCAGTGTATTGAACCGAGCGCCGAGGTGGGGTTAGCGAGGCGAGAACAGCAGTCACCACCCATTTTTTTCATTCGAAGTAATCCAAACTGAACTGTAAATTAAAGCACGCAAAGTGGAACTCATTTGAAATTCAGCTTTTAAAAATGAAGCTTACCAATTTTGAATTAGGAAATTTTTAGTTTGAACGCTCTTAACACTTTCCAGTTAAACAATTTAAAATTAAATGCATATAAACTGCAAAATCTTAAACTTTTATAAATTGAACAGTTAAAATATTTCTGGATACAAAATATAAGTCAATGCTATCATTTTCAATGCTCTAAATTAAGACTAATCTTTCCCTTCACCTCACATTGATAAAAATTATTAAAACAGCACATGTCCCTGTTCCAGCTCAGTACAAAATTGCAAAAAAAGTTGCCCTCTTTTATCTGAATGTTAAAAATACAAAATTTGCCCTCCGCCCACTCAATCAAAATAAAAAAAAATTGGCCTCTAACGATTCGGATAAACTTGAAAACCAAAATTCTTCCACTTCCAAATCGATAAAAATTATTAATATAGGGGAATGTTCCTCTTATAATTAAGAAAAAATTGAAAATCAAAATTTCCACCCTTGCAGCTAAATAAAAATGTTAGAAATAAAAAATTGCCTTTTCCAATTGAGAAAAAAATTTAAAAAAAATGTCCTCTCTTCAATTCAATAAAAATGGTGAAAAGAAACAAATGACCTCTTTGAATATAAACAATTATTCATAAAAAAGATTGAAAATAAAAAGTTCCCCTCTTCAATGCAATTAAAATGGTAAAAAGAGAAAATGGCCTCTTCCAATTCAGAAATAATTGAAAATCGAAATATTCTTTCTTCCAGCTCAATAAGAATGGTTAAAAATAAGAAATTACCCTCTTCCAATTTATAAAAAAGATTGAAAATAAGAAGATACCCTCTCCAACTCAATAAAAATTGCTAAAACAAAAAAATGGCCTCTTCCAATTCAGAAAAAAAATACAACGAAAATTTCCAACCTTCCGGACTTATATAGCTGTATAAAAATAAAAAAAATGAATCGAAAATTCCTTTTCCAAAAATCAGTTGAAGTTTTAGTTTTTGAGTTGTTAAACATTTAACCTGGACCAATCAGAAGCGCGGTATAAACAGTCGTGCGCACGTAAGCGTGAGTCTAACGCAGTGTATTGAAGCGAGCGCCGAGGTGTGGCTAGCGAGGCGAGAACAGCAGTCACCACCCTACGATGGACTCTCGCTCAGGTACGCACGATTGTTTATGCCGCGCTCCTGATTGTTGCAGTTTAAATATTTAATAACTCAAAAACTAAAACTTCAACTAATTTTTGGAAAAGGAATTTTCGATTTATTTTTTTTTATTTTTATACAGCAATATAAGTCCGGACACTTAAGGCGCTTCGTCAGGCTTGATTTTTAGCCCATGTATTCGTTTTGACATGAATCCCGCTAAACGGATGAATTGTTCGATGTAATATTTGAACCACATAATCTGAATTACATAGTGCCTAACAAGTCAGTCTCTTTTTTTTGAAAAATGGTCTTGTTTTTGTTTTTTTCTTATTAATCGAAAATCTGCTTTATTTATGCGCCTGTAAACGAGCAATCCGCCACCGGGAATGTACCCCCGTTGAACCAAAAACAGGCGCTCCGAATTTGAAAGGAAATTTATCGTAATTCACCGTGAACTTTTTCGAGGCTGCTTCACCCCAGGGGGGCGGCCGTAACTCATCTGTCCTTTTCATTGTTATGGAGTGACACGATTGGAGCCGCTTGAACGAAATTGATAATTATTAAAATATAATTAAATTGAATGTTAATATGCTACATTAGGTTCATTACATAATGACGAGACGATTAAAAAAATATAGAAAAAAATCGGTTAACCCGTTCAATTTCTGTTGGGAGTTTTAGTAATT
>CAKNYM010050405.1:236385-288137 GCA_932195095.1 Andricus curvator
TTCGAGGAATTCCATGAATTTCGTGAATTCGACGAATTCCATGAATTTCGTGAATTCGACGTATTCCGTGAATTCTGTGAATTCCGTGAATTCCACGAATTCCATGAATTCGATGAATTTCGTGAATTCGACGAATTCCGTGAATTTCATAAATTCAACGAATTTCATGAATTCCACGAATTCCATGAAAAATGTAAATTTAGGTATTCTTTTCTTTTTTCATGATTTACGTTTCGATGTCTTAAGTTTTTAAATTTTTGCAATTTGTTCGTTTAGATTTCAAGCCTGTGCGCCTCTGAAAGGGAATAATGACGTAGATATTTACGCATTCGGGTAGGCGTAACAGTCCTCCTTTCCCTAAAAATTAGATTAATAGTTTTCTGGAAACGCAATTCTTTATCCAATCAATTAATCCGCATTTGTACATTAGGTACAATGTTCCTAAAGCTAGGGCCCCATATCCTCAATAATGTAACCAATCTAAACTTGTGTCCTTCCAAGTCTTTAAATGCCTATGTGGCAATATTTGCTAATATATTCTCTGTATTGTCGAGGCTAAGTCGTGCCTGTCTAATGTCATTATTAGATATTTGTTAAGGAAGTTTCATTCATAAAAGTGATGTTCTATCTCAGTGTTTAAATGTAATATGTCGTAATTATTATATATCTTACAGTTTTCACCTACTATTAAAATGGGTTGAACTATTTATTTAGTTGTAACGAAATCTTTACGTATGAAGTATAAGATTAATTTGCCTGTAGGTATTACAATGTAATCATTGAGTGTCGGTATAAATGTTTCCTTGTGCAGCAGGTAAGGTGAATGATTACAGTTTTTAACTGTCATACCGTTTAAAAAAACTAGATTCGCAGGTGCTTGTATGAATTAGCTTAATACTAGATTGTTGACGTATAAAAATGTTGTATTCTGCTATCTTTCTGCAATTCTGAAGAGTCAAGGTATCAGTCGCGATATAGGAGTCTCGGTACTTTATCACACAGTCATAATTGGGTACTATGGACATATAGACATTGTGGATACTTTCAAGTATTGGGATAATATGTTGAAGGAAACCTTCTTCTTTTTCTAGGACTGGAATTAGGATCACGTATGTTAAAATACTTCTGACTATAGCAACCTTACTTTCACTGATGTCGATCAAGTGTTAGTAGTTATCTCCCGTGTTAGCGAAATGATAACGCGTTCTGTGTATGGTCTCGAACTCTTGAATAGTTTTCTTCATTATTTCCGGGGTCAAGATCTGAGGGTGAATAATACCGTATTTACCATTGGAGGTGGCATTGATGGCGGTGTCCATATCTTCTGTCATTTCATCGATCATAACCGCCGCCATTAGTAGTTTAGAGTTTGCGTAATTACTTTTCATAGCGTCATTCAAACCGATGCTTAACCTTACTTATGCTTCCTTGTTTTTATTATTAGGTAAATTAGTGGAAGAGGTATCTAGGATGATTTGGAGAATTTTTGTGTGGTTTGAAAGGTCACCGGTTATTCCTTTATTATCTTTGAATATCTTATAAAATTCAGAGTTTTTTTGGTGAAGATCGGAACTAGATAGAGTAACAAATAATGTTTTAGAAATATCGCCAACAAAATTAGCGAGACCTCTTCTGACTCTAGGTTTTCCTAAGAGGTTCTTGAGAACGTTATTTCTGTCTACCAATCTGTTGTACCTGAACCTTATTAATCGCGCGTCAGTACATTTGATTTTGCAAAATATTTCTGCTGAACTTATCGTTCCATCCACGGTTTCCATACGGTCGTTCATAGACGTGATATTAATTGCTACTATCAGTTTCCATGTTTCGTGAAAGAGATGGGCTTTCGCTATTTCCTCTTCATAGATGTTTCCGTTGATAAGAGTTATGGTGTAATTGGCTTTAGTCGTCGTGAATATTCCCAGGAGTAGCAAAATCAGTGTGATCCCTATCGCCTTCATCTGAAAGATAAAGCATGGTATGATCTATATGAACACTAAATGTTTTTTTTTTTATCTAAATCTCTAAATTGTTGTTATCAAAGATCTTAGTTGCCCTATAAGAGCCTTTCCACGACGGGTCAAGCTTATTAGTTTTTGGTTGACGTTAGACCTTTACCAGTTGTCCTATTTTATAAACAGGATGAACCCGAGTGATGTTCTCATCGAACCTTTCTTTGGTTTTTTGAAGTTGTAATTCAATTTGTTCTCTAGCTTTTCATAGATTCAAATCATGTCTGTCCTTCAAACTTTTAATTAAATTTTGATGGGTTAAAGTTAGAGAAGTTGGTATTGAAGAGGGAATGGTGGGGTCTCTTCCGAAAGTGAGTTCAAAGGATAAAAATCATGTTGTTTGATTTTTCATGGTATTGATTGCAACTTTCACGTATTTTAAATTATCGTCCCATACTCTGTCGTTTTCGGCGGTTGCAGTTTTAGTCAGATTCGTTAGAGTTGAATGCATGCGTTCAATATTACCGTTTGACTGGGGGTGAAACGAAGTAGTTTTAACGTGTTGAATGCTTTGAGCCTCTTCGAATTGCTGAATCAATTCAGAAATTGAATTTCTTCCTTGATCTGTAAGGATTGTTTTTGGTGCTCCAAACACGTAAATATAGTGTTCGAATATATATTAGTTCGAAGTTGGATCAAAATCGTGTATCTCGTTAATCTATCCTGCAAACTCAAAATATAGTTGTTTCCTTTTATTGTTTCGGGCAAAGAACCAAATATAACAAGTGCAATCTTGTCATTAGGTGCTTGTGAAATGTCGGGAAATGCCTCTGCTTGTCCAATTCGTTGAGCTTTTTCTAATGTATTCTTTTCCCCCGGATGGTACTGGTGAGCTTCTTTCATAAGTCTTCTTTTGTCAATGCACGAGTGTTATTAAAGCATAGATGAAATTGATTTTCAGTGTGAACACTAGATAAATATTCCATTCATTCTTGGATAAACTCTTTTTCTAGGGGGGTAATAAGTGGATCTCCAATAATTAACCGTATATTATATATGTTATATTTCTCCAGAGTTTACCGTAAGCATTTGGTTAAGTCTTAATTTTCTCTTGTTCTGGTATCAACCTTCATGTAGTAAAATTCTCGTAAAAAGCTTTATGTTCTAATTCTGAGTCATCATCAGTTTCCGTTTCAGTCTCTATTTCGGTTTCTGTTTCCTTTTCAGTTAAATTCTCATTCGGGATAACGTCAGGATTTGACATGGCTTGTTCTAAAATATCATTTACTGGAAAAAACCTGGATAAGCAATCTGTAACTTTATTCTGTTTTCCTTTAACAGAATTGATATTCTGCCAATCGAAGCCTCCAACGAAGACTGGGATCTTTAACGTTGTGTAGCCAGATCAAAGCCTTGTGGTCAATCTGAATGTTCAACTTTTTACCAAGAAGATATGTGACATGTCCCGAGAAAAGTGACCTTAGGGTTAGGGGCGAATTTTGCAGTAGAAGCGTTTGAAGAAACGGTCGAAGTCAGACACTCTGCGAGTGGGGACATTCTCCGGAATCCATCCCCTCCACTTACGACTTCATCTTCTCGCTCCGCGTTCAGCGAGACACGCGAACTCTCGACTCACACGGACACAGAACGGAAAGATGTGTGAAAACTGGTAGGAGTGGATTTCTCGGGCCGTCCGCACGCGTCGAAATAGGCGTTTCACGCCTAACTTTGCAGCTTAATAACAATTCCAATTTTGCAGATAAAAATTTAATTCTTTTTTTATATGAAAGAGCGATTTAGAAACTATCAATAGCATCAAATCCTGAAAATCGATTTTTTAACACTAAGCTCCCTTTTCGCGAGGCACGTCACGTATTGGCTTAGTATTTTAAGTGCCCAAACTATTGCCAAGAGTTCCTTTTCGCTAAATGTGTAATTTTCTTCAGCTTTTTTTAAGGTTCTTGAAGCGAAAAGACAAGGATGTCCGTCTTGATATAATACGGCTCCTAAACCTAGGTTTGAAGCGTCTGTAGTAGGTGTGAATTGCTGGTTAAAATCAGGAACACGAAGAACTGGTGCTGATACTAAGGTTGATTTTAAATTAAAGAATGCTTCCTCACAGTCAGGTGCCCAATCAAAGATAGTTACCTTTTGAGTTAATTTAGTTAAAGGTCTGGCTATAATAGAGAAGTTCTTTATGAATATCCTATAGCAACCGGCCAGTCCAAGGAATGATTGTACATCTTTTACCGTGTTTAATTTCTTAAGATCTTGAATTGGTAGAATTTTAACAGGGTTGAGTTTAACTCCTTCTGATGTGATGAGATTTTCTAAATATTCAAGTTCAGGTTTTGAGAATTCTCATTTTGTTGGTTCGAGGCGTAGTCCCAATTCTCTAATCCTTTGGAAGACTAATTGTAAGTTATTATTATGTTCCTCAAGAGTACTGCCAAATACAACAATGTCGTCGATGTATGCGAAACAATTCTTTCCGATTAAGCCTCGAAAAGCGTTGTCCATCATACGTTGTGAAACGTTGCATGGGCATTCTTCAGACCGAAAGGAATCGGTTGTACTCAAATTGTGCTCTGTCTGTAGAAAATGCAGTTACTCGTTTGCTCGATTCGGCCATTGCAGTTTGGTGAAAACCAGCGCTAAAGTCAACGGCTGAAAAGAACTTTGCTCTTCCTAATTGGTCAAGGATGTCATCGATCACAGGTAAAGGATATGCGTTTTGATCCGTGTCTTTGTCCAGCTGTCTATAATCTATAAACATCCTGAGTTTGTCTCATTTCTTGGGTGCAACCCAAAGAGGTGAATTGAATGGGGAATTGGAAGGTCTGATTATATTATTGCTGAAAAGTTTTTTTGTTTCTTTTTCAACGAACTCTTTGTGTTTCTGCGGAAGCGTATGGGATCTAAGATTGATAATTTTACCTGTTTTCAATATAATTTCGTGCTCTACTAGATCAATACATGGGAGTGGCTCATCGTCAAGCGAAAAGATTTCTTGATTTAAAACAATTATTTGTTCCATTTTTTCTTCGATGGGTTTTTCCAAGTGTTCAATACGGATTTTTTGAAGAACTTCTGTAAAACGGTAGTTAAAATACTTCAGTTCTTTATCCCCTTTTTCTGAGTTCTTCGCGTCTCGGGAAGTTATTTTAAAAATTCTTTTATAATTGATGTCCGCAGGTAATTCTAATGGCTGTTCTGAATAATTGAAAATAGGTCAATCAATCATGTCATTATTAATCCCGTATATACAATCAGCAGGGTTCACAGTCTCTATTCGTTCTAAAATAGAGGAATAGAGGACTTTTTTTCAAAAATAGAGGACCTTTTTCCTAAAAAAAAGAGGACCTTTTTCCAAAAATAGAGGACTTTTGGAGGACTTTTTTTAAATGAAGGATAGTATATGAATCAAGGTTAAAAAAAATGCTAGTAGTGTTCGGATGAACAATATATATTTTTTTGAAGAATTTAGAGTGAAGTCAGTGGAAAACAAGGTATCTTCGATTGAACGTATGTACATGACCATTTACATTACAAACTAATAAACCTACATGAGTGAAGTCAGTAGAAAATGAGACATCTTTGAATAAATTTCTGACCATATACGTTAAAAAATAATTAAACTACACGGAGAAAAAAGTCTAGTTGGGGTAACAAGCATCCTGGTTAGTCGTACTAGACAGTATAGTAAAATATGAACCAACACGCTGTCTCGTTAAACACGCCAGACAGTCTAGTTAAACTCTGTCAAGTTAAAATTACAAGACATGTAGTATAAGTTACCAGACATCTAGTACGGCCAACATTTCCGTGGCTAGTAGGGCTCTCTAGTAAAAGCAAGCAAACGTTGAGCTAGGCTTACATCCTCGATTTTAGGTAATTTAACTAGTTTTCTGGTAAAATTTACCAGATGTATAGTGTTCGAAAAAAGATTTCTTTTTAGGAAAATAAGTATGTTTTGAGGATCTTTGTGATAGGTTTGAAAAAATACACAGCACAATAGAAGTGAAGTTCGTTTATTAAACACTGGCCAAAGGTATGATTTTATATTTCACGAAGAAATCGCACGGCCTGAAGAATTGATCTTCGAAACAACATGGTGGCGACACTGAAGAAAAACAATTTTACTTTTCTTGAAATATATATCTTGCAGGAGAAAAGGTTCCACAAGTCCAGCAGATTATCCACTGTATCGTCACAGAAGTCACTTATTTTAGTACAGGTATAAACAGAAACAAAAATAAAAACATTTCGCTTCTCGCTTCTTGCAACTCTGAAAATGGTGAGAATAACGCACGGGACACGGAAATGCAAGCGGCTGGAAGAAACTGGAGGTGACGACTCCGAAAATTAGGAAGCAGGCTAGAGGGAGGGATAGGGATGGTGAAGGGTGTAGGAGGGAGCAACGAAGGGAGTAAAGGAGTAATGGGGGGCAACTTGCTACTAGATATCACGTTATGGACACCATTTGCCATAACACGACGTATCGGTAAAAACTACTAGACTACTTACAAGACATTGAGCAGGTGTAACGAAACTTCTGTCTTAAATTTACTAGACGCGCGTAACTAGATTCATCTAGTTGGCCCAACTAGACCTTTTTCTCCGTGTATGTAAACTCTTTAAATCATAATGTGCTTAATAAGTTACAACTTAAACAATTGTAAAGCACAGACTTCTAGCATTCTTTTTATACTTATTGGAATGGGATTCATATTAGAAATCGATACGCGTTTGATATAAGCAGTGCCATCTACAGGTAATAACCCAACTACATCCTTGTCGAACTGCGTGCCAGTCAATCGCTCGTGAATGCTTTTACCGTTCGGATTGTTTATTGAAGAGTTCGCAATTTGTATCAATAAACCTAAGGTTAATCGAATCCTCCGCTTTTTCATTGAGTTCACACATCCTATATACCTGTGGTTCTAACAATACTTAAGTTAATCTCAATTTTACTTGTCTTATTTAATTAGCATCAGTTGTAACTAAACAGTTTACAGCCATTTCATTAAATATAAAAGTTTTAGAGTTCACAACTTACAATAAAAAACATATTATTAATAGAAATAGATAGTCTTACAAGCCTTTTCTAAATTTTAATAGCGCATTGCGGCTTCATAGTTTATTAAATTAGTATCACATTGAATACTGAAGAAAATATTGTTACTGTAAATTACCCAGTAATAGTATTTTTTTTTTAATAAAAAAAAAGAGTATTCTTCTCCAGGGCAGAAGAAGGTATTAAATACCTTGTTAAACTTTTTTTTCAGCATTTCAGTAGTCCTCTTTCTGATATTTTGTTGTAACCCATCTATCTTCTGTCGTTTTTCATTTTCTTTATCCCAAAGTTTTTGTAGACTGTGAATTAATTCTTTTACAACTATATCTTTGGTATTTCTCTTCACAACCAAATTAAACTCATCTTGCACAGATTTGGCATCAAGCGTGGCATTTTTGAAATCCTTTTCTGCTGATTTCACTTCACCCTCTAATTTCTTGATTGTGTTTTGTTCTTTTTCTACACTTTCTAACAGTGCTTTTTCTTTGGCTTCAACTACAGTTTTAGCAGCTTTCTTCTTAGCCTGTTCCTTAAGGATTTGCTTTTCGATATCCCAGTAAAGCTGGTATGTCGAATGAGCCTACTGTGCCAGTCTCACTAATTTAGGAGTTATGGGCACTTTGTGCACCATTTTATCATATTTTTTAAGCCGTCAGCAATTGCAAATTTTGCATTTAAAGTTCTTTCCGTCATTCTATTTTTGTCTTCAGTAAGAAGCCTTCCTGATATTGAAAAGCCCCTTTCTACAACAGCGTTTCCATATGTCAGAGCAAGAGCAGTTTATTGGACCACTCCCTTTATCTCTTGATATCTTACACTCGGATTTGAATGAAGTAAATTATTTACTGAGGCAGTGTAAAATTCTTTTACTTCAGTCATGAAAAAAAAATCCTTCTGAGATAAAGCTGCAACTGTGCCTTTTACTGTTTCTCCAGGACTTACCTCAAGCAAATATAAAAAGTTTGTTTTATCTTTAAGAAGTGAAGTAAGTTTTTCCCTAACAAATGAAGTTGATTTCAGAATTGGTCCTTTAATAATACTCGATAGCAAAATTAAAATTAGCAGTTTTAACTGACCATACAGTATGTGAATAAGCGATTCTTCTTTTTGCATAATCAAGGTACAAATCCTTGGTTTAGACATAAAATGATCCACATGTACACCTGGCGTAAAGGAAATAGCCACAGTATAATTGACTTTGTTATTGCGGATGAAAGACTAAGAGAACTAGTTAAAGATACAAGAGTCATGAGGGGTTCCGAATGCAATACTGATCATTACCTCTTAGTCTCCAAAATAAATTTAGGGCGGGGATGGAGAAGAAAGAGAGCAAAAAAAAACAAAACAAACGCGAATAAAGATTGAAAATTTACAGAAACCGGAAGTGCGAATAGACTTTCAAAGTAGGTTAAACGAACGTATAGATGAGACAATTTAGAAGGGGTTATTAAACAATAAAGATATAGAGGGCATGTGGGCTTTGCTACGGGATACCATCGTTAAAACTGCGACCGAAGTATGTGGTACGGCGGTTGTAGGAAGAAAATCTGGTGATGCACGGTGGAATGATGAAATTGAGGCAGCCCAAAAAGAAAAGAAAGAAGCGCACGAAAGAACGTTGCACATTACAGGTCTTAGCGATGAGGAGAGAAATAGGCTTGAAAATGATTACAGACACAAAAAGAGGAAAGTTAAACGACTAGTCAAAGAGAGTCAAGAGAAAATCAGAACAGAAGAAGAGAGGAAAATACAAAACAGCTTTGAAGGAATTATGAAACAATTATACAAACAGTTGAAGGAAAGTAAAAGTACAGAGTTTGCCAGCATGAGAAACAGCAAAGGTGAAATGCTATATGATATAGACGGGATAATAGACGCTTTATAAGACTCTTTTAAAGAACTATTAGGAGGTGAAGATATAGGACAACAAAACTGCGACATAGAACATAATGCATTAGAAAACCCAATTGAAAAAGTCTGTGTCACTGAGGTCAGAGACATAATAAAGAACTTGAAAAACGGTAAGCCTGCTGGTGTAGATATTATTAGCGCTGAAATGATTAAATACGGTGGCGAGTACATACCTCACAGGTTGTGCGAATTGATAAATTTATGTATCGAGACGGGAGAAGTCCCAGACGATTGGAGAAAAGCGATTATCGTACCAATATACAAAAGAAAGGGAGACAAAAGCAACTGCAGCAATTACAGAGGTATCAGTCTATTAAGTACCGTAAGTAAAATATACTCAAAAATACTTATTCGTAGGGTAACGGAAATCACAGAAGAAAAAATATGGGAAGTCCAAAGTGGATTTATGTCAGGAAGATCATGTACAGATCAGATATTTAGCCTAAGACAGATCACAGAAAAAAGCTTGAGAGTAGGAAAGAAAGTTTTCTGTGCATTTATTGACCTAGAAAAAGCATTTGACAAGGTAAATAGAAGTAAACTTTGGGAAGTCCTTAAAGAGTACGGAGTAAATGGAGGGCTCCTGCAAGCAATAAAAACAATATATACAGGTAGTAAAGCGAGTGTAAGGGTAAATGGGAAACTGAGTGACTGGTTCGATATTATGCAAGGCGTGAAACAAGGATGCGTTATGTCCTCGTGGCTATTTATCATATTCATGAATAAGTGTCTAAGAACTGCACTCTTCGACGAAGAAGGTGTAGATCTCCAAACAGTCAAGGTACGTGGGTTAGCTTTCGCAGATGACAAGATTGTTATGGCAGAATCAGTCGAGGACTTGCAAAGAATGTTGAATAAACTTAATACAAGCATGAAGGACATGGGACTCAAAATTAACGTAAATAAAACAAAAATCATGGTGTTTGAGGGAAAAAGTGAGAAAACAATGTGCAACATTGTCCTAAATGATGAGAGATTAGAACAAGTTGACAAGTACGTATATCTAGGTAGTCTATTCACTAGCGACGGAAAAATAGATGGGGAGTTAGATAGGCGCTTAAATAAGGGTAAGCAGGTTATCGGTAGAGCAGGGTCCATTCTCAGAAACAAAAACGTATCAAAAAAAGCTAAAATGGCCATACATAATTCTATATTCGTACCGACTGTACTATACGGTAGCGAGACATGTACCTGTCAAGAGAAGGACAGGAGTAAAATTAACGCGATCGGCATGAAACCTCTGCGCATAATATGCGGGAAAACACTGATGGACAAAGTCCGAAACAAGACAATCCTCAAAGAATGTGGTGCAAAAGAGACAATAGTTGACACCGAAAGAATGGTTAGAATCTGTAAATGAGACATTAATCCGAAGAGACATAAGAAGCCATAGAAACACAAGAGCTTGCATGAAAAAATGCATGGACGTGAAGGAAGCTAGAGTAGTATGCCAGGACAGAAAAGTGTGGCGACAAATAGTTTATAAACAGAGTGACAATAGAATGAATGACGCCTGAAACAGAGTCCTTGGATACTAATGGGCCCAAGTGGGGAACCATACATAACAATTTTGTGAGGCTCTTCACTTGGGGTGATCGCTATAGAGATTGATCAGCAACCTGGGTCGGAGCAGTGTTGCGGAATAAACGTGTCATTTAAATAAATAACACGAGAATTCCAGATCAATCTAAAATATATATACCTAAAACACCTATATACCTTATACCTATATACCTCCCTACTTTACACCTATATACCTATGTAACTTATACCTATCTACTCTATACCTATATACCCATATACACACTACCATTTTCCAACCGAGCAAGTCACGCCTACCCCGAAAGGGAAATGGCTTAATGGTATAATAATAATAATGAAGGTAAATTCAGCAGTGAAGATCTTGGATGCATAAACGATAAACTTTAAAGTGCTCTTTAAACGCACGGCTTTTAAATACTTTATTATATCAATATAATTCTGCTTTTCAAGAGTACAAAATTCATTCTTTGGAATGTACGTCAAAAAATAATTTTCTAACGCTGGTAACTGCTCATCTACTCTTTCAGCTCCTGGACCTATAGTTAACCACCTTGTGCTTATCTGTTGAATGAACTTGTGTTGAGGCAAACTTAGATCATTTTGAATCTTGTGAAATATTTCACATCACAATATGCAGCTCACATGTACCTATGTCAAGCAGGGGTTTAGCCTTTAACGTTTTCAACTTTTCTTGCAACAAAGTCATAACGGTTTTATTCACATTTGATCACCGATGAACCGGTACGATACCATACACATAGATCCGCGATACCGATATTATTATCGATATTGCGAGAGCGCGCAAATATTTAAATGTGGCAAATTGATCAAATTATGAATTTTCTTTATCCTGATGTTCAATTTTTGGTTTTGGTGTGTAAATTAAAATTTTATTTTTTAAATTTATGTTTTTGACCAAAAATAGAGGAAAATTTTCCAAAATAGAGGAAATAGAGGACTATTTTCAAAATAGAGAAAATAGAGGACCGGCTGTGATCCCTGCATCAGGAATAAGTTCGACATTCTCTATCCAGATATTTTGATTGAAATTTTCTACCTGAATTATGCATATCTGCGATGTCGACTTTCCAATAAACTCTCCGTCACAATGCAAAGGGTAGGTTGTGGTTTTCATTTATTAAAAATTCGGGTGTTATAGCGTACCTACTGCATTGCTTGAAAAATGGTATACCAATTATTCCATCTTGAGGCAGGGGGAAGTTTTCTGCTATAATGTGGAATAATTGCTTCTTTCCAAAATATTCAATGTGCACCGCGTGAGTCGAGTCGTTTGAGTCGTTTCCCATTACAAATTTTTTATAACATTTAAATGGTTTGTCTGTTGGTATAAGAGCTTTGAGTTTAATCAAGTTTATCGCTGCTCGGCTATCTACTAGAAATATGTATTCCTTTCCTCCACTTCTTCCTCGCACAGACTTGAGTTGACCATAAACTGCTGACACTCAGCTGAGTCCTCGTCATCGAGCTGCTCTTGGATCTCATCCGGTATCATTACGAAAGATTCTGACTTCGCGCGCGAATATATCCTCGGGCATTACAGGAAACTTTTTTGGTGACAGCTGTGCGGGATATTTGCTGACTCGCGTTGTGCTTGTCATGAATTTAAACTTAGTGACAGTGAAACTTGTGAAGTTTTGTGCTTCGAACTTCAAACCAAGTGAACACTAATAAAGTGCGCGTGTGGACAAACTGTTTTTTTTTAAATCGCCAAACGCTGCAATCATGGTCTAATTTTTGGCGGGATTTTTTGAAACAGGATTGAAGCGGAATGATTGGAACCCCGTACCATTCTCCGTCACTTCTGCCGGCGCATCGTGGGACCAAGGACTTTCAATGACGGCCAGCGACTTCCAAGGACTACCAAGGAATGCCAGCGACTTCCAAGGACTTTTAACGACTGCGAGGATGGGGGAACCAAGGTCGAAAACAACAGAGGAACTTCCAAAGGTCGGAATCCGAAGAAATTGGCTCTCGGGTGAAGTGCCCCAAATCCGGAAAACTGTTTATTGTTTGTTAAATTAAATTATTTCTGTCCAAAAAATCCGAGTTCTCAGAGTCGATGTTTGCTTTATTTCGTGTCCTATTTTGGGTTTTGATCATCTCGTTAAAATAAAATTTAAATGGCTAAAGTAACCCCCGGAATCGAGTTAGGCGACCTGGGTAGTGAAGTCATTTTAGATCCAGTGACTAGTGATCTAGGCGGTGTAACTGACAGCAACTTTGACAAAATGATGAAAGGAAACAAAATTGTCACACCACGTATTCCGTTGAGTGTACAACTTCCAACCTGAATCCCCAGTCACTTCAGAAGTCAGACCGAAACTTTCCACATACCTACAACAACGCGAAGTGCTCATCTACCCCATTCGAAGAATCTGAGAAAAGACCGTCCTTCAATACGAAGTCCGGGTCAGCAAAATCCTAAATCAATTGGTTGATGCTATCGAACATCAACATGAGGAGGAAGTTGCCTACTGTATGGTATGCGCTGCCCGTGCAGCAGGCTTGGAAAATTTCACGAAAGGCCTGCTTCCAGCCATTGAACTAAAAGTTCGGTTTAAAAAACTCACCACCTTGCGAGAGGCAATAAACGCAGCTCAAGCAGATTAGTGGTTGATAGGGTACGAGGACATTCTTCGTATTGATGCCAGGCAAACCCACAATGAAAATGCAGATCCCTAAGGAAATAAATTCTCTCCGTATCCAAGCCCTTATTAGCCTCTGGTCACTAGTATAGCCAAACTTGAAGTATCATAGTCTGATCCTGCTCTGAGACACCGCTAGAATCGGTTTGGAGTGGATTGAAGCCACGGGTAATTCACATTTACTAAATCTAACATATGCAAAGGTGTATCAAAATCGATACCAAGTTTAAAGAAAGATAAATCCCTATTTCAAATAATAGGTTTCGCATAAAAATTGAGGAATAATTGGATAGAAACATTTTTCATTTTATTTTTTAAAGTATGGACCAAAATTTCCATTTTCCATGAAGCATCGAAAAATTGTAAGCCATTTATACTATCTATATTTCTTTAAATTTATTCTAATGTAAAGTTCATCCAATGCCATTTGCAAATGTTGCTAAAAGTTTAAAATAAATACCACTTTAAACTTCAAAATATGCTTTTATTATTTTACTGTTAGTTCTTTATAAAACACAATTTTATTTAAAAACTAACAGAAAAATAATTAGAAATTCATAAATTTGTGTGTCTGTGTATGTGTGTGACTTTTTTCTGTTCACCATATCTCGAAAACTAAAAGAGCTATGATCATAACATTTGGTTCAGGTGTAGCTCCGATTGATATCCAGGTCTGATAGGATTTTGAGCTAGATTGACCATTTAGAAGAAGTTTTTTCTTGCGTTTAGAGATTTAAAAAGAAAAATGTTACCTTGTTTACATAAGAAAAACATTTTTGATATTCAAAAGACAACAAATATGATATCTAGCGTATTTGTTCGCGTCTCTGAGACGCAGCGATTGATATTGATTGATATTGATTGATATTCAAAATACGACAATATTATATTTAATGTATTTGTTCGCCTCTTTGAGACGCATCGATTGACGTATTGATGAACCTTTTATATCTCACTAGTACCGATTTATGTAGTTTCAAAAAAAAAAAAGCTTATTCTGTTTATATGAAAAAAACTTGTTTGATATTCAAAACACGGCAATATTACATGTAGAGTATTTGTTCGTGCCCTGGAGACGCTTCGATTGCCCTATTGGTGAACCTTTTATGAACGACCAGTACCGATTTATGAAGTTTAAAAAAAATTGTGTTTTCTGTTTATATGAGATAAACTTTGTTCATATTAGGAGTACTACAGTACTGTATCTGACATGTTTGTTTGCTTCTTCGAGACATGTCAAATGACCTATTGACCTATTGACCTATTACCGATATTACCGATTTATAAATTAAACAAATATATTGTTTATCAAAAAGAAAGTTTTAATAAAAGTTACATTGTTTCTATGAGATTTTAATTTGAAATATAAAAGTACCGTACGTTAAAAAGTTGTTTATTGTAGCAGAACACATCAATTGATATTTTGGTGGGCCTTCTGATCTTCTGAAAATAAAATTTTCGAAAAGACAGAAACATAAGCTTGGAAAATATCGAAAGTATCCATTTTTTTCTTTTGTTAGGGAAATACTCCCTCTCAAATGAGGAAGCAAATTTATTTAATACTTATGAGGAAGCAAAATGCTCATAAAATGAGCACAAATAAATACACCCACAGTGAATACGTGAATACCTCATCATAGGAATCCGAAATACCGCTATGAGGCTCCACCGGCGCCTATCGTCCTTCATTTTTAAAGCATTGAGTGAACAAAGGCTGGCTCTAATCGTATCGTGGCAGGTCGCATGAACGTTCCCTTTAACCAGAATGGAATGAAAAGGGGGACAGTCGTGATCAGGGTTGCGGCGACAACTCTCCACTCGACTTCCCCTCACGTCGCTAAGTGAGCGCGAGACGCTGTGTCCGACCCTAGCAAGCACTGGGGGGGGGGGGGTCCTTTTTACTAATGTGAAATAAAATACGAAGCATACATTTTTTTAAATTTTGCAATTAGTAATTTAGAAATATTATATACGATCTCTACGTTTGTTAGGGATTTCAGTGATATGTCACTTGCAATTAAAAGATCAAAATTAGAATAAGTGCCATATCTACAATTTTGGATGTTTAAATTTTTAATTCTTCGACTATTAATGCGCTTTGAACTGGAAGTTGTATCAATGTCAATTTTAAAATATACAATTTTTGACATTTCAGGTTAAAAATAATTATTTAACATTGATCTTAATTAATTTTTCAACAATAAAATATAATTATTTTCAAACGATAAAATTTTGAAAGATTTAAAAATGATTTTAAAAATGAAATGAAATCATTAAAACCAATGGTGGTTTAAATAATTAATTTCAACGTAAGAATTCAAAATTTAATAAAAGTATTAATAGCTGAATATTCTAAAGTAGCTTTCCAAATTTCCAAGGCCCTTTCTACTACTTGGTTGAAAGTTGAAAAATGTATTTTTTGAGTTGACAAGTGAACTATTTTGTAGAAAATTCATGTATGTCTTTGCAAATTCGGCTTCTTGGTAGAAAATTAATCTTCTTGGTTGACAATTCAACATTTAAATTCTCCAGAGACAAATTTACTACAAAATTTAACAGTGCAATTTTTAACAGAAAAATTTTCTACAAAATTCAACAGTTGAATTGTCAACTGACGAATTTTCTATAGGCATTCGAAAAAAATTAACCCTACAATTTATTTACTCAGGCTGTTAGTTCGAAATATTGTATCAATGTCAATTTTAAACTATAAAATTTTGGACATTTCAGGCTAAAAAATAATGATTTAACTAACCATTGATCTTAATTAATTTTTTAACAATAAAAGATAATTATTTTCAAACGATATAATTTTTAAAGATTTAAAAATGAAAACAAACCATTTTCAATGTTTCGATATATAGATGGGTGCAAATAAGACTATTCCATCATTTGGTTATGACATTAAAAAGACGTAGACGTTCATTTTTTATATTGTCCAGACAATGTAATAAATGAACGTCTACGACTTTTTAATGTCAGAACTAAATGATGGAATGGTCTTTTTTGCACCCATCGATATGCTTTCCATTCAATGTTGTTTAATATTAAACGATTCCAGTTTGAAATAATTCAATGTCATTAGTGTGATCGGCTCATTAGAGATAGTATAGTTAAAAAAGCTACAGTTGATTTTGTAGAAAATTTTTTTTTTTACAATTCAACTATTGAATATTGTTGAAAATTTGTCTGTTCAAAATTCCACTGTTGAATTTTGTAGAAAATTTGTCTGTTGTTAATTCAACTTTTGAATGTTGTAGCAAATTTGTCTCTGGAGAATTTAAATGTTGAATTGTCAACCAGGAGGTTAATTGTCTACAAAAAGACGAATTTTCAACGACATACATGAATTATCTACAAAGTAGTTCAATTGTCAACTAAAAAAATACGCTTTTCAACCAAGTAGTAGAAAGGGCCTTGGAAATTTGGAAAGCTACTTTAGAATGTTCAGTTATTAATACTTCCAACGATATTGGATATATGGGCGTTTCCACGAAAGGTGTCATTTTTTTGTCACCGTGATATTATACGCAAACCAACACTTAAAATACAAGTTATATTGCATAAAAATTTTAGAGACAGACTCCCTGAAATAGAAACGAAAGCTTATAGTCATTACAGAAACCCTCCTAAAAAGATACAACATATAATAGTTGGAAAAAATCCAAAAAATATACCTGTGTAATATTTGTCACCAGCTACAAATTTAATGCTTTGCATGCTCACAGCTTTTCCGCGCAATGTTTGAAAATTCTGAGAAAAATCATGCTAGTTCAGTGGAGTCTAGGCTACTGAAATTTCATGGATTTAACATTGTGCTTCGACTTATAACTCAGCAAGAAAATCTCAAAGTCGTGTCACCGCTTTTGCAATTCAAATGTCCGCTCCAAGGTCTGTAGTTGTGGAAAGTGCGCGCAACTACCCAGCTCAAAAATCTTTCGATTTTTTACAAGATTTTGGTGGCCAGTAGACACCATATAAAGGAAAAAGATGTGCTCCTAAAATTATCGAAGTATCACACATTCAAATATCGAAAATTTTGAATTTGGCGAAAAAATGTCCACTCCATCATCGTACTTTACTCCAAGAATACTTGAAGCACACTCTTCTATACTCACGGAAATTAAGCAGTATGTTGGGGCGAAGAATTTTACCATGGATAAAGTTAATATCGCAGTGCGCGCAAAAGTTATGCCCAATTTAAGGCTAAAATGTCCACTCCAAAATTTCAACGAAAATGTCCACTCCAGCGCCAGCAGCTGTGAAAATCGCGCGCATCAAGATAGGATTGAAGTTTTTGCTGATTTTGCTGTATTTCGGTGGCCAAAAAACGTCCCCGCAAGGAAAATCATGTGCCTCAAAAATCACGTGCATTTCGTAAAAATCAAAGTCAAAATTTGTATATAAATGGATTTTCTTTAAAAGTTACACGTCAACACAAAAATTTTGTTTCGCAAGAAAGTTCCGCTTTATTGAAAGGAATAACTTTTGTCTGAAACTTTTTTCGAAGAATTTTGAATGTTTGGAAATATTACAAAAAATAGTCAAATATTGGAAAAATATTACTTGTTTCCATCGAATTGCTCATCTGAAAATATTTTGTTGACAACAAGGTTTTTCTATTTAAAAGGCCTAAAGTTTTTCGCAAACTAACATCATATTAATTAAAATAAAAAATCAATTTTATATCAAATTTTTGGCAAGTAAGTCGGTCATTATTATAATAAGTTAACCCTTATAGAGTTAATATAAGTTAACCCTTTAGAGCCAGGTCACGGAAAATCGAAAGCAGATGGTGTTGGTGCAACGGTAAAAAATTTGGTAGACAGAAAATAGCGGGAGGAAAAGATGTTACAAGCGCAGAAGGATTTGTAAACACAGTTCGTTCCCAACATATTAAAACAAAAGTCTTCCAAATTTTTGAGGAAGATATTAAGAAAATTGAAGAAGTTACTACCGGTCTCAATTCAAAAGCTATGCCTAACACGATGTGAACGCGACAATTATTTTGGCATCAGAAAGAGCCAACCACACTTCGACCACGCTTTTTATCATGTCTCAAATGTATAAAAAAAAGCCACGTGTGTTCATTTCCCATTAAAACCATCCAAGTATGTCACAGCACTTGAAAAAGAAACCAATATTGGGCAGACTAGACGACGTAAACGAGTAAAACATTAGCATTAGAGATTAGCTTCCACTTTTCTGTGATATTTCGCAATACTTCCTTGTAAAAATGATAATTAAGATAATATATTTTCTTTTACCTGTTGGATTTTTGACCTGTTATATTCTAAATGGTCAGAATATACATTTCAGTATTGGAAAAACAACCGACCTTTATTTAAAATAAAAGATGAAGTATGATGAGTAAAAATTTATTAATAAATTGTTATACGCGAATCGCATAGAGCGAGACTCTTTTGTTGGTAGATTTAAAACACTCTCGCAGACGACGTTTATTCATTCAATAGGCAACCATTTTAAATTATAATAACTAGTAATTAGACCCGTAAGTTAGAAAGAGAGAGAAATAGGTACGCCATGAAGTGACGTCAGCAGTGACGTCAGCAAGGCGCAGGGCGAGTAGAGGCGAGAGTCGCGAGTAGAGCGTGCGCGTAGCTCGACGCGCGCATCTCCCACCAACGATTTTCTACCCTCTCCGCTCGACTCCCACGCAACGCCCACACAGCCTCCCCGTTAAAAGGGCGCGCACGGGCCCAGAACGTCAGAAAGTGTTGGGGAGCTGATAGCCAGAGTCCCTTTCACTCAAACCCTACAGCTGGAAGCCAGCCATAGGTGCCTACAGCAGGTAGCCAGCCCTAGGTTTTCACGTGCAAGCCATTGCCGTGACCAACAACGCAAACGAAATCTACAGAACTCTCTCTCTCACGACCGCAAGAGTCCTCCAGCTGGAAGCCAGCCAGAGGACAATTGACGACGCGTCGCCTTCGCCCTCTTGTGAGGAAGTAACTAAAACTACAACAAGCTTTACTGTTCGGCGCTTCTCTGTAATCAACCATGGTAAGAAACTACTAGAAATAAAGAAAATTCTCTCAAACACAATTCTTTGTTTTTCTCTGGTCATTTAACTTCCCCCCTTTTTTCCTCCGCTAACGGGTTAGCTGGCATACCAGCCTGCCCGTTTTCGCTGAGACAGCTGGCATACCAGCCCTCTCAGCCGACACACTGACTAACTTCTCCCCTCTCCCACCGCTAACTGAACCAGACCTCTAATTAAATTCTTTTCAGGAGAGAATAAAAATCAAAAACACCCGCTTAACTCGCTATCTCTTTCTATCCTAGGAGATAGATACATCACTCCCCCTTTCCACCTCCCTTGATACTTATCCTCTCACTCCCTCCTCTGGTACTCTCCAGATCACGCTTCCAACCTGCTATCTCTCTCTATCTTATGAGATAGACACCTCACACCCTCCTTTCACCTCCCTCGAAATCTATCCACCATACATCCCTCCTCTACCAAAAAAAATGGCAACATTTCCTCTCACTCCCTCCTATGGTTCCCCTACCTCTCCTGTCTCTTATTATCCCATGAGAGAACTCCTTCTCACCTCCTCTCCATGGATGGAAATCTATTATCCCTGACGCATATCCTTCTTACTACTTCCAACAAATCCTACCTAAAAGTAAGGACCGTATCAAAATTTTCGAATTTTTCAAAAAGAGTCAGCATTATTTCTCTGTAGACACTCGTTATATATTTTAAATCAAGAAGATGGCAATTCACACACTACTGAAAAGTATCCTGATCATTAAAAAAGAAGAAACAACCCTTCTTCACCTTCCATTCATAAAATATGATTCATTTAATTGATTTTATGGATTTATTAATTTCAATATTTTGTGAAAAATGCGCACATGCGCAAAGATATTGAGCAACCTAAAAAATGCGGTTCCACATGTATGTAGAACGTAGGAAAAAAGTTTGAAATGTGTGCCTTGAGATTTGTTTTTGACTTTTTTTTATTGAGAAAATGACACTTTACGTGGATATGCCCATATATAAAATTGACATTGAGACAATATTTCGAACTAAAAGCCTGTGTGTAAATAAATTTTGGGACTAATTCTTTTCAAATGCCGATAGTTCTATAGTTTCCAGTTCAAAGCGCATTAATAGTCAAACAATTAAAAATGTAAAAATCCAAAATTGTAGAGTTTTAAGTTTAAATTCATGAACACTATAGCATAGGCCAATGCCAAAACATATAAACTAAAGTCTGTGTCAACTAGCGATAATTGCTATTTAAGTAGGAGCAGTCGATTTATTGCTCTATGACAATTTAAAATTTTGGTTGATATGGACAATTTAGAACTATAGTAGTTGAATTTCATTGAACCTATGTATAGCCTGAAAAACACTTTTAATTTGCAACGCATAGAGGCAAATAACATATGACACTTATTCTAATTTTGACCTTTTAATTGCAAGTGACATATCGTTGGAATCGCCAAGAAACGTAGATTTTGAATATAATATTTCTAAATTACTAATTGCAAAATTTAAAAAAATTTATGTTTCGTATTTTATTCCTCATTAGTACAAAGCACCCCCCCCCCCTGCTAACTAGGGTCGTAGGCAGCGTCTCGGGCTCACTCAGTGACGTGAGGGAAAGTCGAGTGGGGAGAGTAAGCCGAGCATGTAGACGGTGATCAAATGGAAATCGCCGACCAGAGATTGCCACAAAAGGAAAAACCCTCGCGCGAGTGTCCAAGCCTGCTACGTGTGCGATTAAGAGGGTCATCTTGCCCGTGAATGCCCTCGAAAGAAAACTCCAGAAATTACTTGTTATAGCTGCGGTAAAACGGGACAATATGCGAATCAATGTCCTGGTCGCAACCCTCTTCCAACTAGTCAATTCTGCGACTGATGTAAAATTAGCGGACATAATAATGGGAATTGCAAACGCAGAAACGAGCCCCTAAATTCAATGATCGTCCATTACACGAATGAAGACTCGATTCGCCGGCGCAGAGTCAAAGTTGCTGATAAAGAAGCGCCACTAAAAGGTACAGTGTTTATAATTAATCCGTCAAAAAAATTTCTTATTGATACAGGTGCGAAATTAAATCTAATAAAAAAGAAGAAAACGAAAACCAATATCCAAATCGATTGTGAAAATAAACGTCATATATTTGGAATCGGCCAGAACACAATAAAAACACTAAGCGAAGTTAAATTAAAGACAAATGAAGCCGAACTTATATTTCAAGTTGTCCGTAATAATTTCCCTATTGTCCAAGGCGGGCTTCTAGGAATGCCATTTCTCACCGATCAAGAGGCCGTTTTGCACATTAAAAAAGGTAGAATGACAACCAGGAATTTTTATAGAAGAATCATTAGTTTCTCAAGTTGGTAGACAGGCCCGACTTTTCTGTATAAATACCACCACACGTGATGTTGAATTGACAATCCCTCCAGTTAAGTGAGAAGAATGCGATATCCAAATTCCAGCCCCTCGAAAGGCAGAAAAAATCCTAGACGACCAGAGCTCAAGATCTAAAAAGGCGAGAAGAATTGCAGAATTAATAAAGACTGTTAATATGGATTATTTAAATAGTGAAGCAAAGGATAGCTTAATAGACATTTTCAGCGAACATATGTATCAATTTAAATTGCCGAGTGTCAAAAGTCCATGCACCCACGAATTAAAACATAATATCACTACGACCGATAACAACCCCGTGCACGAAACAATGCACAGACTTCCCCCACAACATAGAGACGCAGTAAAAAAACAGTGCAAAGACTTGACAGAGAATGAGACTATAGTCCCATCGAAATCCCCTTTTAATTCCCCAGTCTGCGTCGTGCCCAAGAGAAAAGACTATGAAGGTACAAAAAAGTGGCGAATGGTCATCGACTATCGCGCTTTAAATGAGAAGACAGTCGCCGATGCGTATCCCCTGCCGAACATTACAGATATTCTGGACCAGTTGGGGGAGCAAGATATTTCTCGGTGCTAGATTTAGCTTCAGGGTTTCATCAAATTAAAGTGGAACCCACCGATCGCCATAAGACTGCCTTTTCGACACTATTGGGTCACTACGATTTCACCCGGAAGCCTTTCAGGCTGAAGAATGCCCCTGCAACTTTCCAAAGAGCCACGGAGAAAGTCCTGACAGGGTTACAAGGGGTTAAACTCTTCGTGCATCTGGACATCGTTATATACGCCAACTCCCTTCAAGAACATACAGAAAAATTAAAACGACTTTCAGCTACATTGAAAGACGACGGTCTTGTCCTTAAATCCGGTGAAAGTAGGTTCTTACGCAGAGGTAACATACCCCTTGGGCACATAATTTCCCAAGACAGTGTGAAGCCCGACCTCAAAAAGGTATCAGCCACTCGAAAGTTTCCGGTCCCAAAAGGCAAGAAAAATATCAAACAACTCCAATTGACACAACTACTGAAGCACTCTTTCAAGTTCGTTTGGGGACCGGAATAACAAGAATCTATCGATAAATTACGTCAAATTCTATCTAGCGAACCCCTTCTCCAGTACCCGGACTTTACTCAATCATCTATCATAACCGACAGATGCGTCTGGATACGCTCTGAGATCTGTTCTTAGTCAGGGTCCCATCGGCAAAGACTTACCGGTAGCATACGCTTCGCGAACTTTAAATGATGCCGAGAAAAATTACTCTACCATAGAAAAGGAGTTGCTAGCGGTAGTCTTCGCTGTAAGGCATTTCTGACCACATGTTTACCGGCGCACATTCACGCTGGTAACTAACCATCGACCCTTAACGTGGTTGCATAATCTAATGAACCCAGTATCTATATTGGCCAGGTGACGCATAAGATTGAGGGATTATTGATATTGCTATTTATTTACGGTAAACACCTTTGTTGTTTCAGTTTTGTACATTTAATCGTCATTATCTGATCAATGTTCTGATAAACAATATAAGAAGAAGATAACGCTTAAGTATTAGATATAAAGTGACTTATAACTCGAATTTTAGCTTATATCGTCGAGTAACCATCTTTGCTAGAGAGCATAATAAATCTCTTCATTAAACAATATTTGTCTAAACTATTCGCTTTAAAGTTGCTATGAAAGTATCAAGTGATCCACCAAATATATTAATATCTTGACAATCAGAGAGTTTCTCATTGAAAAGTCTGCATATTTCCGAGACTGAAGTGTAAAAACCATACTCTGTTTTATGATCAGGTATTGAGAAATTAAATTTATAGGAATGCCTTAGTTCTTTAGGAGGAACTCTTATTGATATCTGTTCAAGTAATTTGGGACAATCTATAAGACTATTTAACAGTTTGTATAGGAAAATAAGCCCTGACTGTTTCCTCCTCCTCTCAAGAGATTCGACTCCGATTATTTCACAAGTTATAGTCAAATATTCTGAATCTCTAGATATTCGCAATTTATAAGCTACTGATTTCAGAAAACGGTTCTGTACTGATTCTAGTTTCTTTTTGTGAACATCAGAGTATGGGTTCCACACTATAGAAGCATATTCGAGTATTGGCCTTACAATTGACGTGTAAAGGATTTTGAAAGCGCAAGATAAATCCCAACGTTCTCAGAGATTTAGATACAATTTTTTCTATGTGCGTAACGAAGTTTAGCTGTCGATCGAACCATACACCTAAATCCTTAAGAACGGAAACTCTATGAAGTGGGCAATTATCTATGCTGTTCGCGAAAGAGATTTTACTCAGTTTTCGTGAGAAGGTCATACTTGAACATTTCGAAACATTAAAAGTCATACCATTATTTTCGCACCAAATTACAATATCATTTAAATCTTCCTGGAGCATTTGAGCATCATTTACAGATCTAACTTTGATGAATAGTTTTAAATCATCCGCATATAGCAAAAATGTCGCCCATGTTATCACATGAATTATACCATTCATGAAAATATTGAATAAAATTGGTCCCAAGTGAGATCCTTGAGGAACCCCTGATGGTGAAATAAAGCTATTTGAGTTAAAACCTCTTATTCGAACATAGTGGGACCTACCCACTAGATAACTGTTTAACCATTTGTATAGATTTCTTTAACGCCGTACTTTTTTAATTTGGTTAGTAATGCAGCATGGTTCACTCTGTCAAAAGCTTTCGTAAAATCGGTGTAAATCGCGTCTACTTGTGAACTTGCTTCTATGGCTTTTGTAATGTACTGCCGATAAAGAAGAAGATTAGTAATAGTGGATCTTCCTTGAGAGAATCCATGCTGCTCTACTGCCAAAATACCCTTGAACGAGTCCCTCAATGCATCGGCTACAAAACTTTCTAAGATTTTTGCCATTACATTTAAAATCGAAATTGGCCTGTAGTTTTTTGCATTTTTCTTTGCTCCTGACTTATGTATTGGAGTTATAGCGGACTCCTTCCAAGAGTTAGGTACTATACCTGTCGACAGTGATTTATTGAATATGGAACACAGCGGTTCAGAAAGGACATTACTACGTTTTTTTTATAAAAAGAGGAGATATTCCATCTGGGCCAGCGTTTCTTATTTACATCTAGGTGTTTAATTTTGCTGTTTACATCTTCAGGTGACAATTGTAGTTTTGATAAACCGATGTCGTGATCAGAATTTACTATTATATTTTCTGAATTTTTGTCTTCATAGACAGACCCGAAATAGGAAGCAAACATATTAGTGATCTCTGTACCATTATCGGTTTCAACTCCATCGTATGACATACCAGTTGAAATGTCTGTCTCTTTTTGTTTATGATTTGTGACGTGCGCCGAGGAAAGGGGGCTTACTCTAGAAAAATCGAAATCGAGGTTTTTACACCTTTCGATAGTTTTTGAGTTGCTCTTTTTAATGAAACCATCGAAAAAAAATGTCGAGCTTTATTATTGCTAATAATTGAGTTGTTAGGTACCCGAGAAATAAGGCTTTCGCTCGAGAGCTCGAGACCCCGGAAGCACCTCCCACCACTCACCACTACATCTCCGCGTCTCATCTATATCCGTCCGTGAGCCGCATATACGACCTATCTCTTTCCTCGTGAAAATATAGTGGTAAGTGAAGGGGGAAGATTTCGTGAGTCTTCCCTCTCTCCTAAGAGTGGTGTCTATCCGGTCGACTTTTACCGCTCGCCGTGAAAAATCTCACTTTTCAGAGTAAGCCCCCTTTCTTCGGCGCACGTCAAATTTACAAAACGCCAGAAAAGCAGAAGCTGCTTTTTTTAGATTTATTAGTTTTATGATCTGAAAGTTAAACCATTTTGGATCATTTGAAATTTTCACTATCTTTTGAGGCACGTAATTCGAGATTACAAAATTAAGGTGAAGGTACAAGCAATTTGTTGCGTCTTCTACCTCTTTTCGCTCAAACTCTGCATCCCAGTTTACCTCAGCCAGATATTCATGTACACGTTGGTAATTCGCTTTTCCAAAATCTAATATAACATGCTCATTTTTTGAGGAGTTAAAATTTCCTGTAAGTTCGGTTTTTATTTCTAATGGTGGATGGAATGAATCACTATTAACCAAAGGGACTATATATATATACCATTAAGCCATTTCCCTTTCGGGGTAGGCGTGACACTACCCGATTCGGGTAGTGTTTCTAGGTTGATAACTTGTAGTAAATAACTACAAGTGTGGGTTCACCACACCCACGATGTGCCAACAGCACTCAGTTTTCTCGAATGGTCACCCATCCAAGTGCTAACCGCGCCCAACGCTGCTTAACTTCAGTGATCTGACGAGAACTGGTTTTTTCAGCGTGGTATGGCTGTTGGTGACTATACATACAACTATTTCGTTCTGATAGTCACTAGAGAAGACTAGATCTAGCAATCCACCACGTAAATTTTGTATAGTATTTAATTGCTTGAGATTTAAAAATCCGAAATTTTCACCCGTAATTTGTGCAGCTTTCTTGATAGAGCCATTTACATAAGGTTCGAAATCTACTTTTACCCCATCGTTACTATTCGTCCAAAATATACCGGGTACATTATAGTCACCAAATAGCAGTAGTTTAGCTCGTGGAAATTTAGTTGAAATGTTTATAACTGATAATGCGTGCTCATCATATAGGTCAGAAGACGAATCTGGAGGTACATATAAGGATCCGATAACATAATTATTATAGCCTGCCTGAATCTTTACAAATATTTGCTCAACTTTGTTACTTTTGATTTTTATAAGCTCGCTACAAAATTCGTGCCAAACTGCTATTAAAACTCCGCCTCCCCTCTCGTATTGACTTTTTAGAGCATCCCTGTCTTGTCTGAAAACTTTATATTCATTTAGCCCTAGTTCTGCATTTTCTATACCCTCATGAAGCCATGTTTCAGTAAGTACAATAATGTCCCATTTTGTAGTAGTTGTTTCCAAAGCACTTCGGAGGTGACGAAGCTTAGTACGTAACCCCCTGACATTTTGATAATATATTTGAAGACAGGGTGTGGATGAAGTGGTTAGGTTAGGGTGCTGTACCGTTGATGTACTTACTTTTTTGCAGATTGAGAAGTAGAGTCCACAATTTTCGGAATTCCTTGCACGAACTTGATTTTCTTGCTTTCGTAGCCCTTGTTCCTCAATTCCTCAAGTTCCTTTTGCAGTTTCCTGTAGTGATCTCGTTGCATAATAGTTTGATCTGCATGAAAGTGTATGTCTTCTTTATATTTAGATTTCTGCTTCAGCACAGAGATAGCCGATTCTACGTCCTTAAACACTACCTTCAAAGGTCGAGTTGCGTGATCGCTTTTTTTCCCCAGTCTAATGACCTTGATGCCGTCCAGACATACATTGGATAACTTACTGAATACCTCATCAAGTCGTACCTTATCTTCATTCACTCTTGTTTCAGCATCACTCGCTGAGGATTCGGGGACGCCAAAAAAGATGATGTTGCTTAGGCGGTTTTGTCTATCCACAATCTCGGTTACAATATCCTCTGCATTTCGAGTTGGGCTGATTTCTTCTCTGTCGTGGTCCACTTTTTCAAGATGACTAATACGTCTCTCGCATGCAGTTTTTAAATTATGCAAATCCTCCTTGCCCTGTTTATTTTCTTCTGCAGGTTGTTGATAAGATGATTCAAGATTAGAGATCTTACCTTTTACAGACTCAAATTGAATTATCAGGAAATCGTTTTGTTTGGAGATTTTTGTCAAGTCAGCCAATAAAGCTTCATTATTAGATCTCCGAGAGTTTTCCTCCACCTTATTTAGTCTTTCGGAGATGACATTTAGTTGAGCTAGAATTTTTGGGAAAGCAGGATCAATAGATGGATTTTCTTTCGTTGGAGTTGTGAAGTTGGACGAATTTTGAATCGGCGCTGGGATTGTGCGATTTGCAAGTAGAGCATTCGGACTTATTCTAGTTGATTCAGTTGTAGGAGACAATATCGAATCATCAAAACTGTCACGATTGTCATCGTCTGATTCTGAGGTATGGCGCTCGTCTAGCACACTCTTAACATTTTTTTCGTCATCCGCATCCTTAGTTGACGGAACTTCTCTGAATGATAAGTACGTAGCCAATGACGTATTTATCGTCTTGTCAAATAGAGATCTGCAAGCTCGCAGACTATGATGGTAGTTTTATTCTTTTGGTCAACTTCATAGAAGTAGCTGCACCATCGATGGTAAGATTCATTGCAGGAATCGCAGGAGCGAGCAGTTTATTTTACCTATTTTCTTATTACACTTGTTGCAAAATACCCTTTTTTTGGCGATGATTGGTTGACGATCTTAGCCGAAGGTAGCTGTTTTCTTTTCTGCGACATTTTTGTTCACATTACAGGGTATAGGCTCTTTAAAATATACAATCGCACTCGCAGATCTATAAAGTTGTTTCTCGTTGCCTTTGGTACGTATCAGTAACGTAGCGATGACGTGTGCGTTGTGCTCACTCGCCAAGTTGATTCACTCAAATACGAATTCTTGAATTAAAACCACTGAATCGCAGGCAGCCAATGTTGATAAAAGATGTCGGAAGTCTTGATTAATATCATAATCAAAGTTCACTTTTTAAAAAACCATTTTTTCACTGAGAAAAACACAACATTACCGAGAGCTGTCGACCGACACTACAAGCACTTTAGCCCTCTAGCGGCTAAAAAATTTACAAACCAGGAAGAGTAAACTCAAACGCAGATGTTTTCTCTCGCAACCCAGTAGACGATGACGACAATTATTATACAACTAAACCCATTGACGAAAATACTATCCTGTAGACCCTAACCCACATTCCCAAGAAGAGACTGATTATCAGATATTGATCTTGCAAGATCAAATAACTAACGCAGACTCTAATTTCGACGATTTTGCTATGTACAGTGAACACGAAACAGAACATCTATTTTAATTCACAACAGAGGACGAAAAAGTAGCTGATGAGAGTATTTTTGACAAAACAGAGCTTGATATAGATGGGGGAGGGTTGGTAGAGAAAATAGGTCGCGATGGCTCCGTTGAATGTGGTAATGAGGAAGACGGCACATAGCAATCTAGGTCAGTAGGTGAAAAAGACGTGTGTGTCCCAAACCTCGTGGGTCCTTCGGGAGGAAGGAGCCCTGGCTCATGAAGGGACACTTCAAGGGGTAACTGTCCGAGTGGGAGCCGAGCTGCGCAACTGCTTGAAACAGACCGAAAATCTACAGTAAAACAGGTGCTCCGATGGGAGCATGAGCCATCTCCGAATAAAAGGGAAATAGGCGAGGAAAAAATAAGGCAAAAATTATGGTCCTAAAGCAGGTACCACTCCTCATGACGGACTCAGAAGGACAGATTTCAAATTATCCAAAAATTAGAAAAATATCCTATATTAACCATGAAGGAGTAAGAAGCAAGACAGGTTGCATCCGACCCCTTTTAAAACCTTTGATCCAAATAAGTAAAGACAAATTGTGGATTCGCAATGACAACATACTCAATTTTGTATCGGTAGACTCCGTTTTAACGACCCCTATAAGCCGAGAATTGTTAGAGGCTACAATCTTCCGCCTAAACGACCTGAAAACGAAAAACCAGAATTAAGACAAGTAATAATCACAAAAATCGATAATAAACACATTTTTCACAATTTTTCCAACGAAAGATTCGACAAAAGCATTAACTTTAAAGATTTTGATTTCGCTATCAACAACCTTAAACAGACTTATAAAAACTTGAGAGTTAAAACCTTCAGTATTGCGATACGGAAACAGTTCAAATAGCATTCATCGGAACCAAATCGAGACTTTATTCAAAACCCACTTTGGAAAAAGCGACTATCAAATCACTTCGTGCAACGGCGAAGTGCGAATCCCAGATGAGTCCCAGCGTTTGGTAATACTTGCGGAATGTCACGATTCCATAGGAGTAGGTCATCGCGGAGAGAAAAGTACTAATGCACCTGAATGTAGGTTTAATTCCAGTAATAAACACAGAAGCCCCCAAAATAGCCGTAGCCTTCGCCGAATCCTTCATATGCACATTTGGGTGTCCAGAAGCAATTCAAATTGGTCAGGGTTTCAATTTCGTTGGTAGTATTATGGGAAATTTCACCAAAATCATCAAAATTAGGCAGTATAAATCCACTGCTTATCATCCATAATCGTCAGGAGCACTCGAACGCAGTCTTCACACTTTTGTGGATTACCTCCGGCATTATTTTGAAAAAGCGAACTGAGATGATTGGCTACCATTCGCTATGTTCTCCTTCAATACGACTATACACTCTTCCACAGTAGTAACTTCTCACGAAGTAATTTTCGGCAAAACAGCCAGGATGCCGTCCGAATTCGCAAACGAAAACGTCCCAACGACGTACGTGCAATACGTAGACGATTTGCTGAATCGGCTGATTGATACGCAAGTCCAGGTCCATGGTCAGCTTAACGCTGCAAATATATAGAATTAAACGGTATTATGTATTAACGGTATTGAGTAAGTTCAAAGATCATTATGACGGGTCATATAAAATAAATAGAATCTTTAATTATATGAACGTGGAATTGCAAATAACGCCAAATACGGCAAAAAACGTTCACATGAATAAATTAAAACACGCGTTTTTGAAAATGTAAAATTGTTACTGCAGACAGAAGAATAAATAATAAAACAAAAATGAGTAAAATAAAATAAGCTAAAATTAAACATACGATTAGCGATATATTTTTAGAAAGTAAAAAAAATGATTTTGAATAACAGTTATTACAAAAACTTGACTACTGAGATTTTAAGCACAGTGAACTGGAGTCCCTAAGCAAAATACCATTACTTTAAAAATGCATGTTATATCACGAGTAGACAAAACACGTACGAAGAAAAAGAATTCTCCAAGACAATTGATTTCTAGAATATAAATAAAACTAGAAAATGTCAATTCAGTGTGAATAAGAAAAGAATCTTACCTTAAATGTTAAATCCGTCGTGAAATAAGAGCAAAAGTACAAAATGTTATTCCTGAAGCTTCTCGTTGTTTACCACTAACATAAACACTGCACTGATCCACTGACAACTGACTGCGACTGCACGTAGTCGAGGAATGCGCGCGCAAAAAGTCGAGCAGACTAAACTGATATGGACCGGCGGCACCCTGCCGACTGAACGGCACTCAAACGGCACTGCCCAGTGCCGTTTCAGTGCTGTTCGCTTAAAGCTTCTCAGATTCCAGTTTTAAATGCCTGCAGAAGTTCCCTTTATACCTGCGAATAGGCTACCAAGTAGACCAGCTGAAAGGGATTAAAAATTAAAATTTGTAAAATTTTGAAATTAAAATTTAAGAATTTTAAATTAGTTTAAAATCAAATTCAAAATCCCGTTTAACGTCCAATACTCAAGTTAATGTATAGAATTCCTGAAAATAAAACAAGAATCTAACGATCAAATTTGGACAACCACCACAAAATGCTCCTATTGCAATTCCTAAAAACAAAAATTTGTTTCTTTGGACAAAAATAAAAAAGAGGAAATAAAAATGAGAAGGCAACCAACCAAATCCCCTTCTTTCTCTTTTTTTATTTCTTTCGTCTTTTTTATTTATATTATTATCAAATCACAATATGAAAGCAAGTCTTTGATTACTGCAATTTTTTTTTTAAAAAGGGTGAGCCGAAAAGAAATTTTAAATTCGACCTGAATATGTACTTTTCCTATACCAACTGATAATAATGTTACCATCCTGACCTTTAATTACTTCTATGTCCAAAAAACTGATTTTATTGTTTTCCTCTATTTCATGGGTAAATTGAAGTTTTGGATGAAAACTGTTAAAAGCATCAATAACTGCCCCCAACTTTGCTAGAGGAACACATAATAAGGTGTCATCAACATACCGAAAGTAAAAGGGCAAAACAAAATCTAGCGTCTTGAAAGCAAAGACCTCCAAATATTCCATAACTATTTCTGCTAAAATCGGAGAAATGACTGAACCTATGGGAGTACCAAACTTTTGCCTATAAAAAGATCCATTGAATTTAAAATAAGTTGAGTTCCTAATGAAAACTATCCCTTTAATAAAATCTTTTTGACTTATTCGAGTACGTGTTTTTATCTTGTCCCATCTATTTAAAATTGCCTGTTTAACCAAATCAAGGGGTATACTTGGAAACATTGCAACAACATCCAAAGAAATCATTACATGGTCATCAGGAACAGTTTTTTTAATAATAATTTTTTTGGAATTCCCAGCTATTTTTAATATTGTATTTAGAAGATATAATGGAATCTTTACGTATCAAATTAAAGTTTTGTTCTAAAAATTTCGTGGGAGTGTTAATAGTTGAAATAACCATTCTCAAAGGATAGCCATCTTTATGAATCTTTCTCAAACCATAACATCTTGCAAGAACTGTGTCTTCGGTATTTATATCAGTCCATCTTATATCTTTTTCTAAAAGTCCTTTCTTTCTCCAAATGTCTAAAATTTCGAAAGTGTCTCTTCTTAATTGTTTTAACGGGTTTTCATTCAATAAATCAAAGTTATCATGATTGGAAAGCAAATCCTCCATATCCCTAATATAATCTGATTTCTTCATACAAACTGTAATATTGCCTTTATCAGCATTCATGCAAATTATATCAGTGTTGTTTTTAAAGAAACCTTTTGTTATCTTGAAACCTTCAGAAATTTTACGATCAATACTACTAATGTGCAAACAATTATTATCAACAAAACTCTTTGACAAGTGTAAAACCTTGTTTCGGAAATCTTGTTGATCTAATATTGGAATTTTGTGTATACTTGATTCAACATCTTTGACTATTTCCATCATTTGTTTCGATTTACTTTTTATCACATGGTTACTAAAACCTTTACCTAATCTGAGAATATCTGTAACTGAATCAGGAATTTGAATATTTGCCAAATTTACAAACCAAGGATCCTTATTTTCTTCTTCAAAAATCTTGTGTAAATTTAAATTTTGCTCTTGAACATTAGTTTGTTGATCAATTAAAATAGAAATTTTGTTCTCATGTTTTTTATCATTGTTTAAAAATCTTCAGAGAAACTAATTTCGAGATTTTGCTTTTCACAGTAATTTTTGCAATAGACAATTTGAACATAATTTAAAGAATTTAAACTCTCAATGCTGAATTTACTGATCAAGGATGTTTCAAATCATGTTATTTTTTAAAAGTAAAAATTTCCAGAATTAGAAGTGAATTAGAAGTATGTTTGCAACAAGATAAAATCATTGATCTTTTAAAACATCAGATTTTCGTTAATCGAAGATTGTTAAACAATGATGAAAAACATGAGAACAAACTTTCTATTTTGATTGATCAACAAACTAATGTTCAAGAGCAAAATTTAAATTTACAAAAGATTTTTGAAGAAGAAGATAAGGATCCTTGGTTTGTAAATTTAGCAAATATTCAAATTCCTGATTCAGTTACAGATATTCTCAAATTAGGTATAAGTTTTAGTAACCATGTGATAAAAAGTAAATCGAAACAAATGGTGGAAATAGTCAAAGATTTTGAATCAAGTATACACAAAATTCCAATATTAGATCAACAAGAATCCGAAACAAGGTTTTACACTTGTCAAAGAGCTTTGTTGATAAGAATTGTTTGCACATTAGTAGTATTGATCGTAAAATTTCTGAAGGATTCAAGATAACGAAAGGTTTCCTTAAAAACAACCCTGATATAATTTGCATGAATGCTGATAAAGGCAATATTACAGTTTGTATGAAGAAATCAGATTATATTAGGGATATGGAGGATTTACTATACAATCGTGATACCTTTGATTTATTGAATGAAAATCCGTTAAAACAATTAAGAAGAGACACTTTCAAGATTCTAGACTATTGGAGGAAGAAAGGACTTTTAGGAAAAGATATAAGATGAACTGATATAAATACCGAATACACAGTTCTTGCAAGATGTTATGGTTTAAGAAAGATTCATAAAGATGGCTATCCTTTGAGAATGGTTATTTCAACTATTAACACTCCCACGAAATTTTTAGAACAAAACTTTAATGTGATACTTAAAGATTCCATTACAACTTCTAAATACAATATTAAAAATAGCTGGGAATTCCAAAAAATTATTATGAGAAAAACTGTTCCTGATGACCATGTAATTATTTCTTTGGATGTTGTTGCAATGTTTCCAAGTATACCCCTTGAATTGGTTAAACAGGCAATTTTAAATAGATGGGACAAGATAAAAACACGTATGTTGATGACACCTTATTATGCGTTTCTCTAGCAAAGTTGCAGGCAGTTATTGATGCTTTTAACAGTTTTCATCCAAAACTTCAATTCACCCATGAAATAGAGAAAAATAATAAAATCAGTTTTTTGGACATAGAAGTAATTAAAGGTCAGGATGGTAATATTATTACCAATTGGTATAGGAAAAGTACATATTCAGGTAGAATTTTAAATTTCTTTCCGGCTCATCCTTTTCAAAACAAAATTGCAGTAATCGAAGACTTACTTGACAGAGCTCTAGGTTTGTCCCAAATTTTATTTCACAAAGAGAATTTGGATATTGTTCGGAATATCCTTTTTCTTAAGCTTTACCTACAAAAGCTAATTGAGCAACATATCACAATTAGAATTCAACAAATCCAAAACAAACAAAGTAACATTTTATCTACAGATAATCAGAAAGAATTAAGAGAATATAGTTCTTTTAATACTTTTATTCCTTTTTTTTGGTCAAATTTCGAACACTATTGAATTTATGTTGAAAAAATTTAATATTCATACTATTTTCCGTATACCATTTAAAATGGATTCAATAACTTTTTGTAAAGATCCTTGAGATAAATTTTAAAAAGGTGGAGTTGTTTACAAGCTCACTTGCAAGATCTGTAAGATGACTTACATGGGACAGACTGGCAGACTTCTTAATACTAGGAAGGAGGAACACAAAAAAGATGCTCGTTTGGGACGTTGTTATAAGAGTGTTCTTGCTAGACATACGAGAGGGTTTGTTGATGTTGAATTATGAGTTTGACTGGGATAATGTTGAAATTTTACATAGTGAAAGTAATGAGAGAAAGAGAAAAATCATGTAAATGCTTTATATTAAAAAACAAAATAAGTTGTCTATTAATTTGAAAACTGATTTGGATAAATTGAACAAAAGTTATTCCAGTATGATTAATTGCATTTAGCAATAGGTTTTCATGATTCTTGACTTTCTCTTATTTCTTGTTTGTTTATAACGGATTTGCCTTTTGACCCACACATAGATCTCAGGTATCGAGGAGATAGCGTCGTTGTTTCGTCGCTGTTCCCACATGCTCTAATTTCTCTTACCTTGATAAGGGTGCTGTATGAGCACCGAAACGTTGGTAAATGTTGCGCATGCTTTCATATTGTGATTTGATAATAATAAAAATAAAAAAGACGAAAGAAATAAAAAAAAGAGAAGGGAGGGGATTTGGTTGGTTTGCCTTCTCATTTTTCTTTCCTCTTTTTTATTTCTGTCCAAAGAAACAAATTTTTGTTTTTAGAAATTGCAATAGGAGCATTTTGTGGTGGTTGTCCAAATTTGATTGTTAGATTCTTGTTTTATTTTCAGGAATTCTATACATTATTTTGAAATTACCTCTGCGAAATTTAGAAATTCAGAATCTACGGGTCTCGACAATTTCAGATATCTAACATTTTTTTTTGAAAAGTTTAAAATTCGAATGAACATAATGTATCTCGTAAATGGAACGAGATACGCCAAAACACACAACATTTTCGAAGTCACCTTCAGAAAAGTATATTAGTATATAATTTATGAGTATAAAATATATATGAGAAAATTCATAAATTACAAAATTTGTTAATAATTTAAGGAAAATTTTAAAAAGGGATTCGGGTTGGTGGCGGCCAACTACTGTAAACCACTCTGCCCGCCCGGTCCGTGACGAACACAATAGGACCATTATATTATGACCGTTGAGTGCCGTTTATGTGCCGAAATCAGCAGTCAGTCAGTCACTGAAACGGCACTGGCGGCCCAGTACCGTTTCATCGGCAGGGCAAAGGAAGCCACACTTCCGCTTCGAAATTCGACCGCATAATTGCTTAAAAATATTTATTCTTTTTCATCCGATTGATTTTTTCCATTTTATAGGAACTGTCCACAGTTACGGAAAATTCCGTATTACTACCCTGCCGATGGAACGGCACTCAAACGGCACTGCCCAGTGCCGTTTCAGTGCTGCTCGTTTAAAGCTACTCAGATTACAGTTTTAAATGCCTGCAGAAGTTCCCTTTATACCTGCGAATAGGCTACTAAGTAGACCAGCTAAAAGGGATTAAAAATTAAAATTTGTGAAATTTTGTAATTACCTCTGCGAAAGTTAGAAATTCAGAATCTACGGGTTTCGATCATTTCAGATATCTAACTTTTTTTTTGAAAAGTTTAAAATTCGAATGAACATAATGTATCTCGTAAATTGAATGAGATACGCCAAAACAGACAACATTTTCGAATTCAACTTCAGAATAGTATATTAGTATATAATTTATAAGTATAAAATATATATAATGAGAAAATTCATAGATTAAAAAAAGTGATAAGTTTGAAGAAAATTTTAAAAAGGGATTCGGGTTGGTGGCGGCCAACTACTGCAAACCACTCTGCCCGCCCGGTACGTGACGAATACAATTGGACCATTATATGACCGTCGCATCACTCCGTTTCGCTGCCGAAATCAGCACAAACAGTCACTGAAACGGCACTGGCGGCGCAGTGCCTTTCGCCAGTGCTGTTTCATCGGCAGGGTAGCCCTAGCGCTATACTTGATCAGTTAGTTTTACGAAAAATTCCGTAATGTACTCATTTTCTAACGTTTTAAAAGGTAGTCAAATCTCTTAAGCTGGCGAGACTGGACGTTTTACCGTATTTCAAATATCAAAATATGTAGAAAATTAGTTAATCAGCATAATATATTGTATAGCGAAATAATCTTACTCTTTGTTTTAACGAGAGAGTCGAAAGCACGTGTACACCACGAAGGAATAATACGGAGACGGAACTGTCATGGGAAACATTTTCGGATCTGGCAGGCGCAACGGCACCCGAAGGTCCGTAAGTGCCAGGCCTGTAGTCATAATGACTCTTCTGTGAGTGCGCAAGCGCAACGTGTCCTCTTCTCACGCACAGGAAACAGCGATGGCGTTTACAAGCGTCTGCCGATACGCCTGATATTTTCCTTCCTGATTGCACGCGTGCGCGAGAGTGTGGCGCCGATTTCAAAAGCTTGGCTCACCTCTATCGGTGCCCTCGGCTTGCGTCAGGCAGGTTTATAAATCTATGCCTCATAATTTATGGAATACATTAATTAAACTTTTCAATCCTGAAATGTAAAATTATAGTAACAGCTTGCATAAAAAAATGAAATTAATGAAACCTTTAAAAATTCAAATATGATTAACAATTTAAAAAAAAATACAAAGATAAGATTTAACTTTGATTGAAAATGTAAATCCTTGGTTGAAATTTAAACTACTTAGTTGAAAAGTGAACAAATTTTTTTAAACTATTCTTTACGTTTATCAACTACTTCGTTCTTGGTACTTGAGACAAATTTCGCACAATTTTGTACAATATCACACACAAACAAATTTTAATACATTTTTAAAAATAACTTATTTTTAAATAACTAATTAGGAATATAACAAAATATACAAGTTTTCATTCAAACAAGATTTTACAGATCTTTAAATAAATTAATTGCAATTTCGTTAACCTCTTGGGCGTCAAGCGTCGAAAATTGTAATTTTTTTTTCGTCTTAACACTTGTTAACATTAGCGTTACTTTTTCAAATAAGTAACGCGTTGCCACTACCATTACCAGAAAAATTTAACGTTTAATTCAGGTAGAAGTAAGCAAGGCTTTACTGTCAATACTGGTAAACATAACCTATATATATATATATATAACTTAATAATTTATACACATTACTATATAATTATATAAATAGGTGAATTAAGTTACTTTACTCACCAGGATGTAACCTTTTAACATGCTGTCTTAAATTGTAATATTGTGTAAATTTTATTTTGCAAATAGGACAATTTGAGGCCATATTAAACACAAATAAACAAAACACTTTCACAATAAACACTAACAACTGACGCTGGAAGCAGCAAGTGTGCATTCTGACAGAACGCATTAATTGCGCGCGCGCAATCACGAAGGAAAGTAGCAAGCAATCTTCAGAGCTTTGAAGGGACGAGTCTGAATTTTGCCACCCCTTTGGTTCCCAGCAACAATTAGAACATTAGTCAGCAGCGAATGCTGTATAAAACTAAAAAAAAAAACAAGCGTCAAGATGGAAAAAAAATTACAATTTTCTACCCCTGACGCCCAAGAGGCTAACGAAATTGCAATTAATTTATTGAAAGATCTGTAAAATCTTGTTTTAATGAAAACGTGTATATTTTGTTATATTCCTAATTAGTTATTTAAGAGATCAGCAGAAGTTATTTTTAAAAATGCATTCAAATTTGTTTGTGTGTGATATTGTGCAAAATTTTGCGAAATTTGTCTCTCTGTGATATTGTGCAATTTGTATTTATACAAAAAAATGTAATGGTTGATATTTTGGTACAAAGAAAGATTTTTCAGTCAATAAAAACGAATTTTCAACCACGAAGATTAATTTTGTACTAGGAAACACAAATTCTCAACAAACTACATTAATTTTGAACCAAGTAGTTAATAAACGTAAAGAAAAGAATAGTTTAATTTTCGTTATAAAAACAACGAATCTCCTACAAAACAGTTGAATTTCTACTAAATTGTTAAATTTTCTACCAAACTGTTGAATTTCCAAGACAAAAAGACAAATTTTCTATACAAAACAATTTAATTTTCTACCCAAAAATATGAAATTTTAAGAAATGTTCATTTTCAACCTAATAGATAAATTTTCAGTTAAAAACATTAATTTTCATCTCCAAAAAAGTAAATATAAAAAAAAGCTGTTCACTTTTCAACTAAGTAGTTTAAATTTCAACCAAGGAGTTGCATTTTCAATTAAAGTAAAATCCTAAATTTGTATTTTTTTTTAATTGTTAATCATATTTGAATTTTGAAAGGTTTCATTAATTTCATTTTTCTTTATGCAAGCTGTTACAATAATTGTACATTTCAGGATTGAAAAGTTTAATTAATGTATTCTATAAATTATGTAGCATTGATTTATAAACCTGCCTGATGCTAGCTGAGGGCACGGATAGAGGAGGTGAGCCAAGCTTTTGAAACCGGCGCCACACTCTCGCGCACGCGTGCAATCAGGAAGGAAAATATCAGGCGTATCGGCAGACGCTTGTATGGCGTTTACGGCTCAACCAATGAAATTTATGAGACTGCATGGCCGTCAGATTATATCCTATAAAGAGGTTGAGCTCCCCTTTGAGCTCAGAGCGAATTATCGTAAACACTACGAGAGTGAGGGCCCGAGCACAATGGAGACCCGAAACCTGCAGAGGGACTGACGAAGTCGAAAATCGAACGAACCTCTCTTTCTATCTCTACACGTTAGAAAAAGGGGTCCGTTCGATTTTTGACACGGCATCGGAGTCCCACTGCTGAACCCGAAGATAACTCTGCCCTTTTTTACCGTAGGTTATGGGAGTTTGTTTTCTTTTGCAACCGTCAATTTTTTTCGAGCTGTGAAGTAAGTGAATGAAGAGTTTTATAATATTGCGATTATCAAAGGAATGCATCATAAAACTGGTAAGTATAGAATTATTTACGGAGTTGGTATCAATATTCAAGTATCTTACGATTACGCTCTGAAAAAAATAAACTTTACGTTAATTCCATAATTTCGTTGTCGTGTTTTAGTTTCTAAAGGTACCTACTTATGTTTTTTCTTTCCAAAAATGGTTCAGGGTGCCGTCCCATGGCAGCGCAAAACTCGGCGTAACGCGCAAAACGTCAAATCACTAGCTAGTGACTTCTAACGACAAAAAACTTGTGACAAATGTAGCCGCCTTTATGATTGTGTTATTTCGTGTTCCCGCCGTTCCGATTGTTTATTGTTCTGTCAACTTTTATGGTGCATTTATACCTCTGTCCGTCCGGCCGGTGCAGGCAGAAAGTCCATAGGAGTAATAGAGATAGAGAGCGGAAAATTGGATGAATATTACTCTCTATCTCATTTACTCTTATGGCTTTTCTGTCTGCACATGTCGGACGGACAGAGGTATAAATGCACCATTAGGGCCCTTTCACACGATTGCAGTTCCGCAAGTTGCGGACTTGCGCAAGTCATGAGTTGTGAAAATAGAGATTTTGCCGTCATCGGAAAAATCTCCGAATGGCGGTAATTTGAATACTCGATTTTTTTTAAATAGAAAATTTAATGTTTCTTTAATTTATAGGCAAGTTTATTGAGCTAAAAATAATTATAGAAGAATAAAGACGATGAATTAAATACATTTTTCAATGTTTTGGTGAAAAGAAACGAGCACATACCATATCAGCTGATTTATCTCCAAGTTCCGTGTACATACGTTTCGGATGTTCCCTGATTTCTATCGCTGTTTCAAAAAAAATAATATTTTTTTTGCAAAGAAGGTAAGTGTTTTCAATAATTGTTAACATAAAAATATCATGCTTTTGCAAACAACAGCCTGTATAAGTCTTACGGCACGTTTTTACGAAAGCATAACCGGCTACGCTTAATAATAAAGCTTAATAATAATAAATATAACAACTGTCAAAAACACCTCATGTGCACGAAAATATTAGTTTGTGTGAGAAGCGAGACAAAACAGGAAACACCCGAAACTCATGCATACATAACTTTGAGAGAAATTAGCTGATTTGTCATATGTTCGTTTTTTTTCATCAAATCATTGAAAAATGATTTTTCCGCTGACGGAAAAATCTCTATTTTCACTACTCATGACTTGCGAAAGTCCGCAACTTGCGGATCTGTAATCGTGTGAAAGGGCCCTTAACATAACCAACAATATTTCAATATTGTCGATTCCTATTATTAAAAGAATAAACAAAGTGACGGAAAATGTCTGCGCACTTACTCTTTTCACAACATTTGCTAATAATCGGCGTTTTGAGAGAACTTTGTTTCGTCGATTTTGCGTTGTGTGCGACGCAAAGCATCAAATATTTTCTCTACTGTCCCATGAGAGCGAAAAACTGCAATCTGTATCAGCGATAGAATGGAATAACCAGTGGCGGCACGTACTTTCCATGAGAGCTGCTAGAAGTATATTTTTCATTCGCTATAAAAATACGGTGCTAAGATTTCCGCCAGCATGGGACATAAAGAAAATATTTGATGCTTTGCGTCGCGCACAACGCAAAACCGGCGAAACAAAGTTGTGTCAAAACCTAGAGGCGGCTAAATTCATCACAACATTTTTGTCGCTAGAAGTCACTAGCTAGTGCTTGGACGTTTTGCGCGTTAAGGCTCTTTTACACCTTCCGTCAACCGGTCGTCGACCGACCAACAAATCGGAATATCCATTCACACCTTCGGAAAATTCAGTTGAATCTAGTAATATATTAGTTATCTTCTGAAACTCACTGAAAGATTACGAAAATATTACTAGATTTCACTGAATTTGGCGAAGGTGTGAATGGATATTTCGCGAGGGGCTATTCACTGAAGAATTCTCATGACGACCGTCGACTAACATGATCCAAAAAGCTATGGTCTCGCCACGCGCATCTAAAAAAAAGTGAACCAATCAACTGGCCCGTAGGAATTCGTACAGCGACCTCCATTTTTAAAAGGACGTCAAGCGGGAATTTTAAAGCAGGCTCAACGCTGCATGTGTTAATTGCAGAAAAGTCGAAAACAGTCTTATAAATAATCGTATAAAGCTAAAATAAAAATCAGGAACATATGACTCATATTTATAAACAGTATAAAATGTAAAAGAGCGTCCTATTAAAAAATTTGAAGTGCTTCTTTGCAACATATTTGAAGAATTATAATCCCATACTATTCACACTATCGATTTTGGAAAGAACAAAGAGAGTTTAAAAATTTTCTTGTATTGTACTTTTTATTACAGAAATCATTATGAATAATTTGTACTAGTTGTGTACAGTCGGCTAAAGTAAGGATTTTATTATCTATATTATTACAAATTCTAATGAATAATGAATAATTATTTATTAGTTAATAAGAACAAACAAAATAATCAATTAATACTGGATAGTTATAAATGAAATAATGAATTGATAATTATTAATTACAAATAGAAGAATTAATTACGGCAAATAAACCAATTATAATTATTGTAATCATCATTATAATTGTTGTATAATTATTGTAATAGCAAACATAGTAAAAATATGAAGAATACAATCCTAAATATCTCAATAATTATTAATTACAAATACAATAATTAATTATGATACATAAATCAATTACAATTATTATAATTTAAAATTAATAATTATAATGATTCGTATTAATTACTATTAAAAATGCTTTTCAAAGAAAGTGTTGCAAGTTTCACTATAATTTTTATCATTGAATGTACTTTTTGTATAATATTATAATAGCAAACACAGTAAAATATGAAGAATACAATACTAAATATACTTTTATAATTAAAATTTTGTATGACTTTCATGAGCAAATGCTCTCGAGAATAGGCTTATTAAGCACTTATTGTTTAAACAAATATATATCATAATTAATACATGTATTTTGTCAAAAACATTCTAGAGTGAACAAAACATATACCTTTTTTAAATTACAGAGTTGCTACAGGTCAGGTAAACTGACTAACCCGACTAACCTAACGAGTTAGGGAATTTTCGACAAATTGAAGTTGAAATTAATTTTATCATCATGGTTAAAAATCGCAACTATTTAGTTAAAAATTAATCTGTTTTGCTTGAGGATTCAAACTATTTTGTAGAAAATTTTTCTTTTCTGGTTGAATTCAACTATTTTTGGTATAAAATTAAAATCCTTTTTGGTCAAAATATAAAACATCACGTTTTTCGTTGAGAATTCATCTTTTTTGGTAGAAAATTCAATTACTTAGTTGGAAGTGGAAGTACTTTGTTAAAAATTCTTTTCTTTGGTTGATGATTCATCATTTTAGTTGAAAAAACTTTCTTTTGTTAAAAGTTTAATTATTTTGTTGAAAATTATTTTGTACAAGTATGGTTCATAATTTATCTTCTGATGTTAAAAATTCAAATATTCGGTTTAAAATTCCTGTATTTTATTGAAAATTCGAAGTTTGTGGGAAAATATTTAATCTTCTTGGTGACTAATTCATCTTTTTGGTTGAAATTCATTTGAAAATTAAAATATTTGGTTGAAAATGAGATGTTTCTTATTTAGAATCAATTTTTTTAACCGTAAATTGTAACTTCTATTTTTTGTCGAAAAATCTTTTTTGATAGCATATAATTCTTCTTGGTTGAAAATTACACTATTTCATTGAAAATGTATCGGTTTTCGGTGAAAATAGAACTATTAGTTGTAAATCCGTATTTTTTTGGTAAAAGAGTACTCTCATTAGTTGAAATTTCACCTTCTTGGTTAAAAATGAATTTCTTTGCTTGGAAATTCTTTTTGTTTTCAGTTCAAAATTTTGTTTACTAACTATAAATTATTCTACTTTATTTTTGGTAGAAAATTCATATTTTTAGTTTAAAATTCATGTATTTGGTTAAAAATTAAATTTTTATAGTTGAAGATTCATCATTTTAGTTAAAAATTCACTTTAACTATTGAATTTTGTGTGGAAAATTTACCTTTTTTGATAAAAATGTAATCTTTTCCATTAAAAAATTATCGGTTTAGTAAAAAATTTAACTGTTATATTTTTTGTTAAGAATTCTATTTTCTCATTGAAAAAAGAGTAGTTGAAAATTAGTTTTTTTTGTTGATAGAAAATTCATCTTTTGGAAAGAAAAATCCACAATTTGGTCAAAAATTTCATATTTTTGGTTCAAAATTCATCATTTTCATTAAAAAATAATTTCTTTGGTTGAAAATTCGTTTCTTTTCAGTTGAAAATTATTTTTTCAACTGAAGATATAACTATTCCATTTGAGCTTGAAAATTTATATCTTCAGTTGAAAATTAATTAATTTGGCTGAAAACTCGTTTTTTTAAATTCACTTTTCGTTTGTAAATTCATCTTTTTACAGGCTACTGCAATTCTCACAGCCCTCTTTTAATTTTGTAGATATTTATGCCCGTGATCCAAGATAAATAGTTAACTACATCATGAAAAATGACAAATTGTAAATTTCAATTTGTGCTTATAACAGAATACAATAAAGAAAATCATGGAATTTAATTCTTCAAAAAAATACATCCATGTTGTGAAAGAACTTTCTTTTAATTCATGCATTTTAACTATTATACGTATTTGCAGTTAGATATATTTCTTCATTATAATGATTGATTAACACTTAAAGGACACACCTCCAGATATTTTTGGCTGGAAAAAATCATGAGTGATGGTGAAACAATATAAAATAGAAAAAAAATATCTCCAAAACCTCAATGATAATTCAATTATCCGATGAAAATACTTGAAAAAGAAAGGAGACAATCGGAAAAAATCGGAAAGCCCATGGGTTCTCAGTGACCCCAAGTGTCCTTTAGGGATAAATAGTTTCAAATTCACAATTTCTATTAAATATAAAACTATGTATCTTCAAGAATTAAAAGAGGTATTAACGACATTCTTATTATCTACATTTAAGTATCTAAGTTTGAGAAACGCTGTGCTACATCATGACACGAAATGATTTCAATCGTACTTAGGAAAGCGTCTCTGCGTTGTCATGGTAACCAATATGGCTGTCGCTGTACGAGACGCGGCTTGAACGTATTTCGTACCCCCAAGTGGCGGGACCATAGCTTTTTGGATCATGGTCGACTAACTGATCCGAAATCCTCAAGTCGTCCCTATAGTCGTCAGCAGTCGTCAGGAGAAGTCTTGGTTAGTCTTTGGTAGTCTCTGAGGATTCTCCCGTACTTCGTGGCAAGTCGGTGGAACTCGGAAAGTTGATCACGATCGAACTCGTACGAAAGCGCCTGCTCTGATCATGCGCAGTTCTGTTCCGTTCGCAGTATCAGTTGCAAAATTTGTCTCGATATTAGAGGAGTTTACTTTCAAAAGGGGTAGTGCATATATCCACTTTTGAAAATTTGTTGTTTTTTTACGTTGATCGTTTCTTTAGGATGAGCCCTATCAACCTGTGTGTCAGTTTCCTCCCAAAAAGCTTTCTATCCCATAATGAAAGTGAGTTAAACATTTGCTTTGCCACCAAAAGAGCATGCATCCAGCCTCTGGATAATGAGATAACGAGATAATGAGAATCCAAACTTTTGGTAATTTGGCACGTGGTCTAGGATCAAAATAATGTAGTAACCCAGAAAACCCAATTTTTTATGCTATAAAACGTTTTTCTCGATTTCCCAACAAAAACCAAAAATGGATATATGACCTTTGGAAAGTAAACTCCTCATTTAGGATCTGATGCAATTTGACGCAAATATAACGTTTGGTTGAATATTTCAACAAAACAAGATTCTAATTTCAATTAAAAAACAGTTGAATTCAACCAAAAAAGAACAATTTTCAAAAATATAATTGTGTCCTCAACCAAAACAGATAAATTCGTAACCAAACAGTTGCATTTTTACCCAAAAAGGATTAACTTTCTACCAGGAAGATTAATTTTCTATCAAAAAAGATGAATTTTTAACAAAAGGCATGAATTTTTAACTAGAAAAGATCAATTTTCAACCATTATTTTACATTTTTTCAGAGTTACATTATCATCAACGATTCAAAAAGGATGTTAATTTTTTAACTACCAATATTAATTTTATACAAAAAAGATAAATTATCAACAGAACACATGAACTGTTATCCAAAATCTTGAATTTCAAAATAAAAAAGATCAATTGTCCTCCAAATAGTTGACTTTTTAATTAAAAAAACATACATTTGCAACTAAAAATGAAATGGTTACATTTTTAGTTACAAAAATTGATTTTCAGCTAAAAATGAAAGGAATTTTGAACAGAATAGTTAAATTTTCAATCAAAGAGATGAATCTTCAACCAAAAAAATGAATTTTTATCAAAATAGTTGCATTTTCAACAATTATTAATTAAATTTTTAACAAAATAGTAGAATTTTTAATTAAAACTTGAATTTTCGTTTTGGATTCTATTAAATCAGTTTAAATCTAAGTTGATCTTTGAATTACATCAATGTTCTCAAATGAAAACAAAAAAGTCTGGACAATTTAATTGAATGTATTCTCAAACTAGTATTAAATAAATAGTTTCAACTCATTATTCATTGTTCGATTGACGGTTATATAAAATTACATTTCCTTCACTGAAAATGTTTTTTTATTTTTTATTTTTGATTTAAAATTAAGATTTTAAATTGAGAATTGAACATTTCTGGACTAAAATTCGTGTATTTTATTGAAAATTCATCTTTTTTGGCAGAAAATCTATCTTCGTGGTTGAAAATCATTCTGTTTTGGTTGATCTATTACTTTCAACTACAACTATGACTATTTAACTGTTTTTTTAATTCTACTTTTTTGTCCAATTCAATTGTTTTTTTTTTTTATATTAAAATAATTTTTGGTTGAAATGTGATTTATTACATGTTTCGTTGGCAACTTTTTTTTTGGTTGGAAGTTCAACTATCTGGTCGTAATTTAACTATTTGGTTGAACATTCTTTTTTTGTTAAATTTTTTTATCTGATAATGTAGCTATTCTATTTTTGGTTGAAAAATTTTGCTTCATAAGTTGAAAATTCAACTACTTGGTTGAAAATGCATGTATTTGGTTCAAGATTCGTCTATTTTAGTTGAATTCAACCGGCTGAAAATTCGTTTTCTTTTTGGTTGAAAATTAGTTTTTTCAACTGCGAATTTAACAATTCCATTTTAGGTTGAAAGTGTATCTCTTTTAGTTGAAACTCAACTATTTCCTTGAAATGTTATCATTTATGATTAAAAATTACCTTTTTTGTTGAAAATTCGTCTATTTGGGTAGAAAATTAATCTTTTTCGTTGAAAATTCATCTACCTGGTTGAGGATTCAACTATTATGTTAAGAATTCATCTTTCTTTGTTGAATTCAACTGGTTCATAATTCGTTTTTACTTTGGTTGAAAATTAGTTTTTGTTAACGGAAAATTAAACTATTCCGTTTTTGGTTGAAAACTTATCTTTTTTAGTTAAAAATTAAACTATTTGATTTTTCATGCAGTTTCTTGAAAACTCGTCTTCTGGTAAATAATTAATCTTCTTGGTTGAAAATTCATATTTTTAGGTTAAAAGTTCAGCTATTTGGTGAAAAAATCAACTATTTTGTTGAAAGTTTTATTATTTTGTTGCAAATTTAAATATTTTGTTAAATTTAAATATTTTGAAGTAAATACAATTTTTAATGCAAATACGCATTTCATGACTAGCCCTACAATTTTTAATAATTGTTGCCTTTTTTAAAATTAAAATTATTATTCATGTATGGTTAATGCAATTAGGTAAAAAAATTTGATAATATTGTTAACTTCTGTGGTAATACTGGGTAATAAATAATTAAATGAATAAATTGGAACGGTCTGTGGCTCGCGACCATTCGTGTCTTTCTCACTCTCACATATTCATGTTACGAGAAAAAAAGACAGACAACCAAATCGTGATGCCTGCTAAGTCACTGGTCGTCTTTAGTCGTCTCGGGTCGTCACTACGGTCTTCGCTAGAGTAGTCTCAGTAGTCTTTCTAGAAGTCAGGCAGTACTTGCAAGTACTTGGTAGTCTGACTAACAGGGACTAACCTGAATTCTCAGTGAATAGCCCCTCGATATTTCGATATGTTGGTCGGTCGACGACCGATTGACGGAAGGTGTAAAAGAGCCTTTACACCGAGTTTTGCGCTGCCATGGGCAGCACCCTGGTGGTGGACTCCCATGGTAGATGAAAGCAGACAAAATTTTTCACAAATATTCAAAATATTATTAATGGATTTATTTCGTATCATACGTATGAAGGTGGCATGGCCCCCACATCCCGACAAGGGGCCCTATTCTTGAATCGATGACCCTAGATCTCGCATGCGAGAAGCCGTGCGAGATTGAAAATGGTATTCTTGAGTTCATCTCGCATGCGACATTTGATGTCGCATACGACAATTATCGCACGAAAATCTCGAGTGGGTGCTACCCACTCGAGATGGAAGTTCGTATGCGAAAATTCGTTGTGATTAGGAATAATATAGTGTTTTCCCTGAAATGTAAGGTTATGTTTGACGTTGTACGTGTTATGTTCAAACAACTTGAGTATGTAAGTATAACTTTATTCAACAATTGTTAATGTAAAAGAACTTAAATTAATATTTAATCCAATGAAATTAGGCAGTTTTTATCAAAACAAAATTTCAAACCAATTTTGAAGATTAAATTTGATGCTTTAATAACTTGTCACCAAATCTTTTAACTATTTTAATAATAACTTTTCTTTACTTTATGTCTGATATACATCATTCAGTACTCATTCCTAGTTTTTTTGGAATTCATTCTTTCAATATTTTCATAACATTTCTTCCTACATACTCATTTTCCTATAATAGTTTGTCGTACAGAGAGTACGCGTCAAACTCAAACTGCGCGGTCATAATAACAAAATGGTGGAATTAAGCGGTTGCGTGACTTGGACGAAACAGGGCCTTCAAGTGGCTAGACCATGTATTTATTGGATCATGGATTCGTATGTAGCGCATGCGAATTTTGTTTCTTTTTCCTTTAAAACATGCTCTCTATTGGCTATAAAGCTTTTTCGAAATGCGGCAACACTGCTTGTATGTCGCATGCGATAATCAGAGTTGCCAGATTGGGCTACTAATCGCCGATTGGGCTACTTCGATCTACTGTTTGGCGACTCATATCTTACCGCGGCGATTAATCGCCATTTGGGCTAGTTATGAAATTAAATTGGCTACTTTTGGGCGTTACCTACTTTCTTTATTTATTTTTCTTACTTACGAGGATAGATGGTTATTATTCCTGTTTCAAAGGTTGCAGAAGTTCCTTTTTATCGTTTCCAATAGACGCGCCCAATCAAATGCTTACGAAGATGCGCACGCAAAGTAGGAAAGAGTCCTTATGACTATACTCTATATACTATATAGTATTTTCCCTATCCTTATGCTCTATACATATGGCGCGGAGGCAAGAGGAACAGGCCAAGGGCTAACGCAAGCAAACGTGTGTAGTGGATTTGGAATTCTGTAAATAATAGGTAGAATAGATTTTTGCAAGCAGATATGGGAGAGTGGGATAAATATCTAAAAAGCTATTCGGAGAGGTGGGAGAAAGATCCTGAACACAAAAGTATATACGAATCTTTCTTATTTCATCAATTATGCCCTCTTTATCGTCTTTAAATTATATTTATAAATTGTTTAGTATAAAAACCACGAAATGGGGCTCCTTACTTATACTTTGTATGCGCTATTTGGGGTTTTAAAACTTCCGCGCTTTTTGGGCTACTCCTGCGTCCTCTATTCGCGACTTTGTTGGGTGGGAATCTGGCAACACTGGCGATAATTCTCGCATACTCATCTCGCACGGTACTCAACAATAGCATTTTAAACTCGCATGCGAATCTGATCATGCGATATTTGTCGCACGATCTCAAGAATAGGGCCCCTGGCCACAAAAATTTTGCTATGCGAAGGCGGGAAACTTAAATTTTAAATAGTGAATGGATTTCTCAACTTTCTCCGTTCAAATAAAGTGAAGTTACTTGAAAGTGATTATTAGGTTAAAGCACTGATATATATATATATATATATATACAATGGATACGAGATTGCCATTTACCAGCTTAGAGTTCCAAAGGCGGTAACTTACGTCAGGAACGATGAGAACGTTACCGGTAAATTCTCGAGCGATTTTTTTTCGAGAATTTACGAGAATTTAAATTTCTCACCAAAATAAATTAAATTCGGACACACCGGTGTTGATTTTTAGTAACCTAGGGAATATTTTTCAAATTATTATCGATTGGTAGCATTGAGTGGTAAGAAACAAAGGAATTAATGACAATATCAGAGATATCCGAGAAACGACCGTTTCAAAAGTATTTCATGTTTGCATGAACACGCAGCATTCGGCACTACAAAAAATGAAATATGCCAAAAGAAAAAAGTCTTCTATGGAATTTCTTCCAAAAGGGCATTCATAAGAATGATAAAATCAGTTATAAGTGCAACTATTGCGGGGCACTTTATGTGAAAAATGCTACACGCCAAAGAAGGCATTTAGAAAAAAAATGTTTAAAGTGCCCTCCCTCGTGAAAAGAAAGACCAACTTTAGATCACAGTATAGGCCTGTATAGTCCTGTCCCGGCAGTTTGAACCCACAATATTCCATCATTATTAGGCTCATCACGAGTCAGGACCATAACTATGGAGGGAGGGACAGAGTTCCATAAATATAACGGAGCTATCCTTATTTCAGAGAGAGAGAGAGAGTGTGGTGTCTATTTCAATGCCCTCAAAATGAGGCAGGTATAGGCTGAAGGGAAAAGACCAAACGTGGTTTGAAACTGGTCTTAAAGTGATCTTAAGTTGGTCTTTCTTTTCACAAGGGCTGAAACAGTGAAAACAATGTTGAAAAAAGAGCGAACAAATAGTCAACGTCAGCTTTCTTCTGATGATGACAATATCAACGGTAATTATATTTTATAATATTTTTCTTAGCGTTCCTTTTAGGTTACAAACCGGCCGATCTAACCTAACCCAAAAATATCGTTGGATTTCTGGTACTTCGGAATTCAGTATATTTACATGACTTGCATTTAAACCTTTTAAACGTTTTACTAAAATGAGAAAGAATTCTTGATCAATTTGAAAATATATTAATTATATAATCTCTCTGATAATATAATAATATTTGTCTAAAATACTGCAAAAAGATTTACAAAGTCTTAAAGAGCTTTTGTCTTTGCCCATCAGTGATTGGAAATAGTCTTTTAATAGAAAAACTATGAGTTAAATCTAGTAGTTTTGTATTTTTTATTGTTAGAAGGAAAACCCTTTTATACATATAAAACTACAAAACTAATTTTTATTTATAATGTTTATTGCTATTTAGGTTTAAGTATTTTGAATATAAACGTTATTTAAATTAAAAAGTAAAAGTTAAAAATGAACGTTCTCGTAAATTCTCGATAAATTCTCCTATTCTCGGTAATATACGGTAACGTTCTCCGTTACCTTCTCCAAATCTTTGTTACCGAGAATTTTCGAACTCTATACCAGCTGCACTAATCTTGAAACGAATTGAAACGGGCTTTGTAATTTACCGCCGCTATCGGTCGGTAGGTGAACTAAGTAAAAGTAGCGCAAAATTTCAAAAATATAGTTTTCGAGGAACAGTAATATAAAAGTATATTCTTATAGCATATGTTTATAATGTTATTGTGTGAATTAATTTTTTAAAAGTTAATATTTAAAAAGTGAAATGAGAGCAAGTGAAATTTAGGGAAGTACTGAATCTGCTGGGTTATCTCTGGAAACAGTAAAAATCAAATCAAAGAAAATTATTTTTCAGCAGTTTTAATTTTGTACAAAATAAAGTACGGTTGTAGAAGATATGGGTAGTTATTTATTCAATTTAAGTAGAATACATATAATAAAATAAAACTAGATTCACATAAATATTTCAGAAAATTTATTTTCAAAAAATATTTGCGCATACACATACTTACTATCAATTTCCTTGCAATGTTTGTGCCATGCATTTAAAAATCCATAGAATCTCAATACAATCGTCTGCAAGATCGAGTCACTTTGTTCCGGTAATCTCGCCATTGTGGATAATACAAGAAAGGATAATAATCTATAAAATAACAACAAATCTTGAATGTTTAGAAAATTTTCATATATATTTGAAAAGGAAGACCATTACAAATTAAAAACAATTATGAGTGAAGTTCTAGATGCTATAACAGAACTGAATATAATTTTGAATGAAGAAGAAATATAAATATTATGAAAAAAGTCATGCATATTATCTTAAACCACGACGATATATATATATATATATATATATATATATATATATATATATATATATATATGTGTGTGTGTGTGTGTGTGTGTGTAAG
>CAKNYM010050407.1:0-54458 GCA_932195095.1 Andricus curvator
TTTATGGCGCGTATGCACACTCTGTGGTGCCAGAAACACCCAGAGCTTCAGCACGTTTCGCATCAGTCTTTGCGAAATCAAGCCGACTACCTCCAGAAAAATGGATATGTACGCGGAGCGCTTCCCCAACCGCTGCTTTATCAAGCTGCAGACGAAGATGAGGAAGCGACATTGAGACCAAACGCAGAAAGCAGGCACCTTCTGAGAGATGATCGCAATTTCATTACTACAAGGAACATTAACATGCAAGTTCCTCCTAAGCCCCAAGGAAATGTAGAAAAACAGTCCTTGTCGAAGGAGCAAACTTTTGCTTTCCTCAAATCATCAGGGCTTAATTCAGGTACAGAGGGTTTTATTTTTGCATGCCAGGACGGTGTCATTACCACCTTAGCATACCGTGAGCGCATTTTATGTCAAGAAGTTCCCAGTGATAGGTGCAGAGCGTGTCATGCACATGCTGAGTACCTAGAACACATATTATCAGGGTGTCCGAACCACGCGGGAACGACGTATGTCTATGGACATAATGCGGCCCTAAGAGTGCTTTATTATCATCTTTGTCGCTCTTACGGTGTTGGCCGCGACCCTGCCCTGCCGAACGCTCCAAAGGAGATAGAGTCGATTTTCCGAAACGATAAGTGCCAAATTTTCTGGAACTACGATTTTCGGGCAGCAGTCTCCGTTGCGCACTCGAGGCCTGACATTGTTCTCCAAGACTTCGAGAAGCGAACTATATTCGTGATCGAATTCTCGGCTCCGTCCGAATACAACATCACTGCAAAGGAGAAAGAAAAAGAGGAGAGGTATCAAGACCTTAAAAGAGAGCTACAACGACTGTACCCAAAATATTCGGTACAAGTAATTGTCTTTGTGATAGGCGCTCTCGGAGGTGCGAAACTATCACTGGTTCGTAACCTTAAAGCCATACCCGCGTGCCAAAAATATGCCAAGGCACTTGCGAGATGGATGCAGAAAGCTGTCATCCTTGGGTCGCTTCGTGTCCTCAAGACACACGAGGGTTTCGCCGGCCTGTCGTTGTGATTTTGTCGTTGCCTATGACCACCCATCTCACGGTTGTGAGACGTGGCCATAGGTGTGATTTACCGCGTTGCTACTGGGGGCTATTGACATTTTGTTGGATGGCAGTTGCTCTTAATGGGACCCTGCGGTGGTTGTTTAACTTTTTTTTTAAATTATATATATATAGAATATATTATACATTTTTCAAAATTGTAGTGTAATTAACCTATATTACAATTTCGGCGTGAATTTCGCTTTTTTCAATAACGTAAGTTAAACCACAACCGAGTGAATATATTGTTACGTTTATAAGAGAATATGACAGAATAGAAACAAGAAAAGAAAGCGAAATTATTTTGATTCACTTCGACCTAATTCAAAATTCTTTAACTGCAAACGATTTACATATCTGAAATTTTTAATTTATTGACAATGAAATTGTCCTTCAATTTTCAGCACTTGAAGTTGATATGATTTGATTGGGAAAGTTTTCATTTTAAGAAATTTCAACTATTAAACCTTTATATTTAAAATTAAACAATTGCAGAATTGTGGAAATGTTCAATTTTCGACACTATTACATTTTTAATTCTAAGCCCTTCAAATTGTGAAGTTTTACATTTTTTGTTATTTTATTTTTACGCACACCATGTCTAATTTTCAAGGCCTTAAAATTATACTATTTCAACTAAGAATGCTTTCATGTTGAAACGGGTTGTATTTAAAATGGTTAAATTGTGGACAGTTTGAGTTATATGATTGCAATTTTTTGAAACTTTATGTACATTTGAAGGGTTACAGTACAGAAGTAGATAACCAACATTTTTCCAAAAATGGGCTTTTTGGATAAAAAATTCTCAAAAAACTAATACATATTTTGTTAAAAGGATTTGTTCGAAGACTCATTTTTAACATGGTAAAATAAAAATATTGGTGTTTCAAAACCAGATAGCTGACTCTGTACTAACTTGCCTTCCATCTTCTTCTTCTTCTTTTTTTTTAATTTCCTATCCTCGTACCTTTTTTTAAACCTTTTTGTGACCATATTTCTCTTCCTAAAAGTTTCTCAATACAATAAAATAATAAATGCTTCTTCTTTGAAAGAAAAAGCTCTTAAATAAAACTATTTTCCACTTTTGTCAGCACCAAAGTATCAATCAAATTCCAACCTAAAATCTTAAATCTCCATTTTCTACAAAAAGCCACTTTTATATGGTTTTTTTACTTAACTATTGGCCATGCAATCAAAAACGATATTTATTAAAATTATTATTTATTTATAAATGAACACATACCTTTATTCTCTTTATACATCTTTTAGCGAAACCTCGTATGTTACAGTGCGATACCGTCACACTAAATCTTTATTTTCCCAGAACAGAATAATTTTTTTGGATGAAAAGTTTTTTATTCTTATTCAGCTTCCCCATATCTCGTAAGTTTTTATTTATTTTTTTTTTTTTTAATTGAAAAATAGATTTTTAGTCGCAATCCAAAGACGATTTTCAAAACCCATGACATTTTTGAACGTCCAAATTCTTGAATGATTTACTCAGAATTGGTTAACTCATTCTAATCAAACTCATCTTCTCTCAATTAAGCAACCCAACATCTCAGAAGGAAGTTTTTATTTTTTGTTCAAACTGGAAATTTCAATTTTTATCGTTCTTCACAACCGACCTGTTCCAGTTTTAAGTTCCTGTCACTTTGAGATTTTAAACTTCCACTTTCTGTTTCTCGAAACTGGATATTTTTTTTATCATACATTTCTTGTCTTAATTCACAAATACAAAATAAGTTTGTCCTATATAGTTGGAAATAATGTAATTTTGAAGGCATAGTTTTATCATAGTTTATTGTTTGGGGCCAAAAGCCAGTAGGGCCAGAATAGAATTTTTTTTCATTTTATTTTTTAAAGGATTCTCTACGAATCTCTTTGGTACGTTTTTATTCAAAATATCTTATTCAGGAATTATACAATTGTTAATTTTATAAACAATATTTTTCTTAAATACATTTTTCACAATAAAAGCGTACCAAAAAGATTTCTAGACTAGAGAGTTCATCAAGGAATAAAATAAGCCGTACAAAATTAGGATTGAATAAGAATTGAGCAATTTTTACTTAAACAGAAAGCAGAAACCTGTAAACCTCTAAATAACTAAATAATTTTTAACTGAAATATTTTTTTGAAAGTTCGCCCGCAGCAATCTTCCAAAGTTAGTTACAATTATAATTTTATTTATATATTTTTTTATCTAAAAGACCACACTGCTCAGTTTCGTTAATGTTAATTTCTAATTTCGTTGAATACGTCATTAAACATTTTTCACTTTAAACGTTTCAATTTTTAAAGTGTGCAATTTTTAATGACGTGGCTACGTGCACAGAATTCCAGGACGAAGCGGCACTATGCACCGAAATTTTTGTACGAATAGCTGGATATTTTTGGTACATGTAGTAGATTGTGGACACTTCTAATTTTTAAAGGTTCATTTTCAATCTTGTCACATTTTAGTTCCCCAAATTTAAACTTTTTGAATTAAAAAAAATGTTGAACCTCTCTTTGAAAGCGACACACCAAAAATCTTTTTATTCTCTTTATCAATACGAAATTCATTAATATCTTCAGTTTTGCAATGCTTATTCTTCTTCTTTAAATTGTCTTTCTGTATCGTTCAAAAGGTGCACAACTTGAAGCCTTTAAGTCTTTCTTACAATTATTTATTAAATATATTTGACTAATTAATAGCTTAATGTATATTTCATTATAGCGATCAGAGAACCAATTTTTGTAACTATTTCAATTTAAGTTAAATTATAATTTTTAAACTAATATAACAGAGAATTTAATTCTGAATTTATATTGACTTATTATACCTTATTATACAATATAAAAATTTTATTTTGAAATTATAAAAATTAAAAGAATTACAGGTAGATATGACGGTTTAAAAAAATAAAAAATATTTAAGGAAAAATAACAAAATCAGTGGGATATAACAAGAGTATTAGAAGTGCCCCGCCCTCTCGCTCGAAATATATACCTGCTTTTCTTTACGTCTCTAGGTTTAATCTTTAAATTCAAAGAATGGGGTACTCGGAAAATTTACTAAAGCTAACAAAAGATATTGAGTAAAAATTTCAAGGACACTTTCCTGCATTAAGTTCTAGGTTCTTCGTTAGAATTATAGATTTTATAATTTAGATTTTTCAGACCAGCCAGATATCTGATTTTTAAGATTTTCAAAAAAGGCACCAGAAATACTTTTCTGTAACTTTATGGATTTATACGTTTCGTGAACTTCTGTTTCAAATGATAATTATATACTTTGAAGAGACCATTTTTTACTTAACGATTTTTTCTGCCAGTTTGGACCGCCCCCCCCCCCCATCGCTTTTTCTATATTAAGTGTGTGTAAGTTTAACATTGGCATAACACTCGATTAAATCCCTAAAATTAACTAGTTTTGGAAGTTCTTTAAGACGATATTCCGAAAAAATCAAAATATTTCGATGTATTCTTAAGGGGTTGGCTGATTGATTTTTTTCAAAAAATAAATTTTTTTCTTTCATTTTTGGGTAGTAAAAACATCTAGAAATACTTTGCAATCGGTTTGGAAGGTTTCCAAGGTCGAGAACTGGCTGGAAGGGGGGGGCCAAATGGCAGGTTCGAGCTCACTAGATGGCCGTCTACCCACGAGGCCGGTCTAATTACGGGAGATGAGTGTAGTATGGTGCCTCTTATCGCGTGTGAAGGTTTGGTATTGGAGTGTGAAAGTGCCGAACATAACATGGATAGAAAAGGAAGAAGAAAAATTATCCGAAGGCCTGGTGATCGTGAACGGAAACGCTTCTTTTGTGGTAATCAAAATACAACAGGCAGAGATACGAGTACAAGTGTGACGCGTTTTTCTCGAAACAGCATTTTTTGACATGGTGAACAAGATTTCTTGAGAACCACTGGTCCGATTTACTTGAATTTTGGAGGGCTTACTTCTTAAATGTTTTTTTTTTTATGAAAATTTTTTATTCCGCTACCAGCCAGAGCCAAAAGTATAACGATTAAGAATCCATTTGAGTTTTTGATTTCCGACGAACCGTTCTGGAGATTTATCCTTCACCATGAAAACAGAGGACACTTTTGCGGCCGCCATTTTGGATATGTGAATAAAAAAAATAAAAATGTTTTCTATTGATTTAAGATTTGTACTTATACAATAAAAAATTGACCTTCTAATTTTAATTATACTTCGAAATAAAAATGTTTGAAAATAACTTCAAAACAACCAGCCTACCCCCTTAAGTAATAAATATGTACATAATGGATACTAAGGTAAGTACTAAGGATGACTATACTTTTCACTATGGGGGAGCTAAGGGGTTCAGACTGGGAACCGGTTTTCTCATTAATAAAGGAATTTCGCAAGCGGTTATCGACATTCAATTCATTAACGATCGGTTATCATATATTGTACTAAAGGGTAATTTCAGCAAACAGGTGTGGATCAACGTGCACTGCCCCACCGAGGACAAAGACGAAGATACTAAGGATCTTTTTTACGAAACAATCGAACAGGTTTTTGACAAGTTCTCAACGTATGACGCAAAAATAGTATTGGGAGATTTCAACGCGAAAATTGGAAAAGAACCCATGTATAGGCCTACAATAGGGTTGGAAAGTTTGCATGACGTCAGTAATGATAATGGGACTAGAGTAATAAACTTTGCAGCTTCAAAGAACGTCGTTGTCAAAAGCACATTTTTCAAGCATAAAAATATACATAAGGCCACCTGGACATCACCAGATGGTAACACTCGCAATCAGATTGATCACGTTCTAATTGACAGAAGACGTCATACAAACATTCTCCATATAAGATCGTGCAGGGTAGCGGATTTAAATTCAGACCACTTTCTCGTGATGGTAAAACTAAGATCTAGGCTAGCGTTAAGTAAGAAAAGAAGCCGCACAGAGCCAACAGTTCGTTTCAATATTGATAAGTTTAAAACACCAACAGAAATATTAAATTATCAAGTTGAGATCTCTAATAGTTTCGACGTTCTCCAAGAACAGAGAGACGATAACGATAATTACGTGGAGGACTCGGAAACCCTGTGGAGCAATATCAAAAAGGCGATAAAGACAGCCGCGAAACTTACTATAGGTTTAAAGAAAGTAACCAAAAGGAAACCATGGTTTGACGAAGAGTGCAAATTTTGGTTTGAAAAACGTCGGAAGGCCAAACTAATTAGTTTACAAAATAAGTGCGATCAAACACATAAGAAGTATCTCGAGATTAGTAAAAGTACAAATAGGCTTTATAGATCCAAGAAAAGGGAGTGCGAAAAGAATAAAATACTAGCAATAGAAACGCATAATAAACAAAATAACCCGCGTGAGATGTACAGGGGAATAAATTTTATAAGGAAAGGCTTTCAAAGTAGAACGGAAGTAATGAGGGACGAAAATGGCAATCTAGTAGCCGATGCGACAGAGAGACTGAATTTATGAAAAAACTATTTCGATAAGTTATTAAATGTACGCGAAGCCCCGTTGAAGGTAATCTCGGTGAAATCCACACTGTTGATCTATTAATTGATGATCCTACTGATATAGAAATAGAAATGGCCATAAAGAAGTTAAAAAATAACAAAGCCGCGAAACCGATCTACAAGCGATCAAATGTTTACAATTAGACAACTGTTAGAAAAGAAATGGAAATTTAATGAAGTAGTGCATCAGCTATTTGTCGATTTCAAAAAAGCTTACGACTCTATTATACGCGAACGAATGTACTGGATCCTAGAGTTCTTGGGTGTACCAAGAAAATTAGTTAGAGTTATCGAAATTTGCTTAAGCGGCAGTAGGGGTAGAATACGTGCAAACGGAAGTTTATCGGAAGAGTTTTCGATCCGCGATGGCCTGAAACAGGGCGATGCACTTTCGTGCCTCCTTTTCAACTTAGTTTTAGAATACGTTGTCAGACAAGTACAAGTGAATCCGACCGGTGCTACCCTCAATGGGATAATACAAATTCTTGGGTATGCGGATGATCTCGACTGACTAGGGGATGATAAAGAAACCGTAGCTAAAAACACAGAGATCTTGATCACAAAAGCCAAAGATATTGGTTTGGAAGTTAGCGAATCAAAGACAAAATATATGACCGTCGTCAGATCCGAACAAAGTAATGTAGGCGGGGATCTTATGGCCGGAAATATAAAATTCGAAAGGGTTAACGAGTTTAAATACCTCGGGTCTATTATAACTAGCAAAAATAATATTAAAACGGAAATCAACGCACGGCTGCACGCTGGCAATGGGTGATACTATGCAGCAAACACACTACTAAAATCGCGATTGCTATCTAGAAACATCAAAGTAAGAATTTACAAAACAATAATAATGCCGGTCGTTATGTACGGGTGTGAAACGTGGGCGGTGACGAAAGGAGAGGAGAATAGGTTCCGAGTTTTTGAAAATAAAGTACTTAGAAAAATCTATGGTCCAAAGAGGGATGAAGAGACTGGTGAATGGAGGAAACTGCATAATGATGAGCTGCACGCTCTCTACGGGTCAGCAAATATTAATAGAGTAATGAAAGCGCGTAAATTAAGATGGGCGGGGCATGTAGCAAGAATGGGCAATGAAAGAACAGTGGCGCAAGTTTTAAGAGGGAAACCGATTGGTAAGAGACCTCTAGGCAGACCGAGAATCAGATGGGAGAAAAATGTAAGGGATGATCTAAAAGAACTAGGACATGATTACTTAAACTGGATGGAGGATGCACAGGATAGAGATGCGTGGCGGTTTCGGGTAGATGAGGCGATGAACTTTCGAGTTCGAATCGCTAATCGATAATAATAATAATAATGCCAATTCCTCAACTTACAGAAAAAAGTCGTAAAAATTAAAACTCGGAAATGTTTTTAAAAAATTATGAAACTAAATTAGTGATTCAGATTTTAAAGAGATAATTAGATATACTTCATTAAATATTCTTATAATAAAGAGTATAATGAATTATAATATTTCTAACTTTAAGACGTTTAAAATCAAAATATTTAAAATTGAACAATTTTAAACACAACCGACTTGAAATTGATGTATTGTCTAAGTCAAATAATTTTAGTTTCCAAGCTTTTAAAATTATGCAGTATAATTTCAAAATAAAATTTTTCTCTGTAAATCTAAGTTATAGTAAAAAGATACGAATAAAATAATGCTACGTTGTTTTTGTTTTAGAAATCAATGACCATAAATATCAATATTAGAATATCAAATGTCAATATCACGTCATCAGTAATCAGCATTAATCAAAATTAAAAAAATTGCATTTAATTTTAACTGTAAATATTTATGAAAATATCAGAAAAATGTTTGTCTTGAATTAAAGAAACCGTTTCTTTAACATAATTTCTTTATTCAATCAAAGGAAACTTCCAAATGAAGGAAATCATCTCAAATGAAAGAAAAATCTCTACTCGAACAAAAAACCATATCTTTGAACTAAAGAAATGCCTTTGAATAAAATAGGGCCGTGGTTACGGGTACCTAAATTTTTTCCGATTGTTCATCGTGAAATTTTTCTTTTTAAACTTTTTAATGTTTGAGAGTAATCTTTGATACAAATCTTTCTTGATAGCATACAAAATTTTCAAAATGATTCACATAAATTATAAGATGTAAAGTTAGATCTATGCATATTTTATAGCTATCCCAGCTTTAAGCTATAGTCATTAAATTAAAAAACATCGAAATATACCTATAATTAAGTATATATAATTATTTGCGAGTTTACAGGTGGGCTATAGTTATTGATTAAGATAAGGAGTGTCAAAATAGCTTAAATATAAAAAAGCTCTATTTTCCAAGATACAAAAGACCGATTTTATACATGAAATCGGGGGCAGTCTGGCCCTGATGATGTTACGGAATTGTTTGTTTTTCAGGCAAAAAAAATTTTTCACCAAACTTAATTTTTTTTATTTGAAAAGTCTACAATTATAGTTTGGATTCAGAATTCATCTCATTTGTTTAAAAATTCTAGACTATATTGTGAAAAATCGACTATTTTGTTAGAAAGCCATCTTTTTTAGTCGAAAATTCAACTGGTTTGTTGAAATCACTTTCGGTTAAAAATTTAACTGTTGGTAGAAAAGTCATCTTTCTTTTGCTTGAAAATTCAAATTCATCTTTTCGGTTTAAAAAAGTCAAATGTTTTTTAAAACCTCTGACTTTGTAGCTAAAAAACTCAACTCTTTTCTTGAAAATGCAACATCATTTGACTTGAAATCTTAGGAATATGGTACCTACATTAATGTTATTTAAAAGAATTTATTTCTCTATTTTTTTTACTTTCTCATCATTTGAGAATGAGAAAGTATTAGAATCGTCCGAAATTTCAGACGTCAGTTTTTCAACGGATTTCCACGTTTTGATACCCCTTGAAGCCAAAAATCATGTTTTGGCGATGGTGTCTGCCGATCTGTATCCGTAAACACCATAACTTTCGGAAAAAAGAACGTATCAAATCGTGCTTTGGCACACTTTTTTTGGTTCCTAAAAGAAAGAACAAATTCGTTAACCAGCATTCCTTGATCGACGGTTACGGTTTCATCCAGCGAAAATTCTGTGCAAAAGTCGAAAATTCTCATTTTAAGCCAAACGACGACAGATGCGTAAAAAAGTTTAGAGGAATAATTATAGCTTTTTAAAAGACCTATAATTTTTTTCTCGACCATTTTTAAATAAGACTTGATATTTTAGTTGAATTTATCGATATACTTGAATTTCCTTGCATTAATTTTTAAGATGTATGTCCCCACTGTTTTAGAAAATGACGAGAATTAGCAAAAGCAAACATTATTTGAATAGAAAAGTGAAAGCGCAAATATTTTCGCTGAGCCCAGATACTTAGTTTTAATTATAATATATTTTATATAAATTTAAAAATATTTTCTATTGAAATAGTTTAGTTTAGGCCACACCTCTTTTACTTTAAAAATTAAAAACTTTTTCATAACGAAAACTGAAGTTCCAACTTACAATTTGTTAAGATGGAAATCTTCACAAACAACTGATTGAACATTTTGAAAATTTTTTGATTAAAAAAATGAAAATTTCCACTAAAAAATTGTCACGCCCATATCTCTAATGGTGATGGTTTAAAGTTTAAAAGGACTCTAGTCTCCAAGTCATTATATCATAACTAAAACTAGATTCTGGAATGGAGTACGAACCTCCTATAGACCTATATCCATCCTACAGTATAGTCCGTATACCTGAGCGAGTGAGCCGAAAATAACGAAAATAAGAATTGCATATTGTTACCAATTATTATGAAACTTAAAAATATATCGCAAAGAATATTTTTAATATCTAAAAACTTTAAAAACTAGAAGTGTCTACGTGTGCCGAAATTTCGGTACAAATATGGGTGTATCTACACAAAAATCCGGCTATTCTTACCGAAATTTCGGTACAAATAGCCCCTTTTCCAGCTCCCCCGATTTGTACCGAAAAAAATCCAACTATTTGTACCGGAATTTCGGTACACGTAGCCACGGCCTCTAAAATTCTCAAATATCTTTTGAAATTATATTAGTTTATCCTAACATTTGTTTAAATTCTGAAAAATTTCCTTAAAATCTTCCAAATTCTTTCTTGACAATTTTGGAAATGTTTTAAAATGTTAAAAAATTATTCTTAAGATTCTTTTAAAATTCATTTCTCAAAATGAAAATTCATTTAAAAGTTTCCTAGGAATGTAAAGAAAATGTTTTCATTCTCTTGAAACCTTTCAAAACTTTTGTAAAGCTTATTTTTTTAAAACCTTCAAAACTCTAAACTTTGCAACAATTTTTCGAAATCTGTACAAGTCTTAACTTGGTTTTTAATGCTTTAAAAACTTCTAAATATCTCTTAAACTTAATCCAATTTTTTTTAAATTTTTGCTTTAAAATTTCGGAAAATCATTTGAAATATTTTGAAATCTTTTTTGTTTTCTCTTAGAATTTATTTTTCAAAATGAAAAATAATTTCAAATTTCCCCATGAATCCTAAGAACAGATTTGTATTCTCTTAAAACCCTTCAAAATTCTAAAAAAGCTTGTAAATTTTTTTCCAAATCTTAAAAAATTTACATTTTTTTTAAACGTTGTTCAAATGTTCTCAAATTTTTAATTATTTTTAAATATTTTAAATATTTTTTTGCAATCTGCATAATTTAAATAATTACCTTACAATATTCAGGATTCTTTTTTGACAATTTATAAATGTTTTGAAATATTTTTGAATAATCTCTTCAAATAAATTTCTCATTACAAAAATAATTTTTAATTTGTCCATAAATCTTAAGAATACTATTTTTATGTACATGAATTTACAACCAAATGGTTGCATTTTTAACTAAAAAACAGAGAAATTTTCAACCTAAAATGAATAGTTAAATTTTCAGTTAAAAATTATTGTCAACAATATAGTTAAATTTTTGAACAATAAAATAAATGTTTAAAAAATTAGTTCAACTTTCAACCAAAAAAGATGAATTATCAATAAAAATTTTAATGGGCAAATTTTCAACTAAAAATGGTCAGTTTTCAACTAAAAATAGAATAGATAAATTTACAGTTAAAAAAATCAATTAAAAATTCATTAAGGATTGGTTGTTTAAACAATTCACGAATATAAAAAATAAAAATTATATTTTTGACAATCACTAGTTGTTTTTGGAAAATTATTCCACTGGAGAATGAATTCTCAAATTATGTCTTAATATTTTGGCAATTTAAAGCTTGAAGCAACCAAAAGTTAATAATTTGAGTTCGAAAGTGTTTGAAATTCAAAAATTTTGAATTGGACTTAAAAATGGTGAAAATTTTCAATCACTTGTTGTGCTATTTAGCAAAAAAGAAAGAAAATTCACAAATTTCTCGAAAATGCATTATTTAAATGAGTGAAGGTTTCTTAAATAATAAAGCTGACTTCGTGAAGAATTGACATTTTTGGCTTATTGTTAGTGGTACTTTAGGGGCACCGTGTGGTTGTGTTAGAGGTGACAACCTCATATCATTGATATACGTATAATTTTTGTTGAAAAGTCCTGTACAAGTCCTCGAACTTTCCAGGCACCTTTTCCAGTTATTACTGAAATTTCTCCAAAAACTTTCCTCCGTATTTCGCGCCAATTGGCTCGAAATTCGAATTTTCGATCTCTTCCATAGTATCTTTGATAAATAAAATAAAAATTACATGTCCTATCAAAAAATGATCAAAGGAAATTTCGTAGGAGTTTTTAAAAACTATAATTTCTCCTTGAGACTTTTCCCCGCATGCTGCGTTGTTTGGTTCAAAATTTGAATGGTTTTCATAGTATTTTCGATAAATAAAACCGAAATGAAAAATCCTGACAAAAAATGCGTAGAGGTAATTTTGTAGGATTTTTTGCATAGTGTTTTCGATAAATAAAACCAAAAAAACAAGTCTTCTCAGAAAATGGTTGAGGGAAAAATTGTAGATATTTTAAAAAGCTTTAATTCTTCTTTTAAAGTTTCTTCACGTATCTTTCGTTGGTTAACGAACTCGCTCTTTCTTTTAGGATACATACATACATGCATACATAAATACATACATACAGAGAGACAGACGGACGGACAGACGCCACCATCGCCAAAACCTGATTTTCGGCTTCGGGGGGTCTCGAAACGTGGAGTTCCGTTCAAAAACGGAGGTGTGAAATTTCGGTCCATTATAGTGCTTTCTCAATCATAAATGATGAAAATGTAAAAATGATTCCATATTTTCATGAGTGAAGACTTATTTTATGCATTAAAACTGTAATTTTATTTAAAAATTCTAATTGAGGTTTTTAATTTGTTTAATCTCAAAATTATTCAAATTAGAACGTTTTCTATTTAAAATTATTACTTCTAATTTAAAATAAAAGTTCATAATTTTGAAGGTTTCAATTAAAAATCATTTAACATTGAAGGCTTTTAATTAGAAATTATATAATCTTTATGGGTTAATTTCGTTTTTGTTCAACTTCTCAAGCGTTCTTCATTTAAAAGGTTAATTTAATAAATTCTGAAATTATTTTATTTTTATCGTTGCGAATTAATAGCAATGCTTTTTTTATAATCCGGCAGCCTTGAAAGTTATACACTTGAAAAGAAAAAAACAGCCCCCTGGATCACATCCGAAATTAAAAATCTGATGAGGGAACGTGATGGCAAGCGCCGACTTGCAAAAAGAACAAAAAGCAGTATAATACAAGCTCAATTTCGTAAACTAAGGAACCTAGTTCAAACTAAGATTAGAGATGCGTTCAATCAATACAATTATAACGAGATTGCACATAGAGACAAAAAAGAGGACATTTGGCATCTCCTTAGACGTTTACACCTAATCCCGCCCAAGCACGAATCTATTGATAGTATTTTTCCGCCTGATGACCTTTTAAAGACTTTTTTTAAATTCCCAGTTCCAGACTTATCATCATCATCATCTTACACTACCCCTCTTAATTCAACATTTAATGACTCTGACTTCTTTTTCGATGACATCACACCTGAAATACTTTTGGAAAAAACACTTGAAATCAAATCAAATGCCATTGGAACTGATGGAATATCAATAAAAATGATTAAACTTGCCCTTCCAATTATCTTTCCTATTCTATTGCATATCTATAATGCTTCCCTTCAGGTCGGTATCTTCCCAGATATCTGGAAAAAGGCTGTTATATGCCCAATTCCTAAAATTGCAAAACCTACTTCCCCGAAAGACTTCCGGCCAATTTCTATTTTATGTGCACTGTCTAAACCACTTGAAAAAATTGTTCACCTACAACTTTCTAAATTTCTCGAATTATCTAAGGCCATTGACCCGATGCAATCAGGTTTTCGGGCAAAGCATAGCACTCTTACTGCTTCCCTTAAAATAACGACAGATCTCAAATTAGCAATGGATAATAGGGAGATCACGATTGTTGTTCTGTTTGATTTTTCGAAGGCTTTTGATATGGTCAATCATAAGTTACTCCTACAAAAGTTAAAATCCTTTAATTTGTCAAACTCTGTTATCAAGTGGTTTGAATCCTATTTTAATAATCGGTCTCACAGAATTATTAATAGTAGTGGTGAGATTTCTGACTGGTGGGAAGTCAAGAGTGGGGTTCCTCAGGGCTCTATTTTGGCACCCCTCCTCTTCAATTTGTTCACTTCTGACCTTGGAAGTGAACTTCAACATTGCAAATACCACAAATATGCTGACGATTTCAAAATCTACTTATCGGGACCAATATCTTCATTAAGTAGATTACTTGTTCTAGTCCAAGAGGATATCGATCGCGTTATCCTCTGGGCCTGGAAGAATGGACTTACTCTAAACCCGGGCAAAACTCAGGCAATTGTTGTTGGACCTACTTCATCTCCGTCGCTTGAAACACTGGCATCATTTCCACCTCTTCGTATCAAGAATCTTACTATCCCTTTTTCGGAAGTGGTTAAAGATCTGGGATATTTCCATAACCGTACCTTGTCCTGGAAGGAACAGGTACAGAGTATCTCAAGGAAAACATACAGCATTCTACAACAACTATATAGGAATAAGGACTCTTTACCCACCCGACTCTTTACCCACCCCTACTCGGATACTTTTGGTTAAGAGTTTAATCTTGCCCCATTTTGACTATGGTTGTTTAGTATATGATGATTTGACCGACGATTTAAATTTAAAGCTTGAGCGTGCGTTAAATGCCTGTGTCCGTTTCATCTACAATTTGCCTAAATATGAACACATAACTCCATACAGACTTAAGGCTGGTCTGCTCAATGTTGCCAAGAGAAGACAATTCTTCATGGGCAATTTGCTCTACAGTCTTTTTCAGAACAAAGCTCCTGAGTATCTATTCAACCTATTCCAATTTGTAGACAGAGACCTTCCAGCACATTCTAAGCTTCGTAAAAGACATAAAATCCTTAAGATTCCTTTTCACAGAACGTGTCAGCTTCAAAGATCATTTATAGTAAGGGGTGCCCGGTTATGGAATAAAGTACCATACAATGTTAGAAATGCACCTTCCCTGTATCATTTTAAGAATCTCTTTTTCAAATATTTGTACAATACTCCTAACCCAACTCTTGAAATTACTCACTGGTAAACTCTCATATTTAGTCCTTGAACATTTCAACTTCGAATTTCCTTGTGTTTTCATTACTATTGCAAAGTATTTCTTTTACACACAGTTTTTTCCTCTTTATTTCTACCTTAACATGCACAAGAGCTATCAATGAATCACCTAATGTTAATTATTACGCATTAATCTCATACCTAATTTGATACGTATTCTGACATCGACTCTATTTATTTATTTTATTTAGTTTATAAATTAGATTATAAGATTAATCAAGTATTCTGCCGATCAGTGCTTGCACAAATTTGTAATGACCCTGTATTATCCTGTTCCTTAGAGGGCTAAATAGCCCTAGGGACTTTTCTTGAATAAATACAAATACAAATACAAAATTCAGTACAAGTTTCTGGGGTTATTACATTCTCATTCTAATGAGAAGGTATTGGTTTTATGTAAAATTTGACATAGTCGGTTTTCATCAAATCTCCACGTTTTGAGACCCCCTGAGCCAGAAAAAACGGTTTTTACCAAGGTGTCTGTCTGTCTGTAGTCTGTCTGTCTGTCTGTCTGTCTGTCTGTCTGTCTGTCTGTCTGTAGCCACGATAACTTTCGAAAAAATGATCAGATTTGATTGAGCTTTGGCACACTTTTTTATGGCCGAAAAATAGAGAACGAGTTCGTTAACCAGCTATTTTGGATGAAAATTCAAAAAGTGAGCACATTTTGAAAATTTTTGAGACCACTTTTTTTGAAGATTTAAAAATTCTATGTATGGTTATTAGTAGTACGCAACATGACGAACAAAATATTCTAATGACTTTTTGTGATAAAAAAAAATTACTGGAGTTATAGCATTTTCAAAATTCCAAAAAACAAACGAAAATGTACATTTTAAGCCGAAAAACGCACGATATGAAAAAAAGTCAAGAGGAGAAAAACGTTGCTTTTTGAACACCCTATAATATTTTCATAACAACTTTTTGAATTTTTTGAAAAATAAAAAATTCAAATTTTGATCGCACAAAAAAATAATCAAAAATTCCATTTTGCTGTGAAACTATGCAAGATACAAGAAAAGATCATTCTACCAAAATTATGCACCCAAAAAGGATCTACAAATTTCTCATCACTCACTTTTTGATATGACGCGTAGTTTTTGTTTTATTCGTAAAAAACAGCATTGAAAATAGAAAAATCAAATTTTTAGACGAATAACATGAGCAACGAAAAAAATGACAAGAACAACATTTGTTCATCCAAGGAAGAGGTACAAATTTGTTGTAAATCATGTTTCGATAGGATGCGTAGTTTTTGTTTTATTCGTGAAAATAACATTGACAGTAAAAAAAATCAAATTTTTGAAAAAACAATGCAAGGTACGAAAACAGATAAATGAACAAAAATTGTGCATTCAAAAAAGATTTACAAACTTGTAATCAATTTTTGTTGTAAGAATATATTCAAAATGAAAAAATTAACCTTTTTGAAAAACGGCACAAGCTAAAATAAAATTGTAATGAATCAAATTTGTCGCCTAAATTATATCATTATTACATTCTCATTTTAATGAGAAGGTATTGGTTTTTTTTCATTTGAAATCAAATACAAATTTAGTAATTTGTATATGAAGAACATATAACACGAAGCACAAAGTGCGCGCTCAGTGTATTTACCAAATCGCACGCCGTAAGTGCGCTCAAACTTTTTTGTTTCTATCATACGGTTCAAATGATGCTCAAATCAAATATCGAGCGCGAAGCGCGAGTGTCTGGATGAGAATGTGTTCCTTAAGGTCGATAGAACCTTGAGTAAATAAAGTCCCTTTTCAGTCTAAAATAAAAGCAAATTTAACAATCACTTAATATGTAGAGGTTTTGATAATTTTATAATATTTGCAAACAAACTTTTTCTTTTCATCGAAGTCGAACACGAAGTTCAAAAATCTAGAGGAGCCTAGCGTAAAGCGCGATGCAAATACGCTCGAGCGCGTAGCGCGAGGTGAATACATAATCGAGCGCGAAGCGCGAGATAAATATATGATCGAGCGCGAAGCGCGAGATCCAACAGTCGCGCGCCCTAGGCGCGCTCAAACTTGCGAGCGAAGCGAGCCGCGCGCGAAGCGCGCCATGAGAATGTGCCCGCGAAGCGGGCAGATTTTTTTTTACATAGAATTGTTTGGTGCAGTTTACTTCTAACCTAGGATCAATATTGATTAATTTGTATCAAATTATTTAATAAAAAACTGCTGTAAGAATATAAAAATGTAATACATGTTTCTTCATCCATTTTAAAGAAACATTTATATTATTTTCACTTAATACACCGAAATGTGAAATATCAATTGGAAAAAATAAATATTTACTTAATTGCAAAATTAGCATTAAAATTAATTCATGTGGCAAACATTTAATATTGTCACTCATTTCTTTTCTGTACAAATAAAATTAGGATTAGAATTGCAAAAGTATTATCATTTTATATTAATTGGTTATTTTGTAAATCATGTCAGAATCCCTGCTTCTACTTTACCGATGTTTTGAGAAAACAGGGAGAAGCTGCGAGGAGCTAAGGATAATAGATTTAAAATCATTACCCTTAGAGCCGCAGAGCAACGATTTTACCTATAGAGAAAGAGTGGAAGAAGGTAGTACGAAGAGGACAGTAGCTACGCGCCGCACGAAAGTAGTTACTATATATATGGCTCCCCCACTCCGCCGTTACTTGCCGCATCTAGGTGTATAATATCGTTGGTTCCGTACCGAGACTTACATGGATTAAACGTATTTTTGAGAGAGCGATCGTGTCGTTGTGAAGTGAAGTGTCACTACTACTTGACATTAATTAAATTTTGTATTCAAATGAAGTGTGAACAATAAACAGTGTATTTTTAATGTGTAAAATCAATGTGTCTCATAACTCTTAAAATCCCTTTCCCTTTGCGCGTACGTAAATAAATAATTAATATTCTTGCATTAATTACATGGTCCTTCGAGCCGGATTGTAAACGCGGTGTATTTGCAGTGATAGTTACGTGCAAAATTAGGTGAAAAAAACCAAAAAATGTGTAATGAGGGAATGAAAGTGAACGCTCATGGTAGTCGGAAAAATGCGACGCGCCAAAACTCCGGGGACAACACGGAAGACAGAACAAGCTGCGTTAGTGCGACAGAGAGGGAACAAGCTCAGGCAAGGAAAAGGCAGGATGAAGCGGAGGAAAGGAGAAGGAAGGAGTCCCAGGGAAAGAGAGAGGAGGAGAAGGGACGAGAAACCAAGGCAGCCTTCGCAACGAACAAGCCGAACCCCTACCCCGCCGAAGCAGCCGATCTACCAAAGGAAAAATTTCAGACAAATTCACAGTAAGTACCTCAAAAACAGGGAGAAAGAAAACGTAAAAATAGAACTCTTTAAATAAGGAGAAACCGACGAAAGACAAAAAAAGCAGCCAAGGTACACGAAAATTCGCGTCTCAATTATACTCTGACACAAGATAATGTTGATCAAACTTCGGTCATTGAATCGGACAAATCACAATGTGGTGTCATGGAAAACTCACGTCGCTCAGTGACGTCTAGTGCTGCTAAGAGCACACGGGATCGTCTATTGGCAGAACTCCATCAAGCTGAAGAGGAAGATCGACTACAACGAGAAATCGAGAAGAAACAGCTTGAGCGGAAGTAAAGGATCCTGGAATTACAGAAACAGATTGAGCTCTCTGAAATGGGAGAGAGCGAAGAGGAGGATATCGAATCTTTTTTCTGACAACACGGAACAATCTGCAAAATCAAAGGTACATTCTTGGATAAAAAAATCGGTAAGTTCGAAGTCGTCAATTAAGCATGAAAATGGGCTTGCGCAATCTCAGCCTAAAGGCCACAAAAAAGACTCAGATTTAGGCAAATATTTAGCAAGACAGGCAATGGGAGGAGATTTTCTCACGTTCAGTGGAAACATCACCGGTTGGCCTGTATGTTTGAGTGCCTATACGCAAAATACAGAGGCTTGCGGATTTAGTTCGTTTGAAAATGCAATGCGCCTGCAGAAATGCCTCAAAGGAGAGGCTCTGGAAGCCGTAAGAAGTCTGTTGCTGACAGGGGATTGCGATCGAGTCATGGGTGACCTAAAGGTGAGATTCGGACGACAAGAACATATAATTCAACATTTAATACGTAATACCACAGATAGCCCAGCAATGAAAGAGCTACGGCCTGAATCGCTAATTAAATTTTCCAACCAAGTAAGTACCTAACAGGGCCCATCAAATCACTAAATTGTCCCGCTTATCTATTAAATCCCGTATTGACAGAGCAATTGATACAAAAATTACCTGCGCCGTCACGGTTAGATTGGGGCGTAGTGGTGGTAGACAAAAATTGGTCAGTGACTTTAGAAGAATTTTCAGTATGGCTGGAAATAAAAGCAGCATGCGCGAGTGCCGTAATTAACCCTCTAGATTCAGTTCAAGCATGCAAAGAGAAGCGCGTGTTATCTATTAACGAAGAACAATACGATAATTGTAGGTATTGCAACAAAGGGCCAGTACCGTTGCTAAGAAAATATTTATGTGAAATTGTATAGTATCTTTGATTGTATAAAATTTATATACAAGCATCAGTGTTCGCTGTACCAAAAATATTGTAGGCTTAGATGCGGCATCACACTAGAGAACCTATAGTTCAAAGAATGAAAATAATGCCACGGGTTAAAATGAGATGGACAATGGTATTACATATTTTAGTTTTTAGAACTTATTATAGGTTCACTAGTAGGTGCGCGCACTACAGCAAAGATCTTTTAGCTACATTCAGTGAGTGTCTCAGCTGATTAATCTGAATAAAAACGTACGTTTATGCATTATGTCAATCCAAAAATCCTAAGGAATAATTTTAGTTCACAGTAATTATCTGCAGATACATATTTAAATTGATTATAGTTGATGATTATTCATTTCCTGTTGTAAAGAGATGAGAGAATAATTCACAATTTGTCGGTAAATTGGGAGCGCTGAGCGTAGAGGTTAAAGGCTCTTTTAATCTAACTTAAAAATAGAAACCTTTCATCCAATTTCTACCATTATGTTTTATGTAATAATTTAAGAGAAGTATATTTTTAATTGTTTATCACCTTTGCTATAGCGTCTACTATTTAACCAATACTGCTTATACGCTTATGTGAAATAGTGAAACGTATTAACTTGAAATTTTCAGTATCGATGGCTTTTCTATCTGCTTGTCCGTCTGTCTATCTATTCGTTTATTTTCTGCAGTCTCTATCCAGTTTATACGAAACTTTACGCATTCTACGCCCTACACACAGAAAAAGTAGATCTGTAGCAAAAATAATTGGTTCTTTATTATTTAATGTGTACATTTATAACACATTTTTGTAAATTTTTTATTTATTTTCTCCATACAGGTAAATAGTATGTAATACGTATCGAAATAAGTTATAATGGATATAAATTCAAATGTTAAAAGAAAGCCGTCTGGCTACGAATACAGAAAACGCAAATCTGAAAAGGAGAAAGAATTTGAACAAAGTAAAAAGTTTCTGAACATTGAGAAATATGTTGTGCAAAAAAAGGAAGATGAAGGTACTAAATGTCTAGGAAAAGTACCTGCTACTTCAAGTCTCGACACAAACGTCACCCTTGAAGTTGAACCGACCGAACCAATAAAAGTTCTTCTTCATGAAGATAGCCATGCCCCAGTTCACATTCAAGAGCAGGAAATCGTAGGGAGTGATTCTGCAAAAATTCAAGTTCAAGAGATAAACAATGAAAATGTTGAAGATAAGACACATGAAACACTGAATTTACATGATTGTGGTACCTGGCCCGCTCTTCAAAATAGCACCACTATGGATCATTTAATTAAAATTGGTCCGATTCAAATTAAAATTGAAAATTACCCTAAAGATGAGAAACGTCGACATTTTTCAAAATCTTATTACAATAGAAAACTTCCAAATGGTGAAATTCTTTGCCGCCGATGGCTTGTTTACTCCGTGTCTAAAGACTCCGTATTCTGTATTTGTTGTCGACTTTTTGAAAATAAATCGAATTCAAAAGTAGTCTGCGACGGATTCAATAATTGGAATTGTTTATCCGAAACATTAGTAATTCATGAGAATTCTGCCGCTTATATGAAATGTTATCAACAGTGGATGGATACTGAAAACCGGAGAAACCATAGATAAACAGGAACAAAAAATTATTGAAAAAGAAAGTTTACATTGGCAAAATGTTCTTCATCGATTATTGAATATTACTCTGTACCTGTCGGTGAATAATATGGCTTTTAGAGGAACCTCGGACACTTTGCATACACCTAATAATGGGAAGTTCTTAGGGTTAGTGCAATTTCTTGCAAAGTATGATCCCGTGATGCAAAACCACGTAACACGTGCAATGAATGGTGAAATTTCGGATCATTATTGTGGAAAAAGGATTCAAAATGAATTAATATATTTAATGGCTGAAAAAGTAAATGCCGAAATTATCAGTAGAGCCAAGGTAGCCATATATTACGCAATCATGGCTGACTGTACTCCACACATTTCTCGGAAAGAACAACTCTCTTTAACAATTCGATTTGTTGACTCATCTGATAATACAGGACAAATTAAAGAACACTTTTTAGGATTCTTCACCGTTGATGATACTTCTGGTTTAGGTCTCACTGACATTTTGATTAATATTTTAAATAAACATGGACTCGACCTCAGTAATTGTAGAGGTCAGGGGTATGATAATGGATCGAACATGAAAGGAAAGAATATTGGTGTACAAAAAAGGATTTTAGATATAAATCCATTGCCTTTATATGTACCTTGTGGCAGTCACAATTTAAATCTTGTTTTATGTGACTCTGCAGAGTCTTCTCTGAAATCAGTTACTTTGTTCGGTATTCTTCAAAAACTGTTCACACTGTTCTCAGTTTCGGTCAATCGTTGGAAGATTCTAACTGATCACGTAGAAATCTTTACTCTAAAGAAACTAAGTGACACATGTTGGGAAGCGAAAATAAGCAGTGTTAAACCAGTTCGCTATCAAATTTCTGGTGTTCACGATGCTTTAATTACTTTGTCTGAAACTGAAGGCTGTGATTCTGGTATAGTGCATGAGGCAATTACCCTAGCAGAACAACTGAAAGACTTCAGCTTTCTTATCTCTTTAGTTGTTTGGTACGACGTTCTTTTTCAAATCAATGTTGTCAGTAAAGCGCTTCAAGCAAAAGAAATGGACATAGCGGAATGCATAGAAATGCTGAAGAAATGTTGTGCATTTTTAGAAGACTATCGACAAAACGGTTTTAAGCAAGCCATTATTACAGCAAAAGATCTAGCAGACGAACTACAAATTGAACCGGTATTTAAATTAATAAACAGAATCAGACGTATGAACGGCCAGTTTGACGAAATTGCCAAAGATGAACCCATCGTATGTTCAAAGAAAAAGTTATAAATTGAATACTTCAATCCTCTTTTAGATACTGCTTTAATGTCCATGAAGGAAAGATTCGAGCAGCTAAACGACTGTTCAGAAACATGGGGTTTTTTGTTCAATATAGATGATCTACCGGAAAGGAGAGAACTTATTAAATCCTGTGCCGATCTTCAAATTAAACTCATGGTTAATTCGAAATCTGAGATTCACAGTACTCTGCTTTGTGATGAACTAATAAGTATCAAAGCTTTTCTTTCTGATAAGGTTGAAGATAAACATACTCCGATCATCGTATTGAACTTCATAAAGCGGCACAGTTTGCAAGATTTATATCCGAATTTATGGATTGCTTTGCGAATTTTATTACCAATTCCTATAACTGTAGCAAGTGGAGAACGAAGTTTTTCTAAACTGAAATTAATTAAGACTTATTGAAGATCAACAATGTCACAAGAACGACTTACCACTTTAGGAACTTTATCAATTGAAAACGATATCGCTGATAATCTGAACTTTTCTGCTGTAATTAAAGATTTCGCAAAAAAAAGCCCGAAAAGTTAACTTCAGGCATTAACTAAACTTATTACTTCCTAATCTGTTTTGTTTTCTTTGTACTAATTTTTTATGTATTCCGAACCTATGTTTTCTGAAATGACATGACTTTTCTAAGGATTCTTCCAACGGATCTTGTTTTTTTTTACTAAGAATCTCGAAAAATCTAAATAATATTAGGTTTTTTTAATTTTAAAAAAGGCACCATGAAAGATTTTGCCCGAGGGCGCCACATAGGCTAAGGCCGGCACTGCAAAGAGCACACTATTGATAAATACCCAGAAATCAAGAAGATCGTGATCGGGGAGAGGTGGAAATGGGCAAAAAGAAGTAGAGTGTGCTTCGAGTGCTTGGAACGAAAACATTACATTCAAAAATGCAAACGAGGTGCATGTGGGAAAGACGGATGCCAAAGGAGGCACCACCCACTCCTTCACAAGGAAGGACTGCGACCCAACGACAATTATCAAGCTTTAAAGAACGCAACGTTTCCTAAAAGTCCTAACGAAGAATCCCAGAGATCGAATACGGAAAAGAGCGAAGCGAGATTCACCGGAGCCGTTGAGTGTTCACGTAAGTTGCGTAAAAGAGTCCTTTTGAGAATTTTACCGGTTACAGTGAAAGGACCGGCCAGTGAAGTTAATACTTATGCTTACCTGGATACTGGTTCTAATGTTACATTAATACAAGAAGACCTTGCTCGAGAACTAGGATTTCGAGGACCGACGGAGCCGCTGCTGACTGAATGGATGGAGGAGTCAAGACTGGAAGATAATCAATCGAGAAGAGTGAGCTGCAAGGTCAAGGGCACGACAAATAAATACTTCCAACTAACAGAGGTACGTACCATAAAAAAAGTGAAACTTCCTCGCCTGGCACAGCAGAGGCATCACTCACCGCACTACGATGGTTACTACATGGGAAGTACCTTGATAGTCGAGCAGACGAAAACTTCACTCTTTTAATTCACTGGAACGAAGAAGAATGCGAAATAGGCGAACTTCTTCGGAAGTTTTGGAGTACCGAAGCCTTCGGCGTGACCCCTGTAATGCAGACACTTCGTTCAAAAGAAGGTCAAAGAGCTATGGACATACTCGACAGGACAGCCAAACGGGTAGGTGATCATTGAGAAGTTGCTCTCTTATGGAGAAGGGATAACGACGTACTTCCTGGGAGTCGAAAGGCAGCGGAGAAAAGACTGCGATTAGTCGAGACGAGGCTATCCAAAAACACGACCCTGAAAGAAAGGTACAACGCCAAGTACAAAGAGTATCAAGAAAAGGGATATGCCGTACTTCGAACTGAAGAAGAAGCAGTGAAAATGAACCCAAGGACGTGGTATTTGCTACACTTTCCAGTAATTGGCCCTCAGAAGCCGGAGAAACCCCGCCTCGTTTTCGATGCAGCATCCAAAAGTAACGGTACCAGCTTGAATGATCGGTTATTAAAAGGACCCGATCTATTGAACTCTTTGGTAGGAGTGCTTCTCACTTCCAGAGAAAGAAACATAGCACTTTGTGGAGACATAAAAGAAATGTTTCTTCAGGTACGAATTCGTCCGGAGGACCGGGACAGTCAACGTTTCTTGACGAGAGATGAAGAGACGGGAAAATTCAGAGTGATGAGAATGGAATCCATGATTTTTGGAGCCGTATCTTGCCCGTACATCGCCCAGGAAATCAAGAACAGGAACGCTCAAGAATTTCGTCAGGAGTATCCCGCAGCGTGTCGTGCGATAATAGAAAAGCACTATATGGACGATTACTTGGACAGCGTCGATACGGAAACTGAGGCTATTCAGTTAGCCAAAAACTTCGCCCGGGTACACCAAAAAGGAGGATTCGTGATATGTAACTGGCTGTCTAATTCTCAAGAGGTACTTGACGCACTACCTACTGAAACAGTGGCTTCAAGAGAAAGGCAAGTATCAATCTCGCAAGAAGAAAATTCCAGGGTCTTAGGTATGATTTGGAATCCAGAGGCGGATAATTTGATGTACTCTCTCAATTTTCCAAGAGTAAGCACAGAGTGTTTTCAAAGCCAGCGGATACCAACAAAAAAGGAGGTCCTAAAAATGACTATGTCGTTGTTCGATCCTTTAGGTTTACTCTCCCACCTCGTGATACGAGCAAAAATTCTTCTTCAGGACATGTGGAGAAAAGGAATCACTTGGGACGAGAAAATACCCCACTGAAGAAAATGTGGCAGATGAAGCGACATGAAACACTGAAACCATGGAGATAGAGACAACGAGCCGCTGGTTTACCGGTCCACAGTTTCTGAACTACATCGAAGATGCCTGGCCAGTACAGCCATACAAGAACATAGAAAAAGAAGAGGAAGCAACAGAGTTAAAAAGAGAATTCTATTTGCCTATTAATAATGTAGAAATTTCTCATTTTTTCGATTGTTCTAGGGTCTCTCAATGGTAAAAAATGGTTTGTTGTCTAGCCTGGGTCAAACGAGCTGCTGTACGTTGGCTTAAGAAGGGAGATAACACAGGAGAGCTAACCGCATCCGAAATTCAATGGGCAGAGCAGCATCTTCTGAAAAGATCTCAGACTGAAGCTTTCCCTCAGGAAGTCCGACGTCTGAAGGAGGGACTGGATCTATCCAAAGCATCGAGATTACTATCTTTGTCACCAACAGTTGGACCAGACGGATTTGTGAGAATGCGAGGTCGCATTCGGGAATCGCGTGGAATCAGCCTGGCAGAAAGGGAGCCGATCATCCTCGACGGACATAATCACATCGCGCAAATGCTGATTGATCACTACCATCGTAAAGCCAACCACTTGGGTAGAGAAAGGGTAGTTAATGATTTGAGAAAGAAATGTTGGATTCTCAACATTCGAGCAGCAGTCAAAGGTGCCTGGAATCGATGTCAGAGGTGCATTATTCGACGTGCTCAACCGCAAGTTCCAGAAATGGGCCAACTACCAGATGTCAGAGTGAAAGACGGACTACGAACATTCACCAACGTAGGACTAGACTACTTCGGCCCCTTATACGTCACCGTAGGCCGACGTAGGGAGAAACGGTACGGAGTACTGTTCACCTGCCTGGCAGTATATGCCGTGCACTTGGAGATAGCATGGACACTGTCGACAGATTCAGCAATTTTGGCGCTGAGAAGCATGATCGCTCGAAGAGGAAAGCCTGCCAGAATCTATTTGAACAACGGATGGAATTTCGTAGGAGAAGCTCGGGAACTAAGAGAAGCCTTGTCAGCATTCAACCAGGACGAGATCATGAGGAAAACAGCGACCGAAGGGATAGAGTGGCACTTTAATCCTCTCGAAAGTCCTCATATGGGAGGAAGCTGGGAGCGCATTGTGGGTTCTGTAAAGAAAGCTCTCAAAGTAACATTGAAGGAACAAGCACCCAAGGATGAAGTACTCACAACTATTTTCGCAGAAATAGAGTACTCAGTGAACAGTCGTCCACTGACTTACATCTCAGACGATCCAAGTTCACCGGAGAGCTCAACCCCAAACCACTTTTTATTACCATACGAAAGTGTACACCAGGTCGAGTCAGCCCCAGGAATGTTCGAGGAAAACGATCTGATCTTAAGAAAACAATGGAGGATGTCTCAAAGACTCGCAGATCAGGTATGGAAAAGGTGGATCCGAGAGTATCGTCCGACTATCAACCGGAGGACGAAATGGTTTACCAAGCAGAGGAATCTACAAGTAGGTGACGTTGTGACGATTTGGGAAGAGCATACTCCTAGGAATCACTGGGCGAAAGGAAAGATTATTGCAATTCATCCAGGACGAGACGGGCAAGTGCGAGTAGCTGATGTCCGAACTGCTGCTGGTGCCTACAGAAGACCTGCAACAAAGTTATGCGTTCTTGTACCAAAATAGTATTCCAAATACATTGTCATACGGAGGATGGGATGTTGTGAATCGCATCGTGTAATAATTTTAACTTTAAGGTAAAATTCAATTTGATTTAATATATCTTAAACCTTAATATTTCTTTAACAAAAATGGACCGTTTAAGGCGCAGTATTAGACTTAGCGAAACTGTAGAAGTTCCTAAACGATGATAGGGTGGAGAAAAGATGAAGAAGTACTGTTAAGGGCAGTGAGAGCAGGTCAGTCCTGTACAGAGACTTAGACGGATTAGACGTATTTTTGAGAAAGCGATCGTGTCGTTGTGAAGTGAAGCGACACTACTATCCCCCCGCCCCTGACTTTATCTTTCTTTCTCTTATTCATTTTGTAATAAATTTTCTATAGAACTCTTATTTTCTTGACATTAATTAAATTTTGTATTCAAATGAAGTGTGAACAATAAACAGTGTATTTTTAATGTGTAAAATCACTCTGCTCATAACTCTGATAATCCCTTTCCCTTTGCGCGTACGTGAATAAATAATAGGGTGACCAGAAAAAAACACTTTTGGTTTTCTTAGGAGTGAAGGGCAAATAACGATAGTTTATGCGATTGTAGAAGCCAGATTTTTTTTTTAATTTTAAATAATATTTAGAGGTGGCCCATCGTCTTTGGAAGTTGGCATTGCAAAAGCTGACAATTTCGGTAAGTGAAGAGTCGATCGTAAAGGTGCAACCTCAGCTCTTTTCATCGATGTGACATTATAACAGGATTAGTTAGCGTCCCCTGAATTATTATTATTCACTTTTCTGAAAAAGGGAAATATGAATAAAGAACGCTTGCCGAGAAAGGGCCTGCTTTATGAGTTTATGGTGTCAAGACCCACTGGGATCGACTTTTATGGCCGAGCTGATGAGCGCCCCGCCCCGAAAATTAAACAGCTTAAGTCGTAGACGTGTCAAATTTCAAAAATGTACTCAGATTTGTTTTCATTATTGCAGGCTTATTTATATTTTTCCTAATCTGCTTTTTCAGAAAATGTGATCTTCAACCTTCGATGAAAATATTGTTAAAATTTCAGTATAAGATACATATTATTAGGGCCGTTATTAGGCTTTGAAAACAGTAGAAAACAGTGAAAATGGCACTTTTCAAGCAACCGTAATTAATGTTTTTTATGAATTTTTCATTGAAAAAAGGTTTTTTATGTGGATTCTGAGAACCTCAAGAACAAAATATTAAAAGTTCAAAGTAAAAAGTGGATAACTTCGTGGTTAAAATCTTAAATGAAAAAAAAGTTGAGTTTTCCCATGTTAATTACATAAGAACTTCAAAGACGATGGGCCACCTCTAAATATTGTTTAAAATTAAAAAAAAAAAAACAATCTGCCTTCTACAATCGCATAAACTACCGTTATTTGCCCTTCACTCCTAAGAAAACCAAAAGTGTTTTTTTCTGGTCACCCTAATAAATAATTAATATTCTTGCATTAATTACACTTTGAAATAATATTTAATTCCTTAATTAACTGTTATGCAATCCCTTGGACTGCCTTAAAACCTTTTAAATCTTTTAAATTCACTTAAAATGTTTAAAAGGTTCGAAAATTTCTTAAAATAATTAAAATCGTTGAAAATTCTATGAATTACCTTGAAATCTCTTGAAATTCTTTTAAATCACTGGAAATCATTCAAATGTTTTCAACTCTTTCACAAAAATTGGGTAGAATGGCTTTTCGGGCTGGTCTGCAAGTCTTTTATCGGGTCGGCTGATGAGTCCCTGTCTGCTTCTGAACGCTATTTTTTACAAATAAATAATATGTCCACTTTTTTAACCCAAAGAGATTTAAAGGAAAGAAATTCGGCTTTTTTCAGACAAGGAAAAAGAACCCTAAGTTCGAAAAAGTCTGATAAAATTGTTTGATGAATTAATTAATTAAAAAGGATTTAATTTTAATTTTAAATACTTTAAATTTAGAAGACTTCCAATGTTTTAAATGCTTTGATTTTGTAGTTAAGTATTCAATATTTTAATTGAACATTGTTTCAGAGGTATGAAAGTTTAAAATTTTTAATTTGTATGCCTTGGAAAAATGTTTGTGAACCGGGAAATGACCAGAAACTTTGTCGGAGAATTGCGTAAATTCTTCTCAAACCTTCTCAACTCATCTCAGAAAAACAGCTTTTTATTCTTTTGAACTTTTTTATTTCTTTAATCAATGTTTTCTCGAAGTTGATCACTTTCATCAAAAAAATTTTGTCCTACTAAAAAGAAATGTTCCTCTGGGAGTAGACCAATATTTGGTAAAAACTATTTGCTGCAGAATCCAACCAAAATGAGCACAATTTTATTTTTCCTCGTTTTTCAAAGTAATTGTTAATTTGTTATGTTAAAAATTGACTGAATCAAAAAATTATACGTGAAATTGTTTCGTATTTCTTTTCTAACCGGCGCTATATAAAAAGCAGAGAAAATGCGAAAACTCGACTTTAAGAAAATAAATTTCTCCCGTCCACAAAAATGATTCAGCCCGCATAAAACTCGCACGATGGGTTCCTTATAAATAGACACATACAGTCAAAAATTGGCAAAACATAAATCGACTCTTTATATTTTCAAACAGGTCTTCGCCACTTTTTTAATTTTTAATTTTGAAAAAATTTCCGACAGATTCAGCAAGAGAACGGTAAACACCAGCAGAATACAAAAATATATTTATAACATTAAAATTAGGTCAAAACTCAAAAACTTGTAACATCGTGGATTTTTTTTGGTTCTCAAATCGGAAAAATACGTGCCGCCTAATTTCCTCTGAAAAAGAAAACATTTCCTCGCCAGCAGATTCTCCGACTTCAAGTGTCCAGATAACAATGTGAAATGCATATGCGACTCACAGTGCACGCACTGTGTTTAAATATACACTGTCCGAGTTATTATAAGTTATTTAAAATGTTATATTTCTATAACATTGATAGTGAGCACGATATATTATAATGGCACGATAATATAAGAAAAAATAAGTTTATGTTTGTATACTGATGCCTACTCTGCAATTGATATCAACGCTGCTGTATGCTACACTTGATCGTATCCAATAAGCATAAACACCTAAAAACACTTCACTTTAAAATTATATCCGAAAACAATAACGAGTAAAACGCGGAAAACCACGCGGAAAACTATAAACAAAGCGGTAAACGCGGGCTAATGGTGGGAGACTGCGGAAGACAGAGCGGGGAGACTACGTGGGCGCGCGACGGCCATCATTATTTCAAAGATATCGTTTTCAAAAACTGAGCGTGCTTTTTAAACTTCTTATCTCAACTTGAAAGTATTAATATCATTATAAAATTGATTGATGAAACAGTAATTCTAAACTTTATGCATTGAAAATTCAAATTAGGAATTTTCAAAATATTATTTGAATACAAAATAAACATTTTTCATTAATTGGAACTGTTTAGATAGCCCAATAAAGTTTAAAATTGAGTTTTTAAATAAATAAAATACTCCGGTTGACTTCGTCGTTTTCTTGCCTCGAAATTTTGTTTTTTGTCGAAGTTAATTTTCCAGCTAAAAAAAAGTAAGAAAGAAATTTTCTTTTTAATTTGGAAAAATATTATAAATATAAATATATATATGTATATACCGGGCGACCTCTCAGAGTATGCAGCCTTATCCTTGCACGCAGGGCTCTACAAGGACGGACTAACCCTTTCCCTAGCTGCTCGTGGGAACAACAATGAAACCACCAAAACACCAAAATGTTGTGGATGCGGTTCAAGACAATCGAACGCGCAGAGCACCCGACAATGGGTCGGCAAACAATGCCGATCAGCCTAGAGTTCGGGGTGCTGAAAATAATTTAGATGGAAACACGACGACGAACCGGCAAAACGCTCACATTGAGTGGACGGATCGACTTAGGGATGACGTGCTAGACTGCTACGATGCCAGCATTATCCCTGTTCGCGGAGGCTTTATGGCGCGTATGCACACTCTGTGGTGCCAGAAACACCCAGAGCTTCAGCACGTTTCGCATCAGTCTTTGCGAAATCAAGCCGACTACCTTCGGAAAAATGGATATGTACGCGGAGCGCTTCCCCAACCGCTGCTTTATGAAGCTGCAGACGAAGATGAGGAAGCGACATTGAGACCAACCGCAGAAAGCAGGCACCTTCTGAGAGATGATCGCAATTTCATTACTAGAAGGAACATTAACATGCAAGTTCCTCCTAAGCCCCAAGATCTGGCTGAAATGGATGCCTTCCTTCGTGGAGATATCTCGCAAGAGTCCGACCTCTGGACCATCCATTGCTCAGTTTATGGTGCTGCGAGAACTTTAGCTGATTCAAATCGAAGGCTGAAACCAACGATGGATCAAAAGACCAAAAGACGCTTGCATCAACTGAACTAGAAGATTGGATGGGCAAGACAGAATGCGTCCCGTGTTCAATGTGTGATTGACTATATAACATCTGGTAGACCGTTTACGGAAAAGGTTCGAAAGTTCGCCCAAGAACTAAGGATCTTGAATCACACACTAAACAAGACAAATCTACTGACAATCAAGCAGCATATTGTTGACAAAATACGGCTGTTATCTGACGCAAGGAGGAGAATACAGAAGAGGGAGAGATGGATCAGGGAGAATCAACAGTTTCTCGCTGACCCATCGCGCCTCTTCAGCGATCTACCTGTTTCTGTAAAAAATCCACCCAAGCCCAAGGAGGTAGAGACTTTTTGGAGAGAGGTGTACAAGATCCCGAAAACACTAGAGTTGAAAGAAGATACTGAAAATATCATCCGCTTCAAGGAGTTTTGCGACAACCTCATAAAATCTGAGGAGGAATGTCCATCAATCACTGCCGAAGAGGTGAAAAAAGCACTTAGAGGCACGAAGAACTTTTCCGCTGCTGGACCAGATTGTATCAAGAACTTTTGGTGGAAGAAGTTTACTTTTACACACCAACATTTGGCCCGTATATTCACCTCATATTTAAAGTCGGAGACGCCCATTCCGCAGTGGCTGGTTTTAGGACGCACTATACTCCTTCCAAAAAAAGGCAACTTGTCCAACCCAGTGAATTACAGGCCAATAACTTGTTTGAACACGCTGTATAAGATCTTTGCAGCTGTCCTCAACAACAGGATTGTTCGACAAATTGAGCCTGTATGGCGAGAGATGTACGAACAACGTGGCTCGAAAAAAGGTGTAGCAGGCTGTCGAGAGAATCTGCTGATTGACAGGTGTGTCTGTAAAGACGCTGCAGCCCATCAGCGCGTCTTGTCAATGGCCTGGATTGACTACCGGAAAGCTTTCGATTCAACCTCTCATAGACTTATCATCTGCCTGTTGGAAAGCTTGAAGGTACATCCACACATAGTGAGATGCATAGAGAGATTGATGCCTCTTTGGAAAACTAGATTTACTATCTCATCTAGAAATTATCGTGTGACAACGAAAAACGTCACCTTCCAGAGAGGCGTCTTTCAAGGTGATACCATGAGCCCTTTGCTTTTTTGCATCACACTTTTGCCTCTCTCTCTCGCACTACGAAATTCTCCTGGATTCCTCTGTGGCAACACTAATCAGCGCGAGCATAAGGTCACTCATGTATTTTATATGGATGACCTGAAGATCTATGCCTCTGGTAGAAGCAAACTTCAAACCGCTATAAATATTGTCAAGAACTACACAGGAGAGATTGGGATGGACTTTGGCTTGGACAAGTGTGCCAAAATTTATCTCAAGAAAGGAAAGATTACTGGCGTTCCCAAGGACCCTGAGCTTGTGGATATAAGTGTTATCAGACATCTTAATACTGGAGAGACCTATACATACCTGGGAGTGCCTCAAAACCGCATTCAGGACGTAACATCAGTGAAGGAGTCTCTCCGAAGCAGATACAAGCATCTTCTTCGACAGATTTGGTCTTCCAATCTGTCGGCGTTGAACAAAGTATCTGCGACTAACATGCTTGCCGTCCCGGTTCTACTCTACTCGTGTGGGGTAGTTCAATGGACGAAGAACGAGCTTAAGGCCCTTGATGTCATTACACGTAAGGTCATGCATATTCATAAAAGCTTGCATATCAATTCGTCAGTTCCGCGATTATATATTTCACGCCGTCAAGGTGGACGAGGACTTCTGAATCTCCAGTGTCTTCATAACCGGATTGTTCTAAGTACAGCTTACATCGTTGCGAATGGCAGAGATCCTCTCCTGAAGATGGTCAGGAACCACGAGATGATTGGCGAAGGAGCGTTCCTTTACAAAGCCGCGGAGCAAGCGGCCGAGACCCTTGGCCTGAATTTTAACATCAGAAGTGAGGAAAGTGCATTACTTCATCTAGATGCTTCACTTCTAAAAACCAAAGTGAAGAAAGCAGAGGTTGAAAATTTTCACCAAGAGCTACTCGACAAGAAAATGCACGGAAACTTTCACAGAAATGTAGAAAAACAATCCTTGTCGAAGGAGCAAACTTTTGCTTTCCTCAAATCATCTGGGCTTAATTCAGGTACACAGGGTTTTATTTTCGAATGCCAGGACGGTGTCATTTCCACCTTAGCATACCGTGAGCGCATTTTATGTCAAGAAGTTCCCAGTGATAGGTGCAGAGCGTGTCATGCACACGCTGAGTACCTAGAACACATACTATCAGGGTGTCCGACCCACGCGGGATCGACGTATATCTATAGACATAATGCGGCCCTAAGAGTGCTTTATTACCATCTTTGTCGCTCTTACGGTGTTGGCCGCGACCCTGCCCTGCCGAACGCTCCAAAAGAGATAGAGTCGATTGTCCGAAACGAGAAGTGCCAAATTTTCTGGAACTACAATTTTCGGGCAGCAGTCTCCGTTGCGCACTCGAGGCCTGACATTGTTCTCCAAGACTTCGAGAAACGCACTATATTCGTGATCGAATTCTCGGCTCCGTCCGAATACAACATCACTGCAAAGGAGAAAGAAAAAGAGGAGAGGTATCAAGACCTTAAAAGAGAGCTACAACGACTGTACCCAAAATATTCGGTACAAGTAATTGTCCTTGTGATAGGTGCTCTCGGAGGTGCGAAACTATCACTGGTTTGTAACCTTAAAGCAATACCCGCGTGCCAAAAATATGCCAAGGCACTTGCGAGATGGATGCAGAAAGCTGTCATCCTTGGGTCGCTTCGTGTCCTCAAGACACACGAGGGTTTCGCCGGCCTGTCGTTGTGATTTTGTCGTTGCCTATGACCACCCATCTCACGGTTGTGAGACGTGGCCATAGGTGTGATTTACCGCGGTGCTACTGGGGGCTATTGACATTTTGTCGGATGGCAGTTGCTCTTAGTGGGACCCTACAGGGGTTGTTTAATTTTTTTTTTCAAATTATATATACATATATATTAGAAAAAGTTAGAAAAAGTATTTTGAAATTTTTCACATTTTGTTCCAGGAAAAGGCGGACTAATAATTTTCATTATTTTCTTCATATGATACAATTTGTAATATTCCAATATTGATAAATAAAAAATATCTACGATCTAATTAGATCATTATTATGGAATTATTTATTATCTACAGGATGAACGCACGCATGCGTCGCAGACAGGCTGTAATACGCAGTCATACGTGAAGTACGTCGTGATGGCGACATGAGACGCATTACGCACGCACTTTACCTACCCATCACAGCATTGCGACAGGTGATGGCGGCATGCGTGCGTTATGACTCGCACTGCGTGCCTCGCACGCATGCGAGTACTGTGCGTTGCACGATTGTTATCTGGGTGTGAACTGTGATTGTGAAACCTGCCTGATTTGGAGTGGATTCGATCCTTTTATTCATATTTTTACGTTATTTCAGTTTATACTGTAGAGTCTTCATAAATAATTTTTGCAATCATGCCACCGGGATGAGCCAGGGGTAATGCAGTTCTTGGTCTGTCCGATTTTTTTAATGAATATTAGGGTCCATACTAAAAGCACGTAATAAATTATAAGCCATCTCCGCCTACCCCTCTTACTATACGTAATTTATGATTTCCAGAAATAATGAGATATGGAACTTGAAACTGACCATTACTATGCTTGATCATTACAATTCAAATACCAACATTTTAATCTTGTAATATTTTTAACATGTGATCTTTGATAAACGCAGATAAAAATTTGAAATTTTCAAATTTATTCATTTATTTTAAACAAAAATAAGGACTTTAGTACCATAAAGGATGATATTTTAACAAAAGTGTTTGAATTTTTAACAAAATAATTAAATTTTCATTAAAATAATTCAATTTTCAACCCAGAAATATGAATTCTTGACAAAAAAGTGTAATAGTTGATATTTAAACCAAAACGGATGAAATTTCATTTAAAAACAAAAATTTTAAATCAAAAAGACAAATTTTCAACAAATAAAAATTTTTCAATCATGAAAGAAAGAAAAGTTCATCTAAATAGGGTCATCCACAAGTAGATACCCTGGGCCATAGCGTGGACTCTGATTGGTCGAGAGGCGTGGCCTAAAAGGAGGAGTAGGGGAGGGGCCGTGCCCTCTCCTGATTGGCCGAGGGGCGTGACCTACTCACAAAATAGCGCCCATTAGGGGGGCGTGACCTAATTAAAAATGGCGCCCATTATGGGGTGTGACCTAATTACAAAATGGCGCTAATTAGGGGGTGTGGCCTAATTACAAAATGGCGATTATCCTAATTGATCGAATGCGTTATTCTCAGCTGTAAAAGGGAAGGAGCCCACCCCCTCCCATCGAAAGAATGTATTGAAATTGGGAAAGGGGAGGGGGCACCACCCCCTCCCTGTGCGAATCTGCGATGATTCATGAATGGACATGTTCCGTCTCGAATAGGGAGGGGGCCCCAACCCCTCCCTGTTATTCTAAGAGGAAAGGAGGATTTGGAAAAGGAGACAACTAATTAAAATGCAAATTAATTATCCTAATTTTATTTTCTAACTATCTAGGTTGGAAAAGGAGTGTTAAAATAACAACAAAGCTATAATTACTTAAAGGTATGTATAATATTTAATTCACTAATTAAAATTAATAATTATCCTAAACTATTTTTAAGTGACAGGTAGTAAATATACACATTTTAAAATTATAATTCCATATCTGTTTTTATTGAATTTCCAACAAAATACATTTAATTATGTACGTGTAGAAAAAATAAGTTCAACCTCGCCAACAATGTATGAAATTAATATGGTTGTCAGTTCCATAAAAACGATTTCAAAATATAATTCGATGAATTGTTTTTCAAGTTTTGTCTGTACCTGACTTTTGAAGTATGCAGATTTGGAATTAATTATCTGACGGATTAAATCCTCATTCAGTGAGTTTATATTTTCCGAGACTAAATAATTGACAATCGTTTCAATTTAAAAATCTGTAAATCCTTCTACGTTTTTCAATATTCGTTGAATTCTTATGAATTTTTCATCTACACACACACAATAACATTTTTCAATCCTTCGAAACTAGACTTCTGAAGAACTATTTCGGGGATATATAACTTTCTCTTCTTCGCCTCCATCTCTACCTGGTCCAGTCCATTGTTAGTCTCGTCGTTGCGTACCTTGCCCTCCCGAAGAATTATGGCCTTGTTCCCGTGAGCGGTCGTAAACAGGAGTGTGTATTTACCCAATTCAATGGTTTGCAGGTATAAAGGTGAATTTCCGACACAGAAGTACGATTCTATTATATCCAAGTGTTGTTTGAGATTTGTCCAAGTTGCCGAGTCGAAGTTAATTCCGCTACCTGAACTGTTCATAATTTTAATGACCGATTGAAATTTTCCATCCGATTGAACCTCTAATCCAATTAGAATAGTCTTGGAAAATGAATGATTAAGTCCGTAAACAGTTGGCAGAATCATTTGTTGTATGTTTCTCTTCATACAATTTGTAGACATCATGACCAATCGTTTAAGAGCAGCTTTAGCCAGTATTTGCTTAAGAGGTGTTGACTTGGGTTTGATCCTTTTTATTTTTGGTGTTTCAGAAACAGTTTTATTAGTCTGCGTGTCAGACGAAACTTCGATAGTTTGATTGGCTATGGACTTTGAAAAATCAAAGACTTGCGATGATTCTACCTCTACTGAATCGATGTTAGCTTGCGACATAGTGGCTCGTTCAGATATAAAAACTCAACTGATTCAAAGAGGTTCCTCACATGGTTTTATATATGTGAAATATTTGAGGAGTGGGGATAGCATTCTTTGTTGAGAGGGGAGAACCATATGTGGCGAGTGTGGGAATAACCGTTATGTCACAGATGTGAAGAAAGAATATAATGCTGTATTTCCTAGAAATTACACAATGGACCGGGTGTTTCATATAAATCACACAAGAAACCTACATGTCATTGAAATTGCACAAAATAATATCTTATGTATGTAAATCACACAAAAGAATTCGTATTTTCCAAGAAAATCAGACAAAAGAACACGTGTGTACTATAAATCACACATACTCTTATTTTCTAGGAATTTCACAAAAGATTTTTAACACCTGCAACTCATAAATCACACATGAAAATATGTTTTTCTAAAAAGTTAACAAAAGAATATGTGTTGAACACCTGCACACATAAATCACACATGAGACTTCGTAAGTTCTGAAAATTCCAATTTTCCAGGAATTTCACACCTGCATCCATAAATCACACATGTAACTTGGCATTTTCCAGAAACATCACAAAAGAATATGTCGCTCACACCTGCATACCATAAATTACACATAAGAATCTGCGTTTTCCAAAAATTACATAAAGGTCTACATGGTTCAAAACCGTAGAATGAGTAGGTTTCATTCAGCGTGTAAAGCAATTAAATAACAAAAGCACATGATTTTAGAAACTAACCAATTGTGATGTAAAGTAATAAATTACCCAGGTGGTTATAGAAAAAAATTCGGTGAAAAAATTCAGAAAAAAATCTTAAAGGAGATACTGAAATTTTTCGCTGGAAATGGAAAGTGATTATTGCAAACGCGTGTACAATGCTTTGTGATGCGAGTTACAATACAACAATTTAAAATTTTATTAGGGTCACTCAAGAAAAGCAAGAAGAAAAAATGTGTCTTCGAACTCATTGTATTCTAAATTCACTTTATGAAAAAGCGGAAGTACCTGCTCTGAACATTTAGCTACACGATAAAATGTAGACTAAAGCAGTTTTTTTTTCACTTTGTCTCGTACCTGTTAAAAAGGTAGATCTTTTGAAGACTATAAATTACACCTGATACAATTGAAGATTACGCGATATTCTATAGATTGAAAAAACCCTGTGCAAACACCTTAACTAATGATTCCCAAAACTGATGTATACTAGACAGAGGCTTGGAAAATTTCCTATGAAAAGTTCGACCACCTCGTAAACAGTGTCGATGAACGAATTTCAAAAGCTCACCGGGCACCTGCATAAAAACAGCATAGTACGGTAGGTACCGATGTCTTATTGTCCTAAGAAGTTAACCTCTTTCTAGCCGGTGTCGGAGATGTAATGGACATGTTTCAAAAGTACGGGGGGGCGGGGGGGGGGATAGATATTTTCTGTTCCTAAATAGTCACCCCTCGATACTAAGGGATCAGTTTTCGCTCAATCGTCTTGAGTGACATACGCTGAATTTTTAACGTAAAAAGAAAAAAACCGTGAATAAAAATAATAAAAATTGAGGAGTCAGTATATAGCCTGATGGCTATTGCTTATCGCTTGACGGACGCGGAGTGTCTGCTATACCTCCAGAATATTCTGGCAACCTGCGATCCGGATGAGATATTCCGGATATCTCAAATCCTGGTATCAAATAGTGCGCTACGATTAACGTATAATATGTTTGTGGAGCGAAGTGCGGAATCAGCTCGTGATATTTTAGGTATGTGGTTTTCCATATAGTGCTCAAAATTTGTGACGTGTTTTTGTGTTTCTACGAATTTTAATTTTTTTCAAATTTATAGTTCGTGCATCGGGTTTAACGCCTCCCTAAGCACCACCAAATCCGGCGGGCGAGAGTGGAAATACCCTCTTGTGAGCCTTGCCCCGAAAATGAGGAAATTCACCCCAACGAGCATATCGATGAGGATGAACCACCCATGCGTTGGAGAGATTATGAGGAGGATCGAATTAACGATAATGAATATGCATCAACAAGTAGTGCTATATTCTCCGCATCTACTGTTCCGATAAACCGTAAGTTTTTGAATAAAGTTTTCACAAATAATTTTAATATTGTGCAACAATAATTTTAAAAAAAATTCTAATTTATATTTCAACGAAAAAGAGAATAAAAGAGATAAATTTTTAATCTTATTTTAATCAAATTATTCATTCATTTTTAAAATATAATTCTAAACATGAATATCGTTAAAAAGTTTTATTCTTCATACTCTTTTAAAATGATAAGAGTGAACGAGTAATTTTCATGAGTAAAATGTAAAAATTTTACTTAATTTTTCAACAAAAAAGAAAATTAAAAAATTTTTATACTAAATTCAACAAAATATTCATTCGTTTTAGGCAGGTAATTTTGAACATGGATTATCGTAAAAATGTTTTCGAAAAATTCTACTTTATATTTCAACGAAAAAGAGAATAAAAGAGATAATTTTTTAATCTTAATTTAATCAAAGAATTCATTCATTTTTGAAAATATAATTCTAAACATGAATATCGTTAAAATGTTTTATTCTTTATACTCTTTTATAATGATAAAAGTGAACAAATAATTTTCTTGAGTAAAATTAAATTAAAACAAATTATTAATTCATTTTTAGACAGATAATTTGGAACATGTTTTATCGTCAAAAGGTTTAAATCTTTTTACTTCTATGCAATCATTTAAAAAAATATAAATCTTTATGAATTTTTCTTTTATATTTATTTTATTTTTATTTGAAAAACATGAAAAAAATTTATGAAATCATGGAAATATTTTGAACCTTTGTGAATTTTTAAAATTTAGAGAGAAATCTTTGAAACATCTACGAAATATTTCTAAATATTTGAAATATTTTTGAAATCTTTCAAAACATCGAGACCTTTTAATGTTTAAAAAAGCTATTTGTCAAAATCTTGAGAAAAAAAATTCCAAAATCTAGGTTCAATTTATAATCAAAAATTAAAATTTTATAATCTAAATTTATTTTCTATTTTCACAGAAAACGTCAATTTAATGGCGTTGGCTGATGTAGCCACTGCGGAGCGACTATGCCACATTAACGCTGCTGGGGAATCCGACGATGGACATTCTTCAGACGAGGAAAAAGAAGCACAACCAGAAAATCTACCGGAACCTTGGCGGCCGTGGCAAGACCCAATCGCTCCACAGGTTGGTGCTGGGCAGGACCAGCAACACCATCAGCGGAATGAGGCTGAGCAAGAACAACAACAACAATGTCAACAAGTCGTGGAATATTGCGAAAATGCGGTTAGGGCTTTGTACGATTATTTAATGGGAAAAGTAAGTGATAACGATAGAGTGGGTATAAAATTCTATTCAGACTATTTCAAAAAGGGTGGTGGGGGTATATCTTTTAGACCTGCTCATCAACATTCGTTCGCGGATTTTTGGAGAGTATTATTCAGTGTTATACAAAGTAACGAGGATTTTATTATTGATCAGTCGTTTGTAATAAATTTTGATTGCGTAAAGAATGAGCACGGTGCGGGTAGGAGAAACGTTTGTCTCACCCACGCGGATGTAAAGAAACGATCACTTTTGACGATAGATAGTAAGGATAATTTGTGCCTACCGTGGTCCATAGTAGCTGCTCGCATTTACGCCGAGCGAGGTACGATTCTGTCCGGTGCGCTACATCGTAAATGGGACTCGGTTCGTCGTCAGAATTCAACCGTTCAGAAATTATTAGCCAGGCAGCTTGTAAACGATGCCCAGGTAATAATTCCTGAAAACGGTTGCGGGATAGAGGAAATACATCAATTTCAATTGTATCTTATCCCCGATAGGATTGTAATTATAATTTATGAATTTTCCACCTTTGGAAAAGGTACTAAGTCCCCTTTGTATGACGGATCGACTCTCATAAACGAAACAGGTCAAACTGTCCTACATAATCTCAATATCATGTTAAATGATAGACATTTTTTCCCCATTTTGAACTTAACATCGGCAGCAAGCAGTGTGCGTTTCTGCATACCATGCAACAAGGCTTATGAGAACCCGGCAGGTCATCGATGCTCCCAAACTTGCGCTGCTTGCCACTCGACACCCCCATGCCAAACTAGTGCGGAGAATGCTCACATACCGCAAATTAAATGTAACGCATGTAATCGGTATTTCCATGGACAAATTTGTTTCGAAAAACATCTGAACCCAAAGTCTTTTTCCGAAAAAACATCAATCTGCAATGCGTTGCGAATTTGTACCGGTTGCACGCGTTTCGTTAATTTATGGTATGAAAGAAACCACGAATGCGGGAAAAAATATTGCAATAGTTGCAAATATCGGCGTAATATTGATCACCAGTGTTTTATCGCACCTGTTTTAGATAAAGTCGTAAAAAACAAAGAACGAATAGGCTTTGTTTTTTACGATTTTGAAACTCAGCAGTGTGATAAATTACCTGGTGATCCCAATGTCAATGTACACAAGCCAAACCTCTGTGTTGCTCAAAGAGTTTGTAATGCGTGTATTGACCAAGAAAATATGAAGGAGATTTGCCAACATTGTGGTTTTCGCCAACATATTTTCGAAGGTGAAACTGTAGTCGAGCAATTTGTAGAGCTGGTCACAAGACAGCAAAATAAATTCAGTCAAATAATTTGCATTGCTCACAATGCAAAAGCTTTTAACGCCCAATTTATTTTGAAGTACCTTGTGGAGAAAAAAGGTACCAGAATTCGCCCCGACATTATAACAAATGGCACTAGTATAATTACGATGCAGGTGGGGTGTACCAAATTCATTGATAGCCTAAACTACTTACACATGCCATTGAGCAAATTACCAAAGGCTTTTGGGCTCAATGATATTAAAAAGGGTACGTTTCCCCACCTTTTTAATACACCCGATCACATTGATTACAAGGGTCCTCTTCCTGCTTCCCAGTTTTACTCACCAGACACTATGTCTGAAGAAGCTAAGAAAGAGTTTCTCGAGTGGTATGAGACCCTCACAAAAGACCCTAACTACATATTCGACTTTCGAAAAGAAATTGTAGAATATTGTGTTGACGATGTGGCGATCTTGCATCGCGCATGCATAGCATTTCGTGACATTTTTCGAAAATGTACCATTGTGTGCCCCTTTTCCGAGAGTGTTACGATAGCCTCGGCTTGTTCGCGTGTCTATCGTAAAAACTTTCTTGCACCAGACACTATTGGTATTATACCTCCTGGTGGTTACAGAAGGGCCAATAATCAATCGACAAAAGCCATTGAGTGGCTATTGTGGTGAGAGAGAGAGATCGGAAAAGAGATACGGCACGCAGGTAGATGTCATGAGTATCGTACACCAGAGGGAATCCTGGTTGATGGTTATTATGAAGTCCAGGGTGACCGACATATCTTACAATTTCACGAATGTTTTTGGCATGGGTGTGTCGCGTGTAAAAAAATTAATCGTGATTCCAAACTCAAAAGCGGTGATACGTTAGACGAACGTTTCGAACGTACCCGTGCTCAGTCCAAAAAACGTAAGCAGGCTGGTTACATTCTCACAGAAATGTGGGAGTGTAAATTTGACGATTTAAAAAAAATTCTCCTCAAATGCGACATTATTTAAAAGACCACCCCATTTTATTGAACGACGCTCTGAACCCTCGAGACGCTTTTTATGGTGGTCGTACAGGAAATACGACCTGTTTTTATGAAGTGAAGGATGGTGAAACAATACAGTATATTGATATTTGTTCACTATATCCTTATATTTCAAAATATGGTAAATTTCCTGTAGGACATCCTAAAGTTCTCGTGGGTGATGAATGTAAGAATATAACAGGTATGGATTTTAAAAATTCAAGCAGTTTGGAGGGTCTTGTGAAATGCCGAGTTTTACCGCCTCAATGCCTCTATCACCCAGTACTACCTCTTAAAGTGCATAAAAAACTCATGTTTCCACTCTGCAATGCCTGTTCTGAGAATCTCCAGCAGGAAGAGTGTAGACATGAGCCTGCTTTGCGCGAAATTGAGGGGGTATGGGTGTCGGATGAATTGAAAAAGGCTGTACAAATGGGTTATGAAATCAAATTTATTTATGAAATCTGGCAATACAATGTCGTGCAATATAATCCTGAAACACGAGAGGGTGGATTGTTTGCAGATTACATAAATAGATTTTTAAAAATCAAGCAAGAATCTTCAGGCTGGCCAACCGAGTGTATTGACGAGGCTAGTAAACTTGCGTATTTAAATGAGCACTCGACCATCGAGGGTGTTGATTTAGATCGCTCTAAGATTACTAAAAATCCTGGACTGCGTTCGGTTGCTAAACTATGCTTAAACTCGTTTTGGGGGAAGTTTGGTCAACGTAAGAATTTAACGCAGACAGTCTATATTGAAAGTTTAGAGGCATTAAATAGACTTTTCTTGAGACCGGAAACAGAGGTGTTTGACATAACGCCGATCAACGATGACCTCCTTTGTGTTTCGTACAAATACTCGGCAGAGGCTTGTAAATCCTCGCCAAACACAAATGTTGTCATCGCAGCCTATACAACAGCCCAGGCTCGTTTAGTCTTGTACGACTACCTGTCTCAGTTGGGTCGTAGGGTATTGTACTACGACACTGACTCATGGTGAGTATAATTCTTCTCTTGGTCGTCTTTTGGGTCAGATGACCGACGAACTCGAGGGGGAGTACGGCGAATGGAGCTTCATAAAGACCTTTGTTTCCGGAGGTCCCAAATTTTACGCCTATCAAGTTGTTGGTGCAAATGGTGAAATCCACACAAAATTTAAAGTAAAGGGGATCACGCTCAACTATAAAAACTCTAAATATGTTAACTTTAACACGATCCGTGAAATGATTGTTGAGAGAGCAGTAGATTCAATAAAATTAAATTTTAGAGCCATTAGACGCACAGCATTTCACGATGTCATCACATTAACTGAAAATAAAACAGTTAAACCGGTATGCATTAAAATACGGTTCATTGAAAACTTTGATTCACTCCCCTACGGTTACAGGGAATCGCTCTAATTCTCATTATACTATAGCTCTCTCTCTCTCACACACACGTACAGTTGTATGATGCAATTTTAAAACATTAGAAATAGGTTAGTATAGTTTTTCAGTGTTTACAATTGTGTATTAATTAGCATTAATCTCCGTTCATTTTTAATTACAGATGCAGAAAACTTCTTGTGGCAGTGGAGTGATATTGAGCAGAGCTTCCAACCACTTCAGGGACAACAACAACAGCAACTCTACCCTCCATTAGATGTTGCGGTGGTAACTCTGAACATCACTGTTCCAAAAAATCTACAAATCCTAATAAGTAAGTATAAAAATTACCGGTGTGTAGAAAAAAATAATAATAAAAATAAAATAAAAAATGGGTATCTAAATATTTAATATTTTTATTTTCCAGATTACTCCGAGCACGAGGTAGAGGAGCTGACTGTGGCGGTGGATAAGCCTGAGGATGATGGAACTGATGAGGATGAAGCTTTGAAACCAGGTCAAATTCCACCATGCCCGGGATTTATATCTATTTCACGGGTAGCCCTCGAACGCCTTCGTGCAGCACACAGAGCACAAGAAGAAGAAGAGGTCGAACAGTCGACCGAACCGGTTTTTAAAAGACCTCCATGATTGTAATATTAATAATAATAATAATAATAATAATAATGTGGGGTAGGGATGTGGCGACCCCATCGCCCGAGAGCTCCGGCTCTTGCAGTCAGCCACGTTGCTTTGGGCTAACTCCCCTATGCAATGAATTATGCGGTTACGACACCAGTATCCCGCAGTGCCACCCACAATAGGCCTCTCTCGGATGGAGGCCGTGGTTCAGTTGGGAGTGGCAATAGGACCGAACCGAGGCGACGACCAGGCAATGGCCCCGGACAAACGCGAGAACATCGATTTAAATGGTCAGAACAACTCAGGAGAGACATCCTTACCTGTTGGCAAAGAAGCTCACCGGCGCGAAGAGGATTCATGCAGAGGTTACATGACCGTTGGGTCAATATGCACCCGGAATATGCTCATCAAACGCCTCAGTATTTAAGAGATCAGGTATCCTTTTTGCGAAAAAACGGATATGAAGCTCTTTATCAACAAGAAGAAGAGCAACAACCTCCATCGAACATTCCACCCGTTGCAGCAAGACCACCTCTGCAGATAGCCGATAATGCTAACATGAGAAATAGGAGATCTATCCACCAAAAAGTCTTTCTCAGGATGGACAAATTAGCTGAAGCTAGTACTGCTCTCCCCGATTTGATCCCCGAAGATGTTAATCTCTGGAATCTGAACTGCGTTGTTTACGAGAAGGCGGTGTCCTTGCTTAGCGACAGTAGAAGTAACGAAACTTCAGTACGTCTGAGTAAGACTCGCGAGCGTATTGCACAGCTTCAATTCAAAATTGAAACGGCGAGACGGCATGCATCAAATATTCAGTGCGTGATTAGCTACATAACATTAAATAAAAAATTCACTCCAAAAGTTAGGGCACTTGCTCGAAACTTGAGGAAAGCAAATCACACGCTGAACAAGTGTAAACTGTTGACCATCAAGCAGCACTGGACGCAAAAAATAAGATCTCTTTCAACAGCGAAACAGCGTCTTGAACGGCGAGTAAAGTGGATTCAGGAAAATTCCACCTTTTCTACTCATCCTTCCCGTCTGTTCAATAAAACGTCACGTGCCGTTAAAAATCCGCCTAGTCGAGAAGAGATTCAAGTCTTCTGGGAACAAGTATATGGAGATACTTATCAGCTAAATGAAGACGCTTCAGATATATCACTCTTTCGTAACGTTTGCCAAAGGCAAAGGTTACAAGGTCCAGAGGAAGAGTGTCCACTAATTACTGCTGAAGAAGTGAAGAAAGTTATCGCTAGAACTAAGAACTTTTCAGCGCCCGGGCCAGATAAAATCAACAACTTTTGGTGGAAGAAGTTTACTTCTACGCACCAACATCTAGCTCGTATATTTACTACTTTCTTAAACGGAGAACAACCAGTCCCGCAGTGGCTAGTGGAAGGACGCACGGTATTGATTCCTAAGACTGGAGATTTGTCAAGTCCAAAGAACTACAGGCCCATAGCTTGTTTAAACACCAGCTACAAGCTATTCACTGGCATCCTCAAAGAGAGGATATTAACATCTATCGAGCCGGTATGGATTGCAATAGTTGAACAACGTGGATGCAAGAGAGGTCTGGCAGGTTGCAGGGAGAACCTGTTAATAGACAGGTGTATCACCCAGGACTCGATCAGGTATCGACGCAATCTGTCCATGGCTTGGATTGACTACCGTAAGGCATTCGATAACACGAACCATGAGCTACTTATTAAGCTCATTGAATGCATGGAGGTGCATCCCAAAATAGTGAGATGCATAAAAGGGCTTATGCTCTTGTGGCGGACAAGATTTGTCATAACATCAGACAAAATACAAGTGACTACAAGCTATATCACATATAAGAGGGGAGTCTTCCAAGGAGACTCTCTAAGTCCGATACTTTTCTGCATCTCCCTCTTACCTCTATCTATTGTGCTCCGAAGCAAAAGCTCTGGATACCTATGTGGCCCGCCGAACAAAAGAGAACATAAGGTCAACCACCTTTTATACATGGACGACCTTAAACTCTTTGCTTCCTCGAAAGAGGACCTTAACATCCTTGTGGAGGCGGTAAATAGGTACTCTAAAGCGATTGGCATGAGCTTCGGACTGGACAAGTGTGCCTGCGTCCACCTACACCAAGGAAGACTAGAAACTACATCATCGGGTCACGATCAGGATGTTCAACTCATCGGCGGAAATACCATTCAACATCTTGGTATTGGAGAAACATATACATATCTTGGAATACCGCAAGCGGAAACCCATGATGTGCTTGCGTTAAAAACGGCCCTTGGAAAAAAGTATCGCCAAATTCTCAGAAAAATTTGGGCTTCCGAATTATCTGGAAAGAATAAGATCCAGGCGACCAATTTGCTGGCCGTTCCTATACTGCTCTACACGTTTGGTGCAGTAAAATGGAACGTCGATGAGTTGAAGCAACTTGACCGAAGCACACGCAAGATGATGACAATCCATCGAAGTCATCATCCTAAATCTTCCGTACCTCGAATATACCTACCTCGAGATAAAGGGGGTAGAGGCTTGCTGAGCTTAGAGTGTCTTCATCGCAGAACGGTTCTGGCTACAGCCTGCTCAGTTCTAAATAGCACAGATTTTTGGTGCTCAAAAGTCGTGTACAGGAAGCAGAACATACGCTTCTACTAAGAGAACATGCTGACAAGCCCCTTCATGGTAAATTCTACGGCATTATACGTAGAGAAGAGCTCTCGATGGGTCTGTCCAACATGTTTCTCAAGTCTGCTGGATTAAAATCAGAGACTGAGGGATTTCTTTTTGCCTGTCAAGATGGCGTTATAGACACCTTAGTTTACCGCGAGCGCATAATGAATATACCTGTAGGCGATACCAACTGCCGAGCGTGCAAGCAAGAACCAGAAACACTTGGACATGTTCTCAGTGGACGCTCAAAATATGCACGATACGGGTACATAGAAGAAAACAATGCGGCTCTAAAAGTGTTATATTACCATCTGAGGCACTTCTATGGTGTTGATCTATTGCCCGTCTTTCCATACGCCCAGGGGGAACTCGAGTCCGTTGTGAAGAATGATCAGTGTAAGATCTACTGGAATTTCTCATTCTCGACCACTCAACGTATCAGTGCTACGAAGCCTGATATTGTCCTCCAAGATCTGAAGAACAAGATCATGTACGTGATTGAATTCTCGGCACCAGCCGATGGTAATATCACGGCAAAGGAGGAAGAAAAACGGGCGAAATATCAAGCTCTTCTTTTCGAGCTAAGCAGGCTCTACCAAGGCTTCAAAGTCCATCTTGTAGTTCTCATAATCGGCTGTCTTGGAGGTATGAAAGCTTCATTTATTAGCCAACTCAACAAGATTCCGGCTTGCCAGCGTCAGGCTCATTCCATCGCGAACCGGATGCAAAAGGCTGTTCTTCTGGGATCACTTCATCTGGCCCGTCAACACTGTTCCTCATAACATTCTACAAAGATTGGTAGCTCTAAAAAAGTATCCAGAGGTGAAACTTCATCTCCAACTGTCCCGTCTGCCGCGTAAGATCATCCGCGGCTAGAGACCTGACTCCAAGGAACAGTGTTGCCCGATGTTTTCTCGCGTAAATTTCCCGCTCTTGCTTACCTTCTAGGACAGAAGGAGCAGAAGCGGATGACGTACACGTTCCAGTTGCGTCGGGATTGGTTGCTTTTAAAGAACCATGATCGTAGCTTCCGGAGCCTACAACTTCTCATATAATAGGTCCTTGTCAGCATGTTCATGCATGAACATGCTGACAAGCCCCTTCATGGTAAATTCTACGGCATTATACGTAGAGAAGAGCTCTCGATGCGTCTGTCCAACATGTTTCTTAAGTCTGCTGGATTAAAATCGGAGACTGAGGGATTTCTTTTTGCCTGTCAAGATGGCGTTATAGACACCTTAGTTTACCGCGAGCGCATAATGAATCTACCTGTAGGCGATACCAACTGCCGAGCGTGCAAGCAAGAACCAGAAACACTTGGACATGTTCTCAGTGGATGCTCAAAATATGCACGATACGGGTACATAGCGAGACACAATGTGGCTCTAAAAGTGTTATATTACCATCTGAGGCACTTCTATGGCGTTGATCTATTGCCCGTCTTGCCATACGCCCAGGGGGAACTCGAGTCCGTTGTGCAAAATGATCAGTGTAAGATCTACTGGAATTTCTCATTCTCCACCACTCAACGTATCAGTGATACGAAGCCTGATATTGTCCTCCAAGATCTGAAGAACAAGATCATTTACGTAATTGAATTCTCGGCACCAGCCGATGGTAATATCACGGCAAAGGAGGAAGAAAAACGGGCGAAATATCAAGAACTTCTTTTCGAGCTGAGCAGGCTCTACCAAGGCTTCAAATTCCATCTTGTAGTTCTCATAATCGACTGTCTTGGAGGTATGAAAGCTTCATTTATTAGCCAACTCAACAAGATTCCGGCTTGCCAGCGTCAGGCTCATTCCATCGCGAACCGGATGCAAAAGGCTGTTCTTCTGAGATCACTTCATCTGGTCCGTCAACACTGTTTCTCATAACATTCTACAAAGATTGGTAGCTCTAAAAAAGTATCCAGAGGTGAAACTTCATCTCCAACTGTCCCGTCTGCCGCGTAAGATCATCCGCGGCTAGAGACCTGACTCCAGGGAACAGTGTTGCCCGCTCTTGCTTACCTTCTAGGACAGAAGGAGCAGAAGCGGATGACGTGCACGTTCCAGTTGCGTCGGGATTGGTTGCTTTAAAGAACCATGATCGTAGCTTCCGGAGCCTACAACTTCTCTTAGATAATAGGTCCCTGCCGAAGGTGTTCCCGCGTTGTTGTCGCGGTAGGGCTTGAACTTTCCTCTCATGAATTTGACGGCTATGTTGGCCGTAGCATTGCTACTGACAGGGTTTCCCATGCCAGACAGGCAGAGAACGAAGAGGAAAGTGACTAAGAGGAACACCAAAACCCATAAATAATAATGGAGAGTATTTTAAAAAATTTGAAACGCTTGTCGCTATCCGAGGATCGTCGGGCGCCCCTGGAGCCACCGCTGGGGGCCACAGCATGCGGGACGGTGGTGATGGTGAGCTGCGAGATGGTCAGGCGGATCTCACTCATCAAACAGCTGGCCAGCAAGAAGATCTGCGACATACGGTAAGCAGTGAAACATCAACTGTATCTGCTAAGGATGCTTTGGCTAGCGTTAGCTATTTGCAGCCAACCACTTCAACATAAATACCGTGGGAGAGCATCAAGTGGGATACCACAATGAATAAGGAATTGATGCGTCTGTATTATGAAAGTGCGAAGTTTGAAACCTCACGCAAAAAAGGACAAAATTTTAGAACGAAATTTACCGCAAAGTATCCTCAAATAGAGAAAGTCGCACTAAGAGATCTTATCGCTAAGGTGAAGGACATCAGGACTAATCTACTCATCTCAGAAGATCGAGCAATGGAGATTAAACAGCAGATTGATTTGGAGTGGAAAAACAACGGCAATAAACAGCAGTTAGAGGAAGCCGCGTCACACGAACAAGCAGTGGCAATTGATGTTCTTCCTCAACCTGGTGATGATCCAGCACCACCACATCCTCTGGAGGTAGATGGCCTAATACAACCAGTGCCAGAAGCAGAGGTTCAACAACCAAGGAGGCGATTAAAATGGACATACCATATGAACAGAGATGTGATGCGCTCTTATTTTTTGGCAAAGAAAAGTGGGCAAAGTGTAAGGAGAGAACATCATCGTCTCTTCTTACTTAAGTACTCAGGACTAGCCACAAGAATAAATAAGCAGAATCTAGCAGATCAAAAACGCTCAATATCTGTTAACAAATTGCTTCCGGCTGTTGAAATAGCTGCCATCGAAATGGAAATGGAACAGCAGCTTCCTATTGATGAACTTCCATTGGAAGATGTGGACAACGAGGAGTTGATTGCAGCTGAAGGCATAGGTGCTAGGGATAATGAACAGCAAGTACCGGATGGACTAGAACCACATCCGGACATTATAAACGATTTTCTAAACAGCGAAGTCCCAGAAAAGCTACAGCACCTTGAAAGGAATTTTGGTCATGCTTTACTAGAGTTCAGACATGTAGAACCAACACAAAGGCATTCACTGCCCAAGATGAACATCAAAGGTGATCTGCGTGCACTAATAGAGCACCTGAACAAGGTTTTACCTATGCATTTGAACGCAACACAAAATGCGTTAGAGGTGCAAACTCTTGTATACTGTGCAGCTGTGGCAACCGTTAGAACGTTGGGCCGCAGAACTGGGCCTATAAATGCAGTCTTTGCCCCAAGACAGAAGCGAGATCCACCATGGAAGATTAGGTTGGATATGGATGTCAGAAAAGTAAGGTGCAAATTGGGTCGACTGACTCAATATAAAAAAGGAAATCGAACCAGAAAGCTGATACACCATGTTATTAAAATCATCCACCCTCAGTACATCGAGACATTGACACCAGCAATATTGGATGAGATTATAGACTCCCAGCGACAGAGCTGAGGAACATCACAGCTTTAGATGTTTCAGCGGTTTTGAAAAAAGTATGCAACTGGAAAGCTCCAGGTCCGGATATGGTGCACACTTTCTGGTACAAGTACCTAACTAGTGTGCATCCTGCGTTGGCACGGTGTTTTCAGAAGATCATCGAACATCCAAATCTGATGCCAGGCTTTATGCTGCAGGGTACTACGTATATGTTGATTAAAAACCCAGACGCTCAAAATTCATCTGAATTTCGACTGATAGCCTGTCTTCCAACAATATATAAATGTCTTACAGTTATCATAGCAGATAAGGTATATTCTCAATGCAACGTGAATGACATCCTTACAGAAGAACAAAAAGGATGTTGTAAAAACTCCCGAGGCAGTAAAGATCTAGTCACCATAGACGCTGTTGCCATGACGCAAGCTCGTAAACATCAAAGGAACTTGCACATGGCATACATTGACTACAAGCAAGCGTTTCCTTCCGTACCACATGACTATTTGCTTGAAGTCTTAAAAGTATACAAAATTTGTCCACGCATCATTGACTTCCTAAGTCGTGCGATGATGCTTTGGGGTACAACAATCAAGTATTTTGATCATGGACAACCAAGGATAACTAGATCAATACGCATTATGACGGGTATATTCCAAGGAGACTCCTTCAGTGCATTATGGTTCTGTTTAGCGTTGAACCCACTGAGCAAAACTCTAAATAGCATGTCTCATGGGTTCAGAGTACTTGATAACGAGGATGGTCATCAATTGACCCATCTTCTATACATGGATGACCTGAAGCTGTACGCTAGCTCGGACAAGAGACTGCAGCAAGTGATCGATGTCACAAAGCAGTTTTCCAATGATATCCATATGGAGTTTGGACTAGATAAATGCAGAACAGTGCATTTAATCAGAGGAAAATTAGGGACCGCAGAACAAGAGAACGATTTCGTGAATGACATCGAGACAATGGCTGAGGGCGAGTCATATAAATACCTGGGTATTCTCGAATCCAAGAGTATTCAGCATACGATAGTTAAGAAAAGCCTAACGACTGCCTTCACTACAAGACTCAGATTGGTTCTGAAGAGTTCTCTTAACTCGGCAAACAAGATCAGGGCAATGAACACCTATGCCATCTCTGTTCTCACGTACTCCTTTGGGCTCATCAAATGGTCGAACACCGACCTCGAACGATTAAACAGAATCATCCGCGTAGAAATGACGAAACACCGTATGCACCACAGTAATTCAGCGATTGAAAGGGTACTTTTACCACGACATAGAGGGGGTAGGGGCATTGTAGATGTCAGGAAACTGTATGAGTCACAAGTTATACAGTTGCGGGACTATTTTAACAGCAAGCGAGATGTTACGCTTTACAATAAGATCTGTAAAGCGGATCTTCACTACACGCCCTTGAATTTGTCCTCAGAGGAGGCCTTGAATATCAGGGCAGAAACCATAGAGGAATTAGAAACGCAATGGAGACAGAAAGCCATCCACGGCGAACACCCCAAAAAGTTAGATCAATATGAAGTGGATAGTGAGGCATCCAATATTTGGCTGAGAAAGGGAGTCCTGTATCCAGAAACGGAAGGATTCGTCATTGCGATTCATGATAGGGTTGTCAGCACCAGGAATTATCGCAAACACGTGTTACATCAAGACGTGGTTGACCGGTGCCGATTATGTGGAGATACCAACGAATCCATTGAGCACATTATTGATGGTTGTCGCGTAATGGCTCAAAGAGAATATACGCACAGACATAATGATGTAGCAGGCATTATACGTCAACAACTTGCCCTAAACCTAGGACTCTTAACAGAATGGATGCCTTTCTATAGATACATTCCAATGCCCGTTTTAGAAAATGAAGATTACATCTTATATCGGGATGTGACCATCCAGACGGATCATTACATCCGAGCCAATCGACCTGACATCGTGATGCGAGAAAAAAAAGGTGGCAGAGTCTACATCATCGACATTGCTTGTCCACTTAACAGAAATTTGCAGACAACCTATACAACCAAGATCCATAAGTATAGCGAGCTAAGGCATGAAATAAAGGCAATATGGAGGAATGTAAAACATGCATCTATTCATCCTATTGTGATTTCGGCTACAGGCAATGTGCACGCAAGATGCAGTGAACATCTTGAACAGTTAGGAGTCAGTAGGGTACTGGCGGCAGTTCAGAAGGCGGTTTTATTAAACACCTGTCGCATTGTAAGAAACTTCCTAGACCATCAGGAAGCAAGTGACTAAGAACCTATGGCGTGATACATGGTAGCTCTAAGAAAGCATCCAGAGGCGACTGTTGTCACCTCCAACAATCACGGCCGCTGTGTAAGGATAACAGCGGTAAAGACAAACTGCAAACTACACCATGCTCCTAATTTTGTACCTACAACATCATCGCAAATGATTTCAAACATCGTATTAAAATAACTTATAACATCCTCATTTCATCAGTCACTTGACTTCGTCCGTGGCTATGACGAAAAACCGGGTTCACCCGAGAAAAAGTTTGAAAAAAAATAATAGGTAGTTAGTAAAATATTTAGGCCTAGGGTTGTAAAATAAATAATAATTAGAGATTTACTGTATTTTGTAAATAGATTTGAGTGCACATTTTTTTATTATTTTTTTCGTTTATATACAGGGTGTCCCAAAGTTCGCGCATACGGACCACATAGCTCGAATACTGGTGAAAAACTAAAATCATATTTTAGAGCTCAAAAATGTTGAATACTCATTATTTTTTGAGATAGAGAAGGTCAATGTTGGCCAATCACGTTGCGTCTGTCAAAAATAGGCAGTGGTGCTTCAAATCCAAAAAAACCATCGAAAGCAACCCATTTCACGCTAAACAGGTGGCTTGTTCATAACAGTGAACTTTGAAAACAAATTCGCAACGACGAAACGTGAAATTTGAAAATTCGTAATTTGAAACCTAAAAAGCTTAATCAAGTTCATGTTTAATAGAGCCTATTTGTATTTAATCTTAGTAAAAACATGTACAATTGTTGATTAAATACCCAACAAGATAAAACTCTGTTCTCTAAGTAAATCTGAATTCATGAAAAAGTACTAATTGAAAAGCAAAAAGATAGAGCTAATTCAATTTGTAATTATTTTTTAACAAATCGTATATCAAGTCTTACTAATTTTATTAGG
>CAKNYM010050407.1:69458-108350 GCA_932195095.1 Andricus curvator
CTTCATCGTTTACGAGGAAACTGTACCCTCTTCAGGTGGAACACGAACGTGTGTGGTCAGTTTTGCATTATGTTTCTGCATTGTATGTGTAGTGGGTATTCTTTGCGCGAGTTTAATGCACTTTTTACCAGTCATCTCGTAAAGAATGATCAAATTGTGGTGCGATTTTATAAAAAAACTTTTGGCACTGTGCATGCTCACTGCATAGCTGCAATCGTCTCGCATCTTGTGTACAAGCATGTTCTTCGAAACTTGCTACTTTGTATCTATTTTAATCAATGTTTGTTTTATCACATATAAGGTAGAATTATTATATAACATTTGCTTCATCGATTTTATCTCTTTGCTCTTTTATGCAAAAGAATATTGCGCCTACTCTCCTTGGCTAAGAGAGTATATTCTTTTGCATTTATTGTGTCTCTGTTTATAATGCTTTGTAAACATTATTTTAAGTATTCGTCTCCCTCATAGGCTAAGAGTTTTTTGTGGAATACATACATGTTTTAGATATGAAAAGAATTTTCGTGGTGCAAATATTCTTGATTTAACGTCTGGGAATAACAATTTAGAATTTTTAAGGAAAAACCTTATTTAATCGACTTCTTCCGGACCATTTATTTTTTATTTTTTATTTATTAAATGGTCTGGAAGAAGTCGATTAAATAAGGTTTTTCCTCAAAAATTCTACATGTTTTAGATTTTCCTCTGCGTCTAAGACATGTTTTACTATCTAAGTTGGTGTCCCTGTATTACTTATTTTTGTGTTGCTTCATTAGCATATATGTCTGTCTTGTCTCGAGTCGTGTACATATTATTGTATCTCTTTTTTTAATCTTACATAAGTAACAATACATGTGTGTTCTTTAGATTTAGATTTTTTTCTGAAAAATAAATAAATAAAATGGTGAAAAATTGAAATAAATGTTGTCTTAATTTCAAATAACCCTTGTCCAACATGAATAGAATGTAAGATTAGGATAATTAGCCTGCGTTTTAATTACTTCTCGCCTTTTCCAACTCGATGACCGACTACCTCTACTCTTGGACTAAAAGGGAGGGGGCCCACCCCTCCCCCTTTCCAGGCGAAACATCGCATTCATTCGATGGGAGGGGGTGGGGCTCCCTCCCTTTTTTCCAGGTGAGAATCATCCATTCGATGAGATCATGTGTGAACCCTCCCCTTTTCCAACTCAGAATAACTCATTCGATCAATTAGTATAACCGCCATTTTGTAATTAGGCCACACCCCTAATTACCGCCATTTTGTAATTGGGTCACGCCCCTAATGAAGGCCATTTTGACATTAGGCCACACCCTTTCCCCTACCCCCACTCCTCCTTTTAGGCCACGTCTCTCAACCAATCAGGGGAGGGCACGCTATGGCCCAGGGTATCTACTTCCACAAAAATTTGTTTTGCCTTATAGTTAAGCTTTTTACAAACTTTGATTCCCAAAGCATTTAAATGTTAAATTAAAACTTAATTTTATTTATTTAATAATTTATAATAATTTATTAAAAAGTGCCAAAATATCAACCGGAAATGTCGATTTTTTAAACTAAACATGTAGCGTCCTCATTGCATGAAACACATGGTGTGACGTCACGCGCCGTCAAAGCTGAAAAAAATACATAGTCAGTTTCATAAAAACAATCGAAATAATTAATCATCAAATACGTTAAGGCCAGTTGGGATGATTTTCGAAAAGTGATAACACTTATGACAAGTCATTTTTTTGCGAAGTTCTCCGATTTCAACCTTGCTGAGACTTTAGGAATAAACGCGAAAAAATAAGTAAATGGGATAAATGACGTTAATCCTTTGAAATATTTATTTTAATTTATTTAATTTTTTAATTTAGAATAATAATTGCTTTAGGCGAATCGTAACATATATGCCATATTTGTAATATTGCATCCAGAAAACCTAACCTCACTTTTTTATAAATACTTATATAAATACTTCTATACAATTTTGTTATAAAATTCATAATTATGAGTTTCATAATTACTTTTATAAATACTTGATTTTATAATACTTGTTGCGTAAATAAACGATTTAATTTGGCGAAGTTATAACTCACATACATCCAGCCAATCCCGGCACCTCATATGAACCTAAGTCAATTATGAGTTTTATACCATTAAAAAAAAATTTACTTTTTTGTCTATTCAAAATAAAAATATTTACTTATCGTTGAAATGATCTTCGCAATAATATACTGTTGACGTAAAAGATGTGGTAGGGCACATGTCACGCCGAACAATTTTGTACTATTTTTTTCGTTCCTCACGTTTGGGTATATACAATGTGTCTCAGACCACCCGTCCACCCCTTTTAAAATCTAAAATACCAAATAAAATTAAAAGTTCAGTACCACCGAAAGTTGAAAATACCTCCAACCGATCGGGCACAGTCCATTTACTATTAGAAGGTACTGAACTTTTAATTTTATTTGGTATTTTAGATTTTAAATGGGGTGGACGGGTAGTCTGAGACAACCTGTATATAAATAATTTTCCTGGATTTTTGACAGTCGTGCTCTTGCATTCAGGCACAAAGCACCAATGGTAGCGCTGTTTTTTTTTTGCATTTTTATGCAAAAAACGTAAATCGCCTGGCTTATTTACAAGCGTTTGACGGCGAGCTACGTCACATCAAAATGGCGGAATAGGCGCGACAGAAATAGGAATTTTAAAACTATACAAATTTTTCTTTTTCGAATATAAATTCGAAAAAAGCTTTTTTTACGCTATGCTGGTATTATTAGTGATTTTAGAGCATATACTTTAATATTGAAAAATAAAAAAAAATAAATGGATGACCCTATTCATATTATGGTGTTGAAAAGTCAACTGAAATCTTTTTTGGATTAAAATTAAACTATTTTTTTGAAAATTTTCCTTTTTAATTAAAAGATTCATCTATTTTAGTAGAAATTTCATCTTTCTTGGATAAAAATGCAACTATTTGGTTGAAGATTCAACAATTTTTGTTTAAATTCATCCTTCTTTTTTTATCAAAAATGCAAGTGTTTTGTTGAAAATTCGTCTTTTTGGGTTGAAAATTGAAGTATTTTTGTAGGAAATTTACTTCTTGTTTAAAACTCATAGTTTGATGTGGAAAAGTGAAACTAAATTTTTTTTTGGATGAAAATTCAAATTTTTTTTTTTAAAATTCGTCTTTTTGACTTAAATATTCATCTGATTTAGTAGAAATCTCATCTTTCTGGGATAAAAATGCAATTGTTAGATTGAAAATTAATCTTCTTTGCTTCAGAGTTCAACGATTTTGTTTGAAAATGTTGTTTGACCAACTTTGTTGAGAAATCATTTTTTTATTGAAGATTCATATTTTTAGTTGAAAATGTAACTATTTTGTTGAAAACTGATTTTTTTCTCATTGACAATTCAAGTGCGTCCGTAAAATTTGAACTCCTTTGTTGAAAAGTTGTTCTGTTTTTTGAAGAAAGTTTTACCTCTTTGGTTGAAAGTTTAACTATTTTGTTGAAAATTAATTTTCCTGCTCAAAATTCATATTTATTATTACGAAGTATCTCGTCGTCCCAAAATTCGGGAAGACTAGTCAAATATTTTTCATAAGCTTGGCTAGTCGTCCAGAATTTTCGGGACGACTAGCACTATCACATCCCCTTTTCCAATTCCCCCGATTTTTCGGGACGACTAGATGCAGCCATATTATTATTATACCATTAAGTCTTGCCCTCTTTCGGGGTAAGCGTGACTTACTCGGTGAGGAACTGAGGAAGGGAGTAATATGACGGAGGGTATATAGATTTTTAAATTGATCTACAATTCCCGTTTCTGGTTGAAAATTAAATTCTTGTAGAGAAAATTCGTCTCTTTAGCTTGAAAGTTCAACAATTTAGGTGACATTTTTCTTCTTTCATAGCCGACAAAACTTTTTGGTAAAAATTCGGCTTTTTGGTTTTAAAATTCATTTCTTAAATGAAATTTCATCTTTTTTGGTTGAAATATAAACTATCACATTTTTTTTAGAATTTATCTTTGCAAGTTGAAAATTCAATTTTTCATTGTTGAAAATTTAATTATTCTGTTGAAAGTTGATGTTGATTAAAAAGTCATCTTTGACGGTAGAAAATTCTTTTTTTTTAAATAAATAAATATATTTGAAACTTTTAAGCTTGTCTCTGAAATATTGTTTAAATCCGTTAATAAAAGATACTATGTTGAAAATATTACAACTTTAAAATGCTAGTATTTGAATGTTGATGGTCAGGAAAAATAGAAAATTGGTCAAGGAAAAATCGTAGGATTTTGAAAATGAAGCTTTCATCCTGCAAAGCATGTATTATCATAATACAGAAAATGTCCATTACTTTCAAGTGCCATATCTCATTATTTGTGGGAACCATAAATTACGTACAGGTAGAGGGAGAGGGGGGTGTCGAATATTTTGTTACGATTCGTTAGGAGGGGGGGGGGGGTTTGGAGAGGGCATATAATCCGTTAAGTAACTTAAGTACTCACGCAATTTGCCCTTTTTGGGGGGGTGTTTTCTTTTGGTAGAATCTAATGTCAGGGCAAGTTAGCCTTAGCGGCTGGGGGTCCTATCCTTGCCATACTCAGATCTCAATTTCCCCGCTTTCATAATTTCCCTGGAAATTTCTGTACCAGCACGATTCCTTTTTGAAGGAACGCATTGTCGAATGAAACAGAGGCTCACTTCTGTCTCCCCCCCCCCCTCTATCTCTCTCCAACTTATGTACTTTTCTTTTTAATTCAAAGCCCTTACACTAAAAAAAAAAAATAATTTTTGGAACCAAGTAAATGTATTAACTTGAATCGTATTTCTTAGCATCAAGAAAATATTCTTCAACAGTAGTGACTTTTATGTAAATCAGATACATATCTTTTGTTCATCTAAAGAAATGAATTCTTTGGTTGTATTTCCTTTATTCAAACAAATATTTCTTACATTCAAAGAAATATTTATTTGATTCAACGAGTTCAATTCTTTGAATTGATGAGGACGCATGGGAATTAATTAATTTGTCAACACATGAATCAAATCTTTAGTTTTATTTTAATCAAAGAAATAATTATTTAATTAAAAATAATATTAATGATATTGAAAATTTATTTATTCCTTGCAAAGAGGTCATGCATTTACATTGTACAGTTTACACAAATGAGGCAATTCTTTCGATGAAAAAAATATTGTGTTTACATGAACATTTATTTCTTTCGTTAAAGAAAATATTTCATTTCGTTAGTAGAATTAAATTATTCATAACGAATAAACAGTTCCTTCAAGGAAGTAATTATTTTGTTAAATCAATCATTTATTAATTTGGCACAATTTGTTTCCATTTTACATTTATTTAGATTAAAGAAATATATTGTTAAATTCAATATCCATGTTTTTGACTTGAAGAAATATTTCTTTGGCATTGTCGCCTTAGAGCTTAGACTCTAAGAAGGCAATGACAATCCAGTTTCCATGTTGCGGGAGCGCACAGTGCAGGGGTGAAGTAAAAAAAAACAAGGTTGAAAATGACATTCAGAGCGCAATTATGCACCGATTTTATATTATTATTTTCTTCAAAAATTCAGGACTACATTTTTCAGAAAATGGTGAGAGTAGATTTTTTATTTTCTTGTTTATTTAATGTTTATATTAGGGCAAACAGCGAAAAAATTGTCGATTTTTTAAATTTCATTTTTCATTTCCTAAACGACCTAGGCAAAATTTTTCTTATACTTTCCGTCATTTGGATTTAATACGCAGAGGTATAAGAAAGAAAAAAGGTTTACGTGTAAAGTTAATTGCTATAAACAAATTGTATTAAAAAATAATGGACATTGGGGAATATTCGTCTTGAAAGTATATTTCTGCTTTAAAATTGCTTGCTTTCATCGTAAGGATGATACGTGGCCATTAAAATTAAAAATGGAATGTTATTGAATAATTCTATGAACAAATTATATAAACAAATGTACATCGCGGACATTAATAGGCAGATACAAATCGTTTTTCTTCTAGTCTTGTTGTATTGTATGTATGTATGTAGTTTATTATACTCTCTCCCTTTTACGGGTTTGAGAGTCTTGAGAGCATAAACCTTTACAATATCATCTCCTCTCCTTACAATCAGAATTTGTTAACCTAACTTAATCCTACTTATATTAAACGGAGGGTGAAACGGAAGCCCTAGCTCTCATGTCTAATATCCTTCTCTCTGTGATCCCTTCTCCTTATAATTTCTACTGTCTCTACATATGTCTTTCTCCTTCTCTCTACCATAGTGCCCCAGCACCTCTTTACCCTACCCTACCATTTTCCTCCTACTCTGTTTTACCTTTCCGCTTCTCGTTTCGTATCCACACAGAACATCCTTCACACAAGTGGCAACACTTTACAAACCAACTCTTCCACTGTACACCTGGAGCCCCAGCACCCCTTTTTCTCACTCAACATACACCTTTGCTCTGCTTTTCACTCCCGCACTTATTCTTTCGCCCCACCCTGCTCCTCCGTGACATTCTTCTTCCTTTCCTGTTCGCCATCCTTCTTCTTCGCCGGAGTTATCGTACCAGATACCACCATCTCTCCTTCCGTCTCGCTCCATTACCACATCGTCTCCCCTACCTTCGCCCTCATGAACCTTAATTCGACCTCGTTTCCTGCTAGTTCCATTCTCCGCTTCTCCCTTTTCAACCATTCTTGAATCTCCTCTTCCCTCTCCGTCAGGTCTTCCTCCATCCACAAGCCTGTGTGTTAGCTTTTTCGGCAGCTCCTTCCATTTTCTCTCTTCCTCTTCCGTCTGGCATCCAATCTCTTTCGTTTCTCTCTCTTCGGTGATAAATTTGTCCTACCTCACTTCCAGCATATCCACCGCTTGTCTCAAGTCCAGTTTTCTCCCTTCCTCCTTTCCTCTCTTCTGCTTCTTCTCCTTCTTTTCATCGCCCATCTCGCTATTCTCGTCGCTACTGCTCAAGTCAAAGAAAACTTCCTTTCCAGCTTAGTTTCCTCCACTCTCCACTAGAGGGCACCAGCTCTGCTGTCTTCTGTCGGCGTCCTATCGGTCCGACCCTAACCTAACTCTCTCGACGTGCCACTTTTTGTTCTTTCACTTTCACCTTCACCTGTCTTTTTACCTTCTCACACTCGCGGCCACTTATCCCAGACACCTTGTATTCCCGTCGAATCGGAAGTCCCTAGTCTTGTTGTAATTATATTACCAGTGAAAAAATTTCAGCATCCCTCAATATTTGTTTATTTTCTAAGCAAATTATACTTATATTACCAATGATGTTTTCTGAAAAAAGTTTCTTATGCAATAACATTTGTTTATTTGATTAACAAATTATATAAATGCACATTTTAGGCGTTTTTAAGCGAAAAGAAACGTCTTCTTTATTCTTCATTATATATGGATCGATCATATTATAAATCTAAAGTTTCCTTGAAGTAATTACTGCAAGAACTAAAAAGTCAAAGGAAAGCTTAATTAATAATTCCAGAAAAACATGCAACTTTGTAGCATTACTCTAAGAGAAGATAGTTATAAACCACAATAAATTGTTTAAACAATTATGTTTGTTAACTTAACTTAATTATTACCTCATTAGAATTTGAAAGTGGAGCAAAATGGAAAATATTAGATATTTACACCCTTCCGGCTCCCCCTCGTGGACAATCATGGACTTTTGCCATACCCTCCGCTCCCCAACGGTCCTTACGTGGTACACGCAGATGGCCCTCATCCATATTTTGCGTCATGGCTGAAAATTGATTTTGTAAACTAAAAATTCGTATTTTTTTTAGAATATCAATTTTTGTCCCAGATTTTTCTTACTTTATTGTTGGCTAGGTTCCTTTTCACTCAACAGGTTTCTTTGGCGCATATGAATGACCCCCCCCCCCCCACCCCCATAATGCATAATGCAGGCGGAAGTTCATATTTTACCGCTTTATTCTTTTTTCTAGCTACCAGCATATTATGAAAATAAATATTGTAAATAAATATAAGTATAAAGATGTGTAGAAAAATAATATAAAAATAATTATCATCTCTCTTGTGGAAACTTTTTATCGGTTTTTATACCGTATCATTCGTTCGTGACATGAGCGAATCGTGACGTGGTGGTGGTGGAGGGGGATGTAGCCTCACAATGAAAACATCCACCAAACCCAAGCACGCAGTCTCACGCACATACGTAAAAAGTTTGTATTTATTACGAATTGTGTAAAAGCTGAAGTAATAGTGTGACGAACAAAATTATAAAAAGTTTTATTTTTCAAAGGGGTCCTTTTCTCGGCCCTTTTGCTACACCAAAAAAATAAAAACTTTGCTAAAGCGGTGTTAATTTAAAAGTGCAATAGAATATCAAAAGTGAAAATAAAAAACTCCATATCTCTGACAGTTATGAAATTAGAAAAAAAATCTCGTAATCACTTACAGAAGTGTGATGTGCGCAAGTTTTATTGATGGTGTATGTTGATTCAATTGGTAGGTTACAAGGAAAACAATAAAGTAGCGCTTTAAGGTAACTCCATTTCAACAGTACATTTTCTATTTTTTTAAATTATTTTTTTATTTATAAAGTACTCGCTGAGACGAAGACAATTTCTTCGAAGATTTTTTTAATTAGACTATTAGTTTAGTTCTTCCAAAATTTGAAATAAATACAAACTTTTTACGTGTGTGCGTAACACTGTGTGAGTGGGTTCGGTCGAGGTATAAATTGTAAAGCTTCTTAGCCCCCCCCCCCTGTCACTGTTGGATGCTGTTACTAACACTCCTTTCTAACTAAAACTTATTAACTTTCTAACACTCCACTTTCACTCGACGTTAAAAGTTTGTATTTATTTAGAATTTTGTAAAAACTAAGCTAATAGTCTACGTAAAAAAATTTCAAGAGAAATAATCTTCGTCTCGGGGAGTAGTATATGATAAAAAAAGTGATTGCTAAATGATGGAAAATAAAGGATGAAAAAATACTTTGAAAACTGTTATAACTTTCAGAGGTATGGCGTTTTTTGTTGAAAAACAGAAAAAGTTAAATAACTTTAAAACGGCAAAGAATTTGCTAGGTGCACCCGACATATGTGGAATCAGGGGAACATTATGCACAAGAATCAGTGAAGTTTTCTTTGCGATCTAAAATGGACACAAAAGTGAACTTTCACTGTAAAAACTTGTTTCAGGCATTACAATAGGACTCAGAGAAAACATTTTCGAGTGGCACTAAAATGAGACCACTGGTAGGATCCCAGAATCGTTTGGTTTGCATCGTCTTTTTCATTTTAAAATGCATAATCTCTTTTGGCAGCAATGTAATCTGTTTTGATTAAAATGTGACCGAAAACATATTTGTACTAAGAATTTGTGTGTACAGGTATGTCTCATTTCCCGGTTTGCATAAGATTGGTATACAGAGTGATCCTGAACTCAGCATATTCCTTGTACGTACACATTCCCTGTACAAAACTGAACAGAAAACTACTATGACAAAATGTTTTACGATCAATAGTTTTTAAACTATTGAGAGTTGTAAAGAACCAATGGGAGCTCGCTATTTCCGCGTGTACATAAGAATCTTGCGCGAACTCTAGAATTTGAATCGAGGGAATCACTGAACAAGTCAGGATGATATGTTTTGAGACCTTCACGTTGCTTCGAAATTGTTTGTCTCTGGCGAATATTAGAATTACTGACTTGAAGTGCATCACGTTCAAGATTTTGCGCAAGATGCTTATGTACGCGCGGGAATAGCGAGCTCCCATTGGTTCTTTACAACTCTCAATAGTTTAAAAACTATTGATCGTACAACATTTTATCACAGTAGTTTTTTTTCAGTTTTGTACAAGGAACGTGTATCTACAAGGAATATGATGAGTTCAGGATCACCCTGTATAGGAAAAATGTGACCACTCGGACTTGCCAATAAGTTCTTCACCTTTCACCTGGTGATGAATCGAGACAGTATGCATGCGGATTTACTTTAATTAATTATTCAACTAACTCTAATTGAAAATTGGACAAAAAGTGTAAAATTGTTGAAAAAACTACAATGTTCTTGCATTACTCTCAGAGAATATTATTAACAATGATAATAAATTGTTTGAACAATTATGCTTGGTAAAATTAATTAAGTATTGTCTCACTCTAATATAAATTGGACAAAAAGTAAATTTTTCTCGAAAAAAACCGCGACTTTCTAACTCTATTCTAAGAGAATTAAAACTAAATTCTAAGCTAAAAACAATAATAAATTCCATAAATAATTTATGTAAACATCTAATTATCAGTATAAAGTAGTATTTTATGTATTGGAGACAATCTGAATTAAAAAAATCGCCAAAAAATCATAATTAACGCCAAAAACTCGCAAAACTCATATTTCCACTTATGGTTTTTTTGTTGGGAACCTATAAAATAGACTAAGGGGTGATATTTAAAAAGTAATATTTTATTCGTTTTCTAATATTGACGATTCTGAATAAAATATACAAAAACTTCTTTTTTTCTTATGGGAAATACATGTTAAACTTCATGGGGCTTGCGCCAGCTCTAAATATAATTTTTTCCCTTTTAAAAAAAAATGGATTTATTTTTTTGTGGATTCGAACAAAGTTTCGGGCAATATCCATGCAGATGCGGATTTGTTTTTTGACGACCCTATTGTAACATGTGTACAAATTTCATGAAATTTGACCGTCACCTGACGGTCAGCATGAAATCGGTGAAAACATCTACTTACGCAATAATTGGTTGTATTTTCAATAATATGAATCATCAGGTACGTTTATAATGAACATAAGAAAGTTTATTTTTCGAGCAGATCTTGAATAAAACTTTGTAATATAAAAAGTACAGTTTCCTGCTAACATAACCTATAAAGTACTAAGTTATAATCGTTATAATGGTTCTAATAAATACTTAAAATTAAAAAAGGCTGAATTTATAGATAAATTTAGTCTCGACGGATATTAAATATATTAATTTAAGGATAAATTTAGTATTCATATATTATAACATGCAGGATATATTTGCTATATGGGTATATCACTTTAATATAGACAGAATACAATGATTGCATGTATATTTCTTTTGAAAATGGATGCACTTTAACTTTCCATAATTTGTGTACATTTGTTACTTCATTTATATAGTTAACACTTATTTATTGCATTAAAGTTAATTCCATGCAGCACCGATTCATACTTTTCCGCCTTCTCACACTTTTTCGTATATAGGGCCCTTCTTGGGATTCATCAAATACTTAGGTTAGGATTTACAAAATATCACTTATTTCTAAGTTATCTCCTTTAATTTTCACATTTGCGGCCTGACAACCGTATAAAAATTATATCTGCTATATTTAAGTATCCATTTTTTAATATAAAGCATTGCAATAACGATATATAAGATGATTTCAACGATTTCAATGATTTCACCGATTACCATGAAATCGGTCAGATGACAGTGTCGGTCGGCGTCAACTTCGGTCACTCCGCATCCCTACCAACGACCTACTTTCTGTTCAGGTACCTGCAAGCTTAAGCAGACCAACCCTTCCCTCAGGGGTCCTCTGTTATTATTATTATTATTAGTTCTGGGTTGAGACCGTAACAGCCCCTGACGCTTGGGTAATCCCGTTGCGTCCCCTTGTGAGCTTAAGCGTGACCCAAAAGCCCTCTCCATAGGGAGAGGACCGCAGCGACGCTGTTGGCTGATATCTCTGACTCACTGATGCAGTAATTGTCTGTGAGTAGCTGTCTCATTATCCTTTCCGCACAGATGACAGAGGGGACTTTCCGCAAGCCCTATCTTATGTCTGTGATATCCGAGGCTCCCATATCCTATAAACATTTCTGTTAGGACTTTGATTTCGTTCCTCCCGAGCTTGAGTATTTCCCTTGCTCGTTTAGAGTTAAGCTTCGAGCCCAAGAGTATTTTGGCCTGTCTGCAACCAGCGACCAAATCCCACTCATTCTGATGTTCCTCAGTCAGGCAACTCTTAATTTCTTCAGTGACTGACCTACTGGAAATACCTACAACTGGCTCGGGTCCAGAAAAATTTCTTCTTGCTGCTAGTTTGGCTAGCCTATCCGATATCTCATTGCCCTTGACACCGCTGTGTCCAGGGATCCATAGCAGAGTAACTCGGTTTTCCTTCGCTAACACATTTAGTGCCTCAAAGCATTCCCATACTAATAGCGGCCAGGCTACCTGGCGCGTCTCCGGTTTGCGGATAGAGGGCCCTGTACCGAGTGTTTCTGCTGAATACGGTTACACAACTCAATAAACAGTCGTGGACAATGGTCCAGGTGTGGTCCCGAAGGAATAACCCCCCAAGTCAAGGCGTCAACAACCATGCCGAAGACTGAATGGCACCAGGGTATGGTGTTCCAAACGGTGTCTCTAGAACACCAAGTCGCATCCTAGAGTACTCAAACCTTACCCCCGCATGCGGGGCTCTCCGGGGGTGGACCTTTATTTCCCTAGCTACTCGTGGGAACAGGATGGAGAAAGCTAAAAAAAATTTGAATAGGAGTACTTGTGAGGAGTTGGGAGGTCCGTTGGACGTGGTGGAGGAGGTCAGCTATGTCAAAAAAACACCGGCCGGGGTCTGTATCACCCTTGCTGAGGAGCACATGGAGGAGAGTAGAAGGGGGATTACTAAACTGAATGATGTACTCGAGAACATGAAAGCCTTTTGCGATACCAAGAGGAACATGTTCCTGCCAATCCGTGAGGGTTTGCAGAAAGCGCAGAAGCTGGTGAAATGGCTTGCTGTTAAAAACCGGGATGTCAGCAATCTCTACGGAGTTATTCCGTCGGATTTTGGGCAATCTGTTGCCAAAAGACTGAAGAAGTCACAAAGGAAAATGCAGGAGAAGGCTAACACGAGCCAGACGGGGACACAAAAAGACGAAGCCGTAGAAACTTCTACTCCCCAGCACGGGAAACGAGAGAGGGAGGCCACTTTGAAACCTGTTGAAGCAAGTGAAAGGAGACCGGCGATCAAAAAGGCGAAGACCCGTAACGCGGCTGCGAAAGCGACGTCAACGCCTAAAAAGGGAGGAGAATGTGCTGCGGCATCAACAAGAACGACGAGCGGAAAGAAGACGACTCGGAGAAGAGCTCGACCCGAGGCGGTTCTCATCAAACCGACCGAGGGTCTGAGCTGAAGAAGGTGAAGCCTGAAGACCTTGGCTTAAAAATCAAGGGACGATGCGTGCATTCTGGTTGGATGATAATTTGAAGGATGCCAAGCTGGCGCTCAAAAGCGGAAGCCGAAGCACGGCTTACTGGCCTTACCTCCATGTCCTTGAAGTAATCCGATAAACGGTTCCGAAGACATGGGTTGGCAGGAAGAGGAGGTGAGTTTAGTGGATATTACCGTTAACAGGTTGAGTCCACACTCAGTGCGTAAATGCATTCTCACCTCCTCTATAATGATTAATAAAAAAAAATAATAAATAAAAAATAGCGACATGGTCGTTGTTCAATTCAAGGCCAATATAGCAGCCCTGCTGTCTGAGAAGATACGGATGTTTCTTTTCTTTTCATGCTCTTTTGCCTTGTAGGCGCACTGGAGTATGGCCATAATCTCAGATTGTAGAACTGTGGCGTAGGACCCCATCTCGCTTTTGAAGCCCATTCCATTCCTTCTACGATATACACCGGCTCCTGCATTCTCCTCGTTCCTGGAGCCATCTGTAAACCAGTTGTCTCCATCACTGGGCAGATGTGCGTCGCCGTTAACCCATTCCTCCTTCGTGGATAGGCTAACTCGATACTTTTTGTCGAAGAGGTAGCGAGTGGCCATTTTGTCCCTTTTACCTTGATGGTCAGATGGAGGGGCTCCAAACCTGTTAGTGCCCCCAGTTCCATCGTGAGTGTCGACTTCGAGGCACCAGTGACGCCTCTCAAAATCAGTCCCCTGATCCTTTCCAATCGAGACTTCACAGTGGACTGCTCGACCCTGCTCCACGAGACCACCGCCGAATAGGTTAGCCTGAGTCGCAAGATCGCTGTGTAGATCCACATATGTGTCTCCGGTTTCAAGCACCAGCTTTTCCCTATGGCTGTCCCACAGAGCCATAGAGTCGCTACTAGCTTCTTGCACTTGTTTTCCAGGTGCTCGTTCCATAACAGCTTCTTATCCAGAATGACTCCTAGATATTTAGCTCGTTCTTTGATTTCCAGTTATTGTCCTCCAAGTTTCAGTGTAATTGTGGTTCCCCACTTATACCTTCTGGTGAAAACAACCGCGTCTGTCTTACTCGGATTAACCGATAGTCCAGTTTTCTTGCACCATGAATCCACTATCATCAGTGCTTGCTGCATTACTCCGAAGAGCGCATCCAGATGCTGGCCGCGCACGATAACCAGTATATCGTCCGCATAGCCTATGGCGTGGTGGCCCTGACTCGAGAGTAGATGAAGCAGTTCATCAACTACTAAGCACTACCGCAAGGGCGATAAAACTCCTCCCTGCGGACATCCCGAGTCAACGGTTCCACATTAAGTGGTATCACTCTTAGTCGTAGTTAGATTCCTGTTGACCAACATGTGGCACGTCCATTCCACGACTGCAATAGGCACACCATGTGTGATCATGGCCGCCCTGATCACCTCTCCAGAGGTGTTATTGAAGGCTCCTTCGATGTCCATAAAGGTTCCAATCGCGAGGACTTTCTCTTTCAGTTGTCTTTCAATTAGGTTTACTGCTCCACTTAGGGCCGTCTCCGTCGTGTGATCAGCCCTATAGGCGTGTTGCTCCTTGTTAAGCGGCCTACTTGCCAAGGCCTTATCGCGGATATATCTATCCACAAGTCTTTCCACTGTTTTTAGTAGGAAAGATGTTAGGCTCATGGGACGGAAATCCTTGGGTAAGGTATAATCGGTCCTAGCTGCTTTCGGAATAAAGACTACTCCCGTACCCCTCCATGCCGCCGGGACATGTCCCGACGTCAGACTAACCCTAACAAGTCTCACTAGCGGCTCTGCGATGATCTCGCCAGCCCTCTGTAAGAGGACTGGATATATGCCATCTGGGCCAGTAGACTTGTAAGGACTGAAAGACTTCAGGGCCCACCTGACCCTGACGGGGGTGACAATCTCGTTGGCTAGCAGCCGTGTCGGGCCCAGTTGGACCGCAGGAGACTTTGTTTGCCTCTGAGGTATCGTCCCCTTTTCTCCAAACCTTGAAAAGCCCGGGAAATGTGCCTTGATCAGGTGAGCCAAGGTATCCCCATCCGACTCTGAGTACCCCCCGCCGGGCAATTTCAGAGTGCCGAGAATAGCGTCTGGATTTCAAGAAAGCAGCTTATCCAGTCTAGCCGCCTCAGCTCCCTCCTCGATGTCTGTGCAAAAGTTGATCCAGCTCTCTTGCTTTGCCTTACGTATTGCACCCCTGTATTTATCCCTCATCGTTGTGAATAAGGTCCATAGTTCCTTCGTTTTGCCAGTACTGGCACGTCTGTACCTATCTCTGGTTTCCCTGCGAAGCTCTTCGAGTTTCCCATTCCACCAGTTTGTCTCCCCAGCCTTTCGGACTCTTGTAGGTCGACAATTACTTTCATAATTAGCTTTGATGGCTTCCGTGAAAATTTTGGCTGCCATCTCCAGGGTATCCACGTCTCGAATTGACCTGGGAACCTCTGAAAATGCACATCTTAGTTCCGTGGAAAACTGAGTCCGTTCTTGGATCTGAAAGAGTGGGTTCATCTGAAACTCTCCACTTCTTGATAATATCTCTAAAACTACTGGCAGGCCCTTGGTTTGGCCGCATTGGGGTCCCTGTAACAAAAAAGGCCAGCCCCCTCCCCCCTAATCCCCTAATGGTATCGTGAACTTACCAAGGTTCTTGGATTAGCGAGATACCTGTGTGCCTCGCAGCCATGCCCCTCTGCAAAACTGCAGAGGCGCCTTTGCTGTGATGCAAGTTAATTTGGGTAATGGTTAGACCAGGAGCAGTCATTTAGTTCTGCCTTATGTCCAACCAAATTCATTAACCCAAAATTACCAAAAGTCAAGCACACATCATTTGTAAAATGAGATTTCTTATTTTGCAATTTATTCGTTTTGATGACTTGATGAGCGCATAGTGGGACGGTGGTCGTGGGGGTTAAGGTGGTTTCCGAAAAAATCGATCTCTGGTAGAATTGTTTAAAGTCGAGCTTATATTTCAAGTAGAATGTTTTTTTAAATGCTAAATTAATTTCAAATGTTTCTAACACACTGATGTCGAGATAATTAATGTTAAAGATGACTACTTTAACACAGAATGCATGGGCAATGCACAGGCACTCTCCATATTTTAATTTGTAGTAATAAAACGCTCTGGTAGAGAAATTAAAAGAATGTGTCAACTTGTGCTGCTTGAAAAGACAAATATGTCAGAAAAATAATAAAATCTCTTCACCATCTACTTTTCTATATAATCGAATGGAAAACATTGATATTTTAATTACTTTCAAACGCATAAAAGTTAAAGATTCGCGATCCGGCAACGCTGTCCACTCTCTCCTGCTTTGCTCGTTGCAGGAACTCTATACACTCATACACACACATTTACACAGTTGTTCAGTATGGTTAGCTTCAAATTGCGACGTTTCACGATCTACGAATCTGCCGCTGGCATAGGATTGGTGACTATACGTATACACACACACTACGAATTCTAAGCCAGGAGTGCATTAAAATATTGAGTATGCGGGACCATGAAATTTTTTCAATACAGCATACAACGACAGGCGCCCCACGGACTCCAATATTTGTACGAGTGTGCGACTCGAAAACTACCTTAAGGCGTAGGCTTTGGACCAACTCCGTCGGCTTGCGGGTTCGATTCCCGCCGCGCACTCTGGAAGAGCCTCGGCGGCCCATGCGGTGAACACTAGCCTACCAAGGGAGTTGTTCATCTCCGGAGAGTCGTGGGACCGGTACCTCTAGAGAAAAAGGTTCTCTAAATACTTAAAGCTGTTGGTCTTGGTGGTTCGGAACCCACCTTAAACTGTAGGTGGGTTCACCACCAAGTAAGTGTGTGTGGGGGGGGGGGTGAGTAAATGAATAGGGAAGAGATACAAGAAAAATGTAAACCCTTAGGGTACACATTAGAAGCTTCCATTCCAATTCCTTGATGAGCGCACACGGACACAGCTGGAGCAGCCTCTACTAGGCAGATGACGTGAATGTCATTTCCTCAGACTAAGCATGCAGCTTAATAAAACTGTTGATTCCGTCGCTGATAAATTCTTGTTGCACTGTGATGCTTGTGGAAATTTTTTGCGTCAATTAAAAACGTATGTTGAAATAAATGCATATTACATCAGTTTTTGGAACCATTTTTTATTTTCTGAGGCGTAAATTAATTAATAATCAATTAAAATTTGCTATATTTTTGTATTACCACCGAAATACGTATGTATGCAACCAGTCGATTGGATATGTGTAAGTATGTCAAAATTGTAATACAAGATTTGACACATATATACATACATAACCACACTGCAAGTAAAAGCTTGTAATACAAATTTGATCTCCGTTGCTTTGCCACCTATATTGCCATCTATTACATCCCCGGGACGATAAACCTCAGTAGCAGCGGTCCTCACGTTCTCAGTTGTCAAATGGTACTTTTCAGTTCAGCAGAAAAGACCTTAGCGGTCTGCCAGAATTTGTTCAAAGTATCCTCCGCGAAAATAGCATTCAGTGAGCAAATAATAAAAAAATGATTCTAAAATGCTTTTCGAATTCTATTCCAATTCTACACCTCGAAGCTTTTCCAATGCTTTTCGAAGTCTTCTTTTTCGTAAGGGATTCTACTGCATTCAAGAGAATTCTACACAATTTAAGAAAATCCAACAGTTTTTAAGAAAATTCTGCTGAACTCAAGAGAATTCTACATTATTCAAGAGAATTCTACATAATTCAAGACAATTCTACATAATTCGAGAGAATTCTACATAAATTAAGAGAATTCTACATAATTCAAGAGAATTATACGTAATATAAGAGAATTATACATAATATATAAGAATTATACATAATTTAAGAGAATTCTACCGAATTTGCGAGATATTTATATAGAATTCAAGAGAATTCTGCCGAACACAAGAGACTTCTACTAAATTGAACAGAATTCTATTGCATTCAAGAGAATTTTACTGTATTTAAAAGAAGTCTACTAAATTCACATTTATACAGAATTCAAGAAAATTCTGCAGAAATAAAGAGAATTTTACTAAATTCAATAGAATTCTATAGATTTCAAGAGAATTCTGCCGTGCTCAAGAGATTTTAACAGAATTCAAGAGAATTTTGCTTATTTCAAGAGGTTTGTTAGGATTAACATTACGCTTCACGCATACATCGCACCCACGGGCATTAGCCTGGAGAGAGCGTAAGTTCTTAATCATGAGTCTACCCAGCTAACACAGTTACTAGTCCGAATAGTCACATAATTGTAACAAGATTAAAAAAACCAGTCACTGGTGACTTCCATGCTGGTCACCCAGTGACAATATATTTCCCACTCAAAGTAGTAACAAATTACAAGCGAAGCAGGTAACATTATCCCGCCATTGTAATCACATGCTTGTAACAAAGTGATGTTTGGAAACGCAACGTGCAATGACAGCTTAACCTCAAAATATACATCGTTTCGGAATTATAATTATGAATATTTTTGCAAAAATGTTGGAAAGGAACATAATTAAACGATAAATAAGTTCCAGAAAAGGGAGATAATATGTGAACAAAGCTTTTATAAAAAAACAGATATTTATCAGCTGAACCCTTACGAAAAAGAAATTACATTATAGAGGTTAGACCCAAAATGTATATGTATAAATGAAGATCGCTGCCGGCTGTTACCGCCATGTTACTAGTCTGACAGGGAACGGTTGCAAACAAGCCTCCCTAGTAAACTACGGCGATTATGCCGTTACCTGCTAGGAGACTGAGATACAAGTAACAATTCCTCTGATAACATGTGATCATTCAGGAACCTTTCAGGATGGTAACAGGTTAGCTGGGTACGTTACCAGCCTTAGTAGTTCGTTACCAAACGTGACATCGCCGGACATTTTTTAATATAACGCTCATGTTAATATAATCGATACATGTTTCACAGTGTTCCACTCGAATTAACTTAATAGGTTATGGCCCTAGAATCGCGTTAGTGAAAGTAGTTTTGTGAAAAATCTTTTTGATTTGAAGCGACTCTAGCTTATAGTGAACGACGTAGAACTAAGGGAAGGTCGCTATGTTTTTTTTTTGCAACAAAGACGTGAGACGTTCGTTTTCGGTTTTAAAATGAGTTCGTCGTTCTCTACGTGAATCGAGCCTCTATGAAAGGAAAAATACGATACGTGGAAGCTGAAAATTCAAGCTTTGCTCATTAAAAATGATGTGTGGGGTTGCATATCTGGCACGAATCCCGAACCGGCCAATGTTTTAGCCACTGATGGAAGGCTGACTGTGGCATCCGCCGCGGCAAAACAGGCGTGGATCGCCTCCGAAATGAAAGCGAAATCAGATACAATTGTTTCAATTTGTTCATCAGAGCTCAAGCAAGCTGAAAATTGCGTAACATCCCGAGAAGTTTGGCTCAAACTGCAGTTCATATATCAATCGACAGGCCCTTCGAGGAAGGCAACATTACTCAAACAGCTGACTCTCTAAAAGATGGCGGAGGAAGAGGATGTGAGTGATCATCTCCGAAGATTCTTCGGTGCGGTGCACAAGCGCGAGGAAATGGATGTGAAATTAAATTAAGATTTATTATTAATTAACATGTAATTATTCGAATGAAGTAATTTTTTCCCTTAATTAATTAATTTTCTTGGACGATATGTTGTATGTATGTATATTTCATCTCTCCCTTTTACGGGTTTGAGGGCCTCCGCTCCCTGTACATATATTTACATTTCATCCTTAACCTAATCTAACCGCTGCTTATATTCTAATGTTTCGCCTTACTAAAAATAACAATAATATTAATATTATTGATTCTTAAACTTCTAAAAATGAGCGATCTTCCAGGGCTTCCGTTTTCTCTTACCATCAAATACATTTTCACCGATTTGAAAATTTAAAATTTTTGCTAGTTACTTTCCTTTAGACAGGATTACCCGTTTGGCTCTGCCCAGCTCCCTTGCTTTCTCTTACTTCTTCCAGTTTTTTCATCCACGTCACTCCCTGTCCATTACCATCCAAAATCCATCTTACACACTCATCCACACTCAACTGTCCATCTTCTTCTCCTGTATACCTCTCTAACACATGTGCCCATGACTCCATTTCGTATCCACATACTCTGCACAGATTGTCCTCTTCATCCATCCAATATCTACAAGATCTCACTCCTTCTCCCATTCTAAACCGTACCACCCTATTCCATTTGTCTTCCTTTTTTATTTTTTGCAAATATTCTGGTTCCGTCAACCCTTTGACCATCATATACCATCTATTGTACCTCGAATCCATAATCTTTGTCCATCTCTCTTTTCCTTGTTTTACTAATAGCTCTAACTCTATGTCCTCCCACTCCAGTACCCCTTCTTGTATATCACAAGCCCTCCTCATTTTTTTCGTTTCTTCTTCCCATTTCGAATTTCCCAAATTGCCTCTCGTCTCCTTGTTCCGAACTTCGTTCAAGCATACTTGTGCTATTCTGCTCCTCTCTTCCCTTTTCAGCTTCTCTTCAAACTACCAGGCTCTCTTAATTTGTCTAGTTACCATTTTTCCCTTCCTAGTTCTTCCCTTAACATGTATCCTGGGCAACTCCAACTAACCCCCATTACCCATCTCAGAAATCTCTCATGCATCCTTTCCACTTTCCTATATTCCTTCCATCCCCAGTCCTCCACTCCATAACTTAACACCGCCCAAAACAACGCATCAAACAACCGAACCCTCATTCTCCAATCGTCATTGAACCTTCTCTTTCCTATACCCCATACTTGGCCCATTACTTTACTCGCACATTCGATTCTTTTCCTCACCTGCACCTCATTTCTCCCTCCTGCCTCAAACCAAAAACCTAAGTAACAGAACTTCTACACACTTTCCACTGTTTTTCCGTTCATCTTCCAAACGTAACCTATTTTGGTCTTTCTATTTCTGAAGCACATCACCTTGGTCTTCCCTACGTTCACCGTCAGTTCTTTTGTTCCCACATACTCTTCGAAAATTCTTATGATTAGGTTCATCCCCTTCTCATCGTCTGCTAATAGAACTACGACGTCCGTGTATGCTAGAGAATATAGATTGCTATTACCCCAAATCGTCCCCCCTTTCCCTTTCTCCTTTAGCTTCTCCTCTAAGTCTGCCAGCAGCATATTAAATAGTAGCGGACTCAATGAGCACCCTTGCCTTAGACCTCTTCCTGTCCAGAAAACCTCCCCTTTTTCCACCCTATCTTCACCCTAATCCGGGTTTCAGTAAAAATTTCCTTTATCCTCTCCACCACCCCTTCCTCTATTCCCCTCTGTTTCATTTCCTGCCATGGCACTTTTCTACTCACTGAGTCAAAATCTGCTTTAAAATCTACGAACAAGGCGACTAATTTCCCTTTTTTTCTCCCTAAGTTTCTGTTAACCAAGCAGTTGAGTACGTAAATGTTATCTATTATCCCCGTCCCTTTTATAAATCCCGTCTGATTGTGTGGGATACTTTGTTTCTCTTCTATCTAATTCTCTAACCCTTTTCTTAGAATTTCTGCGTATATCTTATAACCTACTGGCATGAGAGTGATTCCTCTGTACTCTTCTACCTTCTTACCCTCCCCTTTCTTGACAAGCGCTACCACCAGCCCTGTGATCCACTCCTCCGGCCACCCTTCTCCTTTCCAGACCTTGTTGCAGATCTTCCACATCCCTTCCCTAATCCCTTCTCCTCCATACTTTATCACTTCGTTCTCCATACCATCCTCTCCTATAGCCTTGTTTCTTTTCAGTCTATCTATCACCTCATCCACTTCTTCTCTTGTTATTTCGTTCCCTTCCTCCGTTTCTCCCTGGACTATCCTTCTATTTTCCCTTTTGATCCTGTTTTGTTCTCCCCCTAACAGACCCTTAAAATAAGCCATCCACTCGCCCATTTCTATTTCTTCATTCACGCCCTTTCTTCCACCTCTCTCCCTATTTATCACATCCCAGACCCTACCTTCTTTGATCGCTTTTTCTACTTCTTCCTTGTATTTCTCCTTTCCCCTTTGCTTTTTCCTTTCCAGCATCCTCTCATGTCCCACCAGCCTCTCTTTCCCTCTTCTCTTTCTTCTTTTGTACCTACCTCATCCCTTACCTTGTCAATCGACCCTTTCAACCTTTCAATTAACGAGTCTACTCCCTCCTCCTTTTCATACCTAACATTCTCCTTTTCCATTTTTTGTTTAAACTCTTTTAATTTATCTAACCCCAGACTCCCATTTTCGTGTCCCCCCCCCCCTCTTTCCTTTCTCCATCAGCCGCGCTTATGGACGCCACCTTTCAGTGTAGCTATTACTGGAAAGTACTCGGACCCTATCTCATTCTCCACATTCATACTGCATATCATATAACTCATTCTTTCTTCTGCCAGGATGTAGTCTATTACTGTTTCTCCCTTGCCTATAAATGTGATCTCTCCTTTCTCATTTCCTTTGATATTTCCATTACATATAAACCATCCTGTTTCTCCTATTACGTCTAGTAACCTCCTCCCCTCCCGGTCTATCACCCTATGTTTGGAGCTCCTTATATAGGCCTCCTTTTCTTCATCCCAAGTCCCTCCCCCTTGCTCGCCAGTCCAGGCATTCAAGTCACCTCCTATCAAAACCAACTCTTCCTTCTTTTCTTCCATCCACCTCCTTATTACTCTCCAAACTTCCTCTTCTCCTCTTCTTCCATATACACAAACCACCGCTACTTTTACTTTTCCAATTATAATCCTTCTTACCATTGTTCCATCCTTTTCCTCCCTGTCCTCCTCTGTTCTCCCTTTTACTGCCAATTCTTTTCTCACCCCTGAGACCATGCCGCCCATCCCTCTACCTTTAACGTGTTCCTTTCTTGCTTCTTGCATTGTCCACACATACCCTTTAGGTAACATCCTTTTCATCCCCTTCCAATCCTTCTGATCCGCCCAGGTTTCACTCATCATAATCACATCCCACTTTTCTAACTCCCGCCAAAAACCTTCATTCTTGTTCTTCAAACCTAGTCCAGTCAATGAAGGATTTAAAAAACGAATTCAGAAAAGTAGAATTTTTTCACAGATACGTTGGGGATGACTTTATAAAGATACTGTAAGAAGTCCCCAACCATATGTGTACGGCAACGGCCACCATGATGGAAAGTGTTAACAATAACATGTTCTCGAGTTATTTTAAAAAACATGTTATTGTTAATACTTTCCATTATGGCGGCCGTTGCCGTGCACATATGGTTGGTTTTTGAGGTAAATTTGTTCCCCGTTGACTGGACTAGCCTGACACATTCCAGAAAGCTATTTTCGCGTTTTTCTCCTCCCTTCCCTCACCTATCCTCACTATTCTTCCGCCTTGCTTTTTGGAAACCCCTCTGTTTGATCTCTAACCTCTTTTGCATCTTCCTTTTTTCTACCTTTCTTATTTCTTCTAAATCCTCGTCCCAGAACCATTCCTTCCCATTTATCCATAACCTGTCTCTCCCTGTCCATACCATGCGTCCCTTTTTCCTCTCTATCCATGCCAATGGGTAGAGAGGAATGGGTAGAGCCACTTCAATAATTTTTGTTCTCCATAATTTTCTTTTTCTCCTCCTCACTCCCTACTTTTACTATAAACATTCCTTCTTTTCCTCCCTTCGTCCCTCCTATGCTCTTAACTCCTTCTACCCTTACCTGAACTCCAATATCTCTCAGAAGGTTTTCGATTTCCACATGCCCTGTTTCACTCTCCATTGTCAATGCCTTAACTACTATGTTATTTTTCCTCTTTGCCCTTTCTTTCCCTTCGAATCTCCTTTCAATGTCACTTAGTCTCTTCTTCAATCTTTCATTCTCATTTTGCACGTTCTTATTACTCCCTTTTTCTATTTCCGCACCCTCTGTTTCTTTCCCCATATGCTCATTCTTCATTTCTAAGTTGTTTACCCGTTCTTCCAACTGTTTTATCCCACTATTTCTCTTTTCGTCATCCTCCTTCTGTCTATTCTCTATGCTCTCTAGTTTACCCCATAACTTGACCTTCTACTCTTTCCAGGGTCTATCACACTCTTCCCACTTTTCTCTTACTTTTCTCACTTCCCCCCTTACAGTGCCTTGCCATATTATTAGGACAAAGCTAAAAAAAAACCACAGTGTTCACATTATTTTTGTCATTTATTGTAAGCACCTTCAGCGTTCTTGTATTCTCAAACTCTAGTTCGACAGATTCGCCAGACAAATGAGTACGTTGCTAGCTGAGAAAAAAGTCACCGTTTTCGACTGGCCACGAAACTCTCCAGATATGAATCCTATCCAGAACGTTTGGGACATCATGAATCAGAAATCAGCAAGCACGCTCCTACAAACAAGCAAGAGCTAATTCAGGTAGTCAGTCACATTTGAGAACATCGTCCACAGATAAAGAAAAAATTGTTTAACTGTTTAAACAGCATGCCTCGTCGCATTGAAGCTGTATTATCTGCTAAAGGTGACCATATCAAATTCTTATTCTAGTTTAAAGTCGTTTTTTATTGTAAAAATGCCTGAGTTCAATGTGAATAATCATTTTTTAAATAAAATTTATCATCAATAATATACTTCTATAAGATTTTACAAAAAATGTCTCAATATCAATGTGTATCGTAGTTAAAATGACAAAAAAGTAATTTTCTAGCTTTGGCCTACTAATAAGTATTTCATCTGGCAACCTTTAGCAGATAATACAGCTTCAATGCGACGAGGCATACCGTTTACACAGTTTTTAATTTTTCTCTTTACGTCTGGGCAATGTTCCTAAGTGTGATTGAGTATCCAAATTAGCTCTTGCTTGATCGTAGCAGCGTGCGCACGGACTTCTGACTCATAAAGTCCCAAACGTTGTCGATGGCGTTCATATCTAGATAATTTACCGAACATTCGAAAATGGTTACATCTTTCTCAGCTAAAAACGTGCTAATTCGCCTGGCGAAACTGGCGAATCTAGCGAAATAGGAGTTTAAACACACAAGTACGCTCAAAGTACTAACAATAAATGACAAAAATAATGTGAAAAATGAATTTTTTATCTTTGGCCTAATAATATGGCAACGCACTGTACATCATTTCCCTGCCTATTCATATCCCTATTCATATCATCGAATCTCTTCCTTGTTTCCTCTCTAAACCCTTTTATGAGAGCCTCTAGTTTTTCAAACATTCCTCCATCTCCCCTATCTCTTTCCGGTGTTTTCCGTTTAGTCACTTTAGTCCTCACTTTCTTGCTTTCCTTGTCCCTTTCTAATTCATCGTCCCGTTCCTCTTTTTTTCTTTTTTCTTCCCCCTCACTACTGGTCGCGCACACTTTTATTCGCCATTCGTCTAAGCTCCTATTCGAGCCCGCGCTGCCTAGCTTGTTAAGGCGCTGTAGGTTAGAGGGCCTTCCGCCTTTATGGCCCGTATCTGAACCCCTTCTCTCTGCCGTCCCCTCCCTGGTCAGCGTCTCTAACGTTTCTTCACCGCTACTGTCATCTCCCCCCTTCTCACCACTAACCGCGCTCGCAACCTCGTCACCTCTTGTTTCATCTATTACCTGCCCTCTGGCGCCCGTTTGTGGACTTCGAACAGTCGGCATCCTACCTTACCCAGTGCTCCGCGACGTTTCCCGCTCTTTACTCGCCTACCTCTTGCCCCCCTTGCCCGACAACTATTTTCCTACTCCTAACCTCAAAAACTTCGCACGCTCCAATTTCCCTTTCTCACGACTTTCTTTTCACACTTTACACCCTTGCCTTCACTCACCCTTCTTCCTTTACACCTGATCTCCGCACTCACTGCCCTTTCTGCATCTACACACGCTGATTCCCTTCACCAAAGCCAAAAAAACCAACACTTGACACAAAAGAGTTCTCTCACGATCGGTACCGAAAACGGAAGCCTTCTTGGACGATATGTTTCTTTTGGTAAATAAAGAGAAGTAATTCATGTCCAATACACATTTCCGTCAAGTGAAGAAATATAATTTTGAAATAACTTCATACACTATTCGTTCGAACAAATACTTTGGTAAAATTCTTTATTTGTACCGAGTAGTTCAGAACATATGCTGCCAGGTGCGCAGAGTTTAGTATAACCTGAAAAATTGTGGTGATTGGTGTTTATCAGTCTTTCTAAGCATTGGCCGCGATTGAAATTTGTTGTCTACTCCGTGAAAATGAAAATACATTATTATAAATTATAATCATTATAATTGCATTATATATTTTTTTCAATCAATGGGCCTGCTTAATTTTTGTGCTTTAACTATTCAAATCTTTTAAACAATAGAGGAACTTTTTGATTTGAGTAAATTGTCTTCGAATTAATTAATATTTTGTCAACTCTTACGTGTTTATGCTGAACAATATGTCGCTTCTTAGAAACAAATATTTATTTCCGTTAAAAAAATTTGTTTGTTATAAATAAATGTTTATTTTACCTTAAAATACACTTATTTGAATTAGAGAATCATATATTTGGTTCAAAAAAACTTTTACTCAGTCTGATTTATATTTATTTGTATCTAATAATTTTCTTCATGAACTTAGGTCATACTCCTTTACATTGCGGAAATCATCTATCATATCAAATACTCATCCATTACTGTCAATAACAAATCTATTTCGCTCAACAAATATTTCAGAGTGTCAAGTAAATAACTCTTTGTCTTAAGCATTTCGTTCCTTAGATCCAAACAAAAAATTTGTTTAAAATGAAGAAATATTTCTTCAGTCACATTCTGCTCTACCATTTCTTCGAATCAAAGAAATTTTCTTTGATTCAAATAAGTTCTTTTTTTCAGTGCATATATGGTTTTCGAGGGCGCTGATTCCGAATCTGAAGTCATAATTTCAACAACAAAAAATGGCAGACCCAATATAGCTGACGAGTATTTCAAAAATTATTGAATCTACTTGAAACGTGGTATCTAGGGGTTTTAAAGGGCGCTGATTCCTAATCTGAAGTCATAATCTAAAAAAAAGTGGTGGAGTTTTGTGTACGAATTAAAAAAAAATTTTAATCCAGTATATTGAATTCGCCATTTTGCTTTTTTCAAATTATGACTTCAGATTTGGAATCAGCGCCCTCGAAAACCATATATAGGAGTCCTTGGAATTCATTTATGTAAATTTTGACGTGTTTTCCGACTTTTTATCACGAAACCGTGTCTCCTGGCCCACTGTGCGCTCGGACGCTCACTAATATTTTTAATAGTCGATAAGTAGTGGAACTCCGCGGTACTTTGGAATGAGAGAAATTATTTGACCAAAGCACTAATTAGTTGTTAACATCAATGTTGCAAAACTTTAATTAATTTTTTTTTATTCACATACAACTTTTTCTTCGCCCCCTAGCCGAAAGTACGTCTTCCCGGCCGCTTTTCTGTCCGTGTACAGTGGCTTTTGCGGCCTGCTAGAGTTAACGTGCTCTCTGATTGGTTTGGAGATTTTTGTGGCTCGCTGACGTAGCAACCATGATCCAACGGATCATGGTAGCAACGCTAAATACCATAATCCAACCGAATCATGCTCAGTACATGCGGCGCTCCTTTCATTTTCTTTACTTTTTATATGCGTTTTTGATACGCGCCCCGACCAGCAAAACCTCGGCTCCGCCTCGGCTTTGCAAAAGTCGGGCGGGCGACCGAATCCCACGCATCCGCTCAGAAGGCCGAGAGGCGAGAGCAACAGCGAAAGCAAAACACATCGCGCGGCGCTACGCGAGGTGGCCGGGAGGGCGCGCTGATGCAGGCCACAAAAGAAAAAGCATAGATATAGATATAGCCGAGCACGAGCTAGCAGCCGACAACGCATTTTATTAATTAACATTAATTATTAAACGTACTTTCGGCCTTGGGTCGTAATATACTATTTCAACTTCTGTGTGTCTACGAGTGAGAAGGGAAGAAGAACCATTTAAAAATAAATAACGGACCAATAACTATATTAAATATTTTACCGAAAAAACACATGAAGAATTTAAATTTTTTTTTAATTTTGCGTGTTGGTCAACGGAGCAGGATGTCATTAATTGACAAATAATTTGAGAAAAAGATACTCCAATTATCACTGATTACAATGGCCTGACTCTTTTTTTAGAAATTCGAAAGTTTGAACATTAAACTTTGGGCCATGGAACCGGGTCTCCTGGCTTACCTGTCGAATACTCAAAGTCTTTAATGATTTTTACACGACAATTAAATGCTTTTCGTGATGTTTTTTTCACATTTATCTGTAATTGAATGAGGGAAAATACGCTGCAGGGAATGCCTACATGCTAGACATTTTGGATACATTTATTACTACGCCTACAGCTCCTGCCGACGGAGAAACTCCAATTCATATAAATGTTCAGCCAAAAAGGATGTATCCACAGATAGAGTTGCCCAAATCTTCAGGTCTGTATACTGAATGGGTGGCTTATAGAGATTTGTTTGAATCTATGGTAAAACATGATAAGAATTTTCTTACTGTTCAGAAATTACATTATTTCAAGCCTAGCTTGGTGGGTGAATCTGCTCAGATTTGCTTAACATTCTAACTACTGGTGCCCATTTTGAACGAGCGTGGAATATCTTGGTTGTTATATATGAAAACGAGCAAGTAATAATTAATTCTTATCTGGCCAAGTTCTTCAGTATTAAACAAATCACAGAGAAAGCTGCAGGAGAGCTGTGTTCATTGCTAAATGTTACCTACGAGGTGATAGGCTCCTAGAAGGCGAGGAAGAGACCCATTAACATTTGGGACGATCCTATGGTCTATCTGACCGCACAACGACTTGTCCCTCAGACTAGGAAGGCTTGGGAAGACAAGGTGGGCTCCGTAATTAGCTATCCGACGTTTGAGAGTCTTAAAACGTTCTTGAATATTAAGGTATGTGCTTTGGAAGCCATTCAGGCTACTCAAGTAGCAAAAGCTACATCTTCATCTACTGGTTTCATGACAAAATCAGCTGGATCCAAGAACCATAAGAGAGAGACGCATATTCATAGCGCTTGGATCAAGGAGGACAATTATCCTATATGCAAAAATAATAATTCTTCCTCTATTGTCAATCTTTCCGATAAAGCAATACTGAACAACGATTAGGGTGGTATGATCGACATGATACTGTAAGCTGCAACCTATTCGCAGGTCATCCAGGATGGAGTTCAAAAGGGTGTAATAGACACTCCTACAGCGCAAAGAACTTCCCTCAGTTGGATCCTGTCTGGGTTCTTCCCTGATGATACAGACTCGATTTCTCGAAGAGTTGTGGATCTGCAGCCTTCAGTCGACATAGAACTGCTGGAACTGTTTTGGCGGTTCGTAGTTCAGGATAATATTCCATCACAAATGTGTAAGCTTAGCCTTAGTGAAAGAAGCTATAACTGTCTACCTATCAACGTACAAAGGATGTTCAATACGTTGTTCGTCTCCCGATCAAGGATCGATCGATCGAGTTGGGCGAATCTCGATCTGCAGCTTATCGGATGCTTATGAACATGGGAAGGCGATTTCGTCAGGACCCTGAGTTACACCAAACTTATATTTAAGGCATACACGAGTATGGCTCCTCTGGGTGAGATGTAATTGGTCACGAGTTTCGAGGATCTTGAACCGAATCGAGGCTCTTTTCTTCCGCATCACTGTGTAATAAAGAAGAATAGTTCGACTACCAAGTTTAGAAATGTCTTCAACGCATCACGAAAACCGGATAGAGGACCAACTCTGAACGACCTTCTACACACCAGGCCCAAATTGAAGACCGAGTTTGCTGATGTAATTCTTCGTTGGAGGATGTACAGGATTTTCTTCACTGCAGACATCAAAAAGATGTTCTGGCGAATTTGGAACAACTCCGACTAGACATATCAGAAGATTCTCTGGAGATCGAGTTTGGAGGAGGATGTTCTCAGACGTACTGTCTTAAATGGTGATTTTCGGGTTTGTATCTTCTCCTTGTCTGCCCATCCGAACCTTACACCAGCTAGCGACCGATGATATCTTGATGAAGGAAGTATATGCCGATGATGTACACTCTGGAGCGGATGATGCTGATATGGCTAAGGAGAAATGTCGCCAACTGGATCTACTCCTCAAGGCAGGCGGATCTCTTTTCAAAAAGTGGCTCTTCAGTTGAGACGAAGTTCTGCAACGAATACCAGAAGATCATAAAAGAGGTTTCTACGTCCTTTCAATTCGATCAGTAGCCCGTTTTCAGAGCTCTGGAAATTTCGTGTCAACTTAGTTCTGTCTGTTTCAGGTTTACTCACCAACGGAGATGGGTGCAGCGACGAAGCGGAGTGTCTCTTCAGAGATTGCTTGAATCTTTGAAACTCTTTGATGGCTGGCTCCAGTGTCCGTCGTCGCAAAGATATTTAGACACCAATGTCTCGCTGGTGATTGCCAAGATGAAGGTGGCATGAATTAGAATGACCAGCATCCCACGCCTAGAATTATGTGCTGCCGCACTGCTTGTACGTTTAGTGCCTCATTTTCGGTCTGTCATTGGACTACCTTCGTCGGTCATCTGTCATTTTTCGTCCGACTCTTCCAATATTCTGTACTGGATAAAGGGTCATCCATTACGCTGGAAGTCATACATTGTTAACCGCGTGGCGGAAATACTATCTACGCTACCTGAGGCTGACATCACGTCCCTGGGGTTGATAATCAGCAGACAGCGCGTCGCGTGGTCTGCCACCATTACGTTTGGAAACACATCATCGCTCATGGTCCGGAATAATTGTCGAAATTTACGAGTTCCTGACCTTCAACTACAGGAATGGTAGACTCTACTATTGATCGGGAGGAGAGAGTTGTCATGCATACTGTTGCGGTGGATGTGGTTCCTCCTTGGCCTCTACTGAGTCGATACTCAACCTTGTCGAAATTACTTCCGACTACAGCTCTGTGTTAGACACTTTACGAGATAATTCGTGGGAAGCAGAGTGACCTACCACTCTGCAAGGTCACACCTGCGGACTTGTGACAAACACGACTCTGCTTCATCGGGTATGTGCAGAGACGAAACTATCCCGACGAGATAAAACAGCTACGCAAAGGACTTCGAGTTGCTCGTAGAAGTGCACTGATACACCTACTTCCTGTTCTTACTACGCTGATGATCAGAAATGGACATCAGGCCGTGAAGAATGTCCTGAGCTGATGCGTTACTTGCGCTCAATATCGTGCAACTACTTGCACGCAAGTGATGACTCATTTGCCTACTCAACCTGCGAGACCGTTTGCTGTCAGATGGTTGGACCATGCTAGACCGATCTGGATACGTACCACGAAAGGACAAGGCTACAAGTCCTACAAGGGCTACATTGTGGTCTTTGTTTGCTTTGCTACTAGGGCTGTCCATTTGGAAGCTATTACTAGCTATGATTCTAAAAGATTCATAGCAGCCTACAAGAGGTTTGCTGCTCGATGAGGGATGAGTTCTACGCTTTATAGCGACTGTGGTCCGAACTTGGTCGGAGCTGATAATCAGCTTCGTGCTCTGTTTGAAAAGGCACCTGTCGAAGCCAGCATTTTCACTCGATATCCAGCTGATCATGGTACCGAATGAAAGTTCAATACACCGGCTGCGCCACACTTCGGCTTCTGACGATCCGAATGACCTGTTAGCATTGACACAAGGTCAATTTCTCATCGGCTCTTCTCTTCATACCATCCCGGAGCCTTCTATCATCAACGTGAAACACAGCCAACCGGATCGATGGAGACTTACGAGACACATCGAGGGCTTTTGAAATCGTTGGTCTGCTGAGTATCTCCAAGAACTCCAGACTCATAAGGGTTGGAAATATTGTACTAATCACACATGAGACTAGGCCCCCATCTAAATGGGCTCTCGGTCGAGTAATCGAAACCTATCAAGGATCGGACGATCATGTTCGTTCTGTCAAAGTAAGCACTGCTACGACTACTTTAAGGATAACACAAAGGATAACATTGCTGCTTGAAGCCCTGTGTCAGAGCGGGCGGCAAAACTCTAATCTTCTCATTCGTGGAGGCTCCACGAAGGCGGCCGGAATGTTTCGGATAGAAAATGTTATCAATTTATCGCGTTCGCGATAAGTGGTTTTTTACTACTAAAACTTGTGGATTAATCATACTAAAGTGAATGTCTTTATTTCAAGGAAGCAGTACAGTGTTTTATATTTCTTACAATATATATACTACTCGAGTAATGTTTAATCAAATTGTGGCGTCTGGAGAACATGATTTATTTAATATGACAATGACGCATTGGACCAGTGTGTCAATTCGTGTGAATTTGAGAAGGCGGTTTTCAATTTTGAATCTTTCTATACGTAAAAATACAGAGCATAATTTTAAGTTCAGCGAATTCTCTGCAATGCGTCTACAAGAATTTATTTCTGTATCTGCCATTTCGTTTTAATTCGAGCGATTTGAAATTAAACTCCAATTCATCCGGATTCGTTAGCGCGTAGACGCTTCAACATTGGTCAATGCATCTTAATTCGTAAGACTAGAAGTGTCCCTCCAATTCGTCTGAATTCGTGAGCGCGCAAATGCTTCAATATGAATCAATGCGTTTTAATTCGTGAGAATGAAGGTCGCACTCCAATTCGTTGCAATTTTTGAGGGCGAATACAAGTAAATTTTACTTTCAAATTATTAAATTTTTTAAATATATTAAAAGATATTTAATATAGTGATAGGAATGTAATAAATAACAATAATTGCGGATCTCTTCGAGCTGAATTAATGTCAATTCTGTTCGAGGCGGCGTCATCAATGCATTTTATTAACGCTAGCTCAATTCGCACCAATGCTTCTCAGTTCGTTTCAATGCATCAGAAAACGCTAATCACACGCGTTCCACAAATTTGAATTCGCCTCAATCCGTACCAACGTTCTTTCTTGCTGGGATACAGGTACAAAATATATAGGCATATTAATTAATTCATATATTTATCCTATTAGGTAATTTAGTGTGACGTCATACCTTGCCGGTAAAATCAATTCTTAACAGAGAAATATCATTTTCTGGTCAAGCGAATAATTTACTTTAAGTTCGTGAAAAGTAAAAATTCTTTGTTATGACTTTTTCTTCAATCATGCTAAAATATCCCAAAAACTTATAACTAAATATTTTATTGCGTGTTTTGCATTTTTTGTGCCCAAGTGACTGTAGCACTGTCGATTTCACACAGCAAAAATATTGAAAAAGACTTATTGCCATGATTTTTTTTATATTGCGAAATAATTTTTTAGAAATTAATTTGATTTAATTTAGAAAATCATTTTTGAATTCCAAAATTTTACTATACAAGAATAGACAGCCTCATACACATTATTATTCTTTGAAAATTCGTTGTGTGGAAGAGGTTTTGGAACTATATTCCTGAATGATAATGCATAAAATTATTAATTTGAAAAAGAGAATGGTATAATAGTAATAGATTGACTTAGAGAATAGTCTGTGTGCTGGAGAAGAATTAAAGGATTCAGGCAGATATGCGGAGATTTAAATTTACAAAGGGATACAAAACTATAGACACGAATAGACTGCTTTACATAAAAGATGATTGAAAAAATAGGCAACTATATTTAATTTGCAAGATATACGTAAAAAAAAGACAGGCATGAATAAATAATCTTAAGCTGGGACAAAAAAAGAAAGGCTGCAAAAAATAAAGGGATAGAAAAAGATGGACTTGAAAAGACGGTGAATAGACCGCGTTGCACAATAGGGGATTGAAAGAAAAGGCGTAGAATTATTTCAACAAAGATGTGAAAAAATATGTACGTAAATGATATAAAAATGTGGGACTTGAATATAAAATAGATTACCTTTAATTTGAAAGACATAGAAAAGATTGACGTAAATAAACAATTATAGACTGCTGGAATAAAAAAAGAATTAGAAGAATTAAAAATTGTAATATTGCGTGCTTTTGGGGCACGTATTGACAAACGTATAGAAAAAAAACATTTACAAAAAAAAACTTACACAATTATTATTTTGACAAAAAAGTAGAAAAAACTTCATTTGTATGACGCAAAAAAGAGGGAATTAGGGCAACAGGCGGGCTATATTTATTTTAAACGCTATAGAAAAATATTTAAAATGTTAACAATGACCCTCACAGCAATAAGATATGCCGAGATATCCCATTTATCTCCCAGGTTGTCCCAGGGTTATCCCGGGGATAACTCGTGGGATATCCTCTATGGGACGTCTTTGGCATATTGAAATGTTTCAAGTGGGATATTAGAATTTGTATATATCCCTAGGATATAGCAATTTCCACCTTGCAGGATATCCGTCGGGTTATCCGTGGGATATCCCTGGGACAAACTGGGGGATAAATGAGATCCAATGGGATATCCCAGTACATCCTATTGCTGTGAGGGGGTAAACTGGGATAGAAAAGAGAAATTCAGGAAGATAGGTGAACGATTTTATATTTTAAATTATTTAAATTTTTTATAGAGAAATATAGACCATAGACGAGAATAGGCAAGAGATATTATATAGTCTGGGCTAAATAAACATTAAGGGCCAATTTCACCAACTCTGATTAAGATGCTATTCCTCGATTAGTCTAATTTAATCAGTACCTTGCCTCCAACCACCTTCTAAAGTATGATTAAAGAGAGTTTATCACCGTTTAACTTAACCGATCGATTATGTCCGGTTAACGGAGTTAATTGGCGATTAACGCTGGTTGGCAGAACAGAACCTCAAAATCGAAGTTTGTACTTGAGCATTTGGGGCATGTTCAGAGCGAATGCGGATCATTTTTGTAATAATTTTCATCATATCTGAGCTTTTGTTTTTATCAATATGTAGATGAAAGAAACTATAAGGTCAAAATATCTTTGATGATGCGTCTATAAAGTGTAAATTGTGCTTCTATAACCTCACTTTTCTTACCTACGAAATAAAAATTCAGTAGCGTAAATTTATTTTACAGTGCTGAAAATAAATATTAAACCAATCTAACCTCGCAGTGCGCATCATGAATCTTCCTTCTTTTATGTTTTTCATATATGCATCAAATATTTCTAAGCGTCTTTAATTAATCACTATGATTGCCTTTATAATTTACATTATTGGTTTTCGAACTGAAATAGTGAGTGAAATTTCTAACATTATTTTAATATATTACATCCACGCAAGATTATTTCACGTGCGCGCGCAAGAAACTTAAACGTCCTTCTTGTAGGAAAGATAGGCGAGAATATAACATTGAAACAGAGACAGAATTACATATTACTAAGATATCCTGGAAAATTTTGGGACTTTTTTTGGATATTCAAATGTCCCACGTGAAATATCTCAAAACCATCACATGGATATCTAAATTTTCGTACTTCTATCATTTTACAGTGTACGTGTGGATATTAATATAGTCATGAATTGATTATATTTGATCATATACCTATGTATTTATTTTCTTGGTATAAAAATAAGACTTTAAAATGTACAATTTTATTTTTACATATTTGAGAGGGCATTATTTACAGTATCTTTTAAGGTCCTGATCACTCTGCCTGGGTCACTAGAACCTGTAACTGCTGTTCCGGATACTATCATATTAGCTCCGGCCTAGAACAAAAATTTAAAAATTCTACTATTTTATGCTTTCTAAAACAATGAAATTATAATAAAAAAAATTATTATAATAGAAGAATGTTTAAGTCCGGATACTATCATATTAGCTCCAGCCTAGAACCAAAAAATTCTACTATTTTATGCTTTCTAATACAAAGAAATTATAATTATTATAATAAAAAAATGTTTAAAATTGAATTTAACGGTCATTACGAAAAACTCTAAATTTTATTAAGCATAGCTCATCGTAAGTTCTGTTACCTCTGCACAAAATTGAATAGTATTGAGTCCAACCCCTCCATCAACTTCGATGTCCAATGTTGGATAATTTTTTCGAAGCCATGCTACTTTCTCCATCATTGGTTCCAAAAATTTCTGTCCGCCAAATCCCGGTTCCACCGTCATTACGAGGATCATGTCAGCTTGATCTATATAATTTACTACTACATCCACTGGTGTACCAGGCTTTAGGGCTACTCCCACCTATCGATAGAAACGATATTTCATTAAACGATTATATTGCACTTTCGTTTGTTTCAGGGGTGTGTTGGAATTACAAAGTTTTTTGTATAGTATTTTATTTGCTCTTCTCAAATAGTACAAAGAAATAACAGCTAATAAGAAATTAATATACGAATTACAAATAGTAATTTGCATATAAGTCGGCTGACCTGTGCAAATGAGGAAAGTACATGACGCATGCACTAACTTCACCTATAGGGAGAAATTCAATTCAGGAAGTACAGTGATACAATTTAGCCTAGGAATTCATAATAGAATCGCGCAATCGGAGAACCTCCCTGGTAAAATTAAAGATAGCTCGCAAGTCGAACAATGAGTAGGAGTTTAAAATGCGCAACCCGAAAGGGTACCAGCTGATAATTTCTAACGAAGAACTGAAGCAATTGCGCCTAGGATCACGGTAAGTCGGAAAAACCGCCAGGATATGGAATGAGTCTTCCTCAGCATGCATATTGCAAATAGTGCATAGGTTTCCACTCAAATAGACATACTTCCTTTCTCTGCATACTATTCTGCCTCTTTTTGCTCCAACAAACCTTAATTGCGCTACAATCTTGGTATACGAAAACGGTACACGCGTATATAGATACGATGAAGTAAGGTCTTCGTGTGGTGGGAGATAAGGAAAGACTTAGAGAGACCCAATACGAGAAAGTCTATTAATGTCAGCTGCCTTGAGATCCTTACGAAAACTTTTCAGGATTTTCTCTTTCTTATTCGTCAGATTGGCTGAATCAAGTGCAGACCAAAGATTTTCTTGACCTACTGTGACAAAGAAACCCCTTACCTGCAGTATGCAATTATACTCCGGACAGGCAGAGTCTAGGGTGGACATCGCATGAAGTTTATTAAGGCAGACTCTTGACATTCTATGCTCTGGCATTGCCAAAAACTTCTCCATCCATGACAGGGATGCCTTAAGGATATAATGTGCTAAATGTGCCCTACACCTGGCCAGGGTAGTAAAGGATGCTTAACACTAAGCTCCGTAATAGCGTTGTTCTAGCAGCCCAGGTATCTTACCGAACGGCATGGAGAATCCCAGTGCCAGTCCCCTCCGCCGCAATTGCTGAACTGATCTTCTTGTCTTCTTGTTGGAAGTCCTCAACAACATTCCCGAGGAAGTGCATGTCGTTCCCAAATAATCATGTTCGCATAAGACCTTCAGCGGCTTCCATTCGAAGGTGAAAGTATATCTTTTTGGAGGCCCCCCTTTTCGAAATACCATGACCTTCGATTTATCTCTATTAACCGTAAATAAGTTTAATTTACAATATTTCCCAATAAGTCAATTTTTGTTTAAGATCCATCAGAGAATTTGCGAGCACAACAATATCATCACAGGCAAAGAAGTACCGGCCGAATCAACGCTCAGGAAAAATTTCATACCTACGACTTACAACAAAAACTTTGAGGGAGTGCGAAATAAAAAAGACAGTAAGAGAGAGAGGGGGGAGATGGGAGGGGGAGAGAGAGAAAGGGGAAAGAGGGAGAGGGAGAAATACATACGCCGCCATTTGTTTCTAATGGATTGGATGGAAAAGTGACACGTTTTCAGACGGGAATTAAAATTTTAGCCAATACTTTATTGCGCTTTTCGCGGTGCATTGATAATTTTAGAACACCAATCACTGCTCGACCGTAGTTGACAAGACGCTCACTAGAGTGACTCTAGCGGGCCTGAAAGCGAAATTTGATTTAGAACGTAACTATACTAGAATTAGAACCACAGAGGATATAATGTTAAATGCGGAAGGTAAAAATTTACTTAAGTTATGCGAAGAGTATACCCTTAGAAATTTAAATGGAAGCATTGATGGCGATTGGTAAGGGAAACTCACATATGTCGACGCCAGAGAAATTAGAAGCTCGGTTCTTCTCTACGTAATTGTCACAAAAGACGAAAGTGAAAATACGATTAGATTCTTGAAAATAGAACCAAAAATTGAATCAGACCATCTACCATTAACTTTCCGAATTGCGTGAACCCTTTGTGACATAGTTCTATACATGCGTGACACCTTTTTGACTTCGTTTTTAAATATCTTGCACGTAGTTTTTAACAAATTACAAGAACAGAAAGCAAGTTAATAGTATATTACCTCATAAGTACAGTTAGGCACATCTCTACCACGGGGAGGTCAATGTTCGCAGGACTAGTAGTAAAACTATGGCCAAAGGCCATGGTTTTTTATAGTCGTCTTGCGAACATTGAATTCCCCGCCTAAAAACGTGTGTAGCCCTACAAGGGATGTATGACATTTTATTCCAAACCACCATGTTATAAGCCTGTACAGCAGAGGTCTCCAGAAGACAGCCATTTGCTACAAAGACTGCCAGTGGCAGCCACGAGACTAGGCCAAACAGGCCCTCATAAATCTTGTCGTTCGACTAGTCCCTAGTCCTTCACGGTCATTATACCTCACTCTGAGCTTGGAATATATTATCCTTCCCAAAAATAAAATGTCATATGAAAATAAATATAAAAGTTTTATTTATTTATATTCGTATCGTTCACACAATTGAAAGAATATATAATATTCAAATGTCTAGGTGATATTTTTTTAATTTCTTTAATTAATATGTATTGAAATAAGT
>CAKNYM010050407.1:120137-143092 GCA_932195095.1 Andricus curvator
TATATATATATATATATGACCTATGGGCCTATGACAATGCCACCGAACGCGTCCTCGGGTTGCGGATAGAGGGTTCCTGTACCAAGGGTTTCTGCTGAATATGATTACAATAATTAATAAGCAGTCGCGGAAAATTGTCCAGGGATGGTTCCGAAGGAATAACTCCTAAGCGAAGGCGTAACAACCGTGCCGAAAGCTGAATGGCACCTGGGTTAGGTGTCTCAAACGGTGACTCTGGGATACCGGGCAACCTCTCAGAGTATCAGCCTTATCCTTGCACGCGGGGCTCTACAAGGATGGACTAACCCTTTCCCTAGCTGCTCGTGGGAACAACAATGAAACCACCAAAACACCAAAATGTTGTAGATGCGGTTCAAGACAATCGAACGCGCAGAGCACCCGACAATGGGTCGGCAAACAATGCCGATCAGCCTAGAGTTCGGGGTGCTGAAAATAATTTAGATGGAAACACGACGACGAACCGGCGAAACGCCTACATTGAGTGGACGGATCGACTCAGGGATGACGTGCTAGACTGCTACGATGCCAGCATTATCCCTGTTCGCGGAGGCTTTATGGCGCGTATGCGCATCAGTCTTTGCGAAATCAAGCCGACTACCTCCGGAAAAATGGATATGTATGCGGAGCGCTTCCCCAACCGCTGCTTTATTACCATCTTTGTCGCTCTTACGGTGTTGGCCGCGACCCTGCCCTGCCGAACGCTCCAAAGGAGATAAAGTCGATTGTCCGAAACGAGAAGTGCCAAATTTTCTGGAACTACGATTTTCGGGCAGCAGTCTCCGTTGCGCACTCGAGGCCTGACATTGTTCTCCAAGACTTCGAGAAACGAACTATATTCGTGATCAAATTCTCGGCTCCGTCCGAATACAACATCACTGCAAAGGAGAAAAAAAAGAGGACAGGTATCAAGACCTTAAAAGAGAGCTACAACGACTGTACTCAAAATATTCGGTACAAGTAATTTTCCTTGTGATAGGTGCTCTCGGAGGTGCGAAACTATCACTGGTTCGTAACCTTAAAGCCATACCCGCGTGCCAAAAATATGCGAAGGCACTTGCGAGATGGATGCAGAAAGCTGTCATCCTTGGGTCGCTTCGCGTCCTCAAGACACACGAGGGTTTCGTCGGCCTGTCGTTGTGATTTTGTCGTTGCCTATGACCACCCATCTCACGGTTGTGAGACGTGGCCATAGGTGTGATTTACCGCGGTGCTACTGGGGGCTATTGACATTTTGTTGGATGGCAGTTGCTCTTAGTGAGACCCTGCGGTGGTTGTTTAACTTTTTTTTTTAATTATATACAGTAAGGCCAAATTCATAGTAGTCATATCCATGAGTGCGACAGAGACGCTCTTATGCGCCATCTACTAGCTTCACGCTCGCACTCACGCTTCTCTATCTATGTATGTATACCATTAAGCCATTTCCTTTTCAGGGTAGGCGTTACACTACCCGATTCGGGTAGTGTTTCTAGGTGGATAGTTTCTTGTAGTAAATAACTACTACAAGTGTGGGCTCACCACACCCACGGTGGGCCAAAAGCACGCAGTATTCTCGAATAGTCACCCATCCAAGTACTAACCGCGCCCAACGCTGCTTAACTTCAGTGATCTGACGAGAACTGGTTTTTTCAGCGTAGTATGGCCGTTGGTTATGACTATGACTACTATGAAATTGACCTTACCGTGTATATATATATATTTATAATATTTTTCCAAATTAAAAAAAAAATTCTTTCTTACTTTTGTTGAGCTGGAAAATTAACTTCGACAAAAAACAAAATTTCGAGGCAAGAAAGCGACGAAGTCAATCGGAGTTATGTGGTTAGAAAAAATATTTTGAAATCTGAAAGTTTGCTCTATGAAAATAGGCTGCCCAAAACGCATGACTGTACTATTTTAATATCTTCAACGTATTTTATTTATTTAAAAACTTAATTTTAAACTTTATAGGGCTATCTAAACAGTTCCAATTATTCAAAAATCTTTATTTTGTATTCAAATAATATTTTGAAAATTCCTAATTTGAATTTTAAATGCATAAAATTTAGAATTACTGTTTAGAAATTTGTTGACGTTTGTTGACTTTAATTTTCTAAACAATTTTAATCAATTTTATAATGATGTTAATACTTTCAAGTTGAGATAAGAAGTTTAAAAAGCGCGCTCAGTTTTTGAAAACGATATCTTTGAAATGATGATGGCCGTCGCGCACCCACGTAGTCTCCCCGCTCTGTCTTCCGCATTCTCCCGCCATCAGCCCGCGTTTACCGCTTTGTTTCTATTTTTCCGCGTTTTACTACGGAAAACAAGAGAAGAATATTCAACACTGGAAAAAAGATGGGATAGACTGGTTTCTAACATAAAAAAGAAAGCAGCAAAAGAATCCGGTGTGATAAAAATAAGGTGGAAAGGAAATTCGAGAGGGTTCACCTACAGGTGCTATATCTTACACAGGTGTAAGATATAGCAGGATAGGTAGGTAAAAATCAGAGGAAAGTAGTTTGGATTAGTGTAAAGAAATTCCAAAAAACAAAGAATGAAATAGATAGAGTTACTACGTAACGAGAAAAACAAATTGAAAGTAATTTATACTCGAAAGAAAAAAAGAGATTAGCGATAAGATTCAAAAATGTTGAGGATACTAAGAGCATGGGTGAGTTTTGGAGTGCGATCAGAGTAATTAGAAAGAAAAAAAGAAGTAAACTACATAAAATAGGTCAATAATGAAGTAGAATTACTAGAAGAGAATAATACAGTACACTCTCGCTAAGTAACTGCTCGATATGTACCCGTTTTCATCCACATAAATTTTCATACATGTTGAGTATCTCCCACTCTTTGCTGGGAATATACTCAGCATGTCCCAATTCGAAAATTCCAATACACGTCACAAGCTGGATTTGTTTTTTGAAATTTAACAATTTTAAATTAGATTAAAATCAAATTATAAATCCTATTTAACGTCCAATAATCAAGTTAATGTATTATATTCCTGAAAATAAAACAAGAATCCAACGGTCAAATTTGGAGAATCATCACAAAATGCTCCTATTGCAATTCCTAAAAACAAAAAAATTGGTTTCTTTGGACAAAAATAAAAAAGAGTGAAGAAAAATGAGAAGGCAAACAACCAAATCCCCTTTCTTCTCTTTTTTATTTCGTTCGTCTTTTTTATTTTTATTATTATCAAATCACAATATGAAAGCATTTATAATGTTTATCAACGTTTCGGTGCTCATACACCCTTATCAAAGTAAGAAAAATTAGAGCAGGTGGGAACAGCGACGAAACAACGATGCTCTCTCCTCAATACCTGAGATCTAAGTGTGGGTCAAAAGGCAAATCCGTTATAAACACATCAGAAATAAGAGAAAGTCAAGATTCATGAAACCCTATTGCTAAATGTAATTAATCGTACTAGAATAACTTTTGTTTAATTTATCCAAATCAGTTTTCAAATTAATAGAAAACTTATTTTGTTTTTTAATACATATAAAGCATTTCTATGAATTCTCTCTTTCACTCATTACTTTCATTACGTAACATTTCAACGTTATCCCAGTCAAACTCATGTTCAACATCAACAAAGCCTTTTGTATGTCTAGCAAGAACACTCTTATAACAACGTCCCAAACGAACATCAGTTTTGTGTTCCTCCATCCTAGTATTAAGAAGTCTGCCAGTCTGTCCCACGTAAGTCATCTTACAGATCTTGCAAGTGATCTTGAAACAACACCACCTTTTTCAAATTTATCTAAAGGTTCTTTACAAAAAGTTATTATTGAATCCATTTTAAATGGTATACGGAAAACAGTATGAATCTTAAATTTTTTTAACATATATTCAATAGTTTTCGAAATTTGACCAAAAAACGGGAGAACAAAAGTATTAGAAGAACTATATTCTCTCAATTCCTTTTGATTATCCGTAGATAAAATGTTATTTTGTTTGTTTTTGGTTTGTTGCATTCTAATTAATTTGTTTTTTGACAAATGCCAAAACAACTTAAAGGGGTTAAAGGTTAGTATATTATCGTTTTTTTATTTTTTATTTGGAAATAGTATTTTCATTTTTAGACGTTCTATTTTCTAGTTTTTAGCTATGACTTACTTTGTTTGATATTTTTTTTCATTTGTTCAAATAATTCAATATATATTTATTAAAAGAAAAAACTTGAAACATTACAAATAGAAGTATTGGTCATAGATTAGCACAGGCTATTACTGGTTAGAAGAAAATATGGCAATAGGCAGTGGGTGTTCTCAATAAGTACCGTACTATACCGGGTGTCCTAGGAGTATTGTCGTTCCTTGTAATGGCAAGTAGAAAAAAAATTCAAACCGAAAAGAACTAACAAATTTTTGGGTCCGCTGTGTATTTTAGGCATTACAGGGCATTGAAATTGCATGTAGGTGAACAGCTAGATGCAAGTGTGCGTGCGACCCCGAACAGCAATTGCTCCAACCGCGGAGAATTCACGTTGAATTATTGTAGATTCCTGCAAGTCTTTTCAATTCTGTAGAATTCTCTCGATTCTTAGACTTTACATGTAATCTTTTGAATTCTTTTGAAGATTTCAAAGGAATTCTCTTGAAATATTCAGGATATAACTTGATTTATTTTTAACTAGATCACTGTGCGTGCTGCGTGCTCGCTAATTACCTTTTCTTTAGAAATAAACTCGGTTTATTTTCCAACATTTTGTTATAGATTTCACAAAATATCTTATATGATTTGAAAGCGTTGTATATGATCGACAGAAGTTTCTTTATTATGGCGAGAAAATTCCATTAAATTCAATATGAATGACACCATTTTTCCCACTTACAATTCTGTAAAATTGGCAGACTATTTTTTCATTGACAAAATATGACTCCGCGTGTGTAATAATCTCACACTGTACTTTTAATATTTTTTAACACTTAAAAACATCAAAAATACATTTCAAGGTATTTCCGGACGAACTGTTCATCAAGGTAGAATTAAATTCGATTATTTGAATTTGATTCGAATTTTCTACGAGGCTGCATTTATTTATTTTTACAGTTCAAGAGTAAGAAAAATATGACATTTATATTCATAAAGAATCTGAGAAAAATTCAAGATCTATAATGTAACATTTTATTCAATCAAGACAGACGCATATAACAGTATTTCAATTTATATTTGGGATGAGCACAAGCAACTTTATTGTTAAATAACAGTTAAAATGGTATTTTTACAGTAAATTAAAAATAACCCTTTTTATATATTTTCATTGCATTATTTACATTTAAATAATAAATTTAAAAACCAAAACTTAGCACAAATGGTTAATGTTTGCTAGTTCTATTACAAATTTGAGTTTCTCTTTACATATTCATCCTGTAGTATAACAAATATCACTTCACAACTTTGGACTTTAGAGGTTTTCCATATTTTTCTAGATGAATACCTTATAAAGAAGAAAAACGGATAAATTTGAAATTTACAGGATATTCAAATTAGTTCTTGCGACTGAAAAACCTTTCTTGGTTCAAAATTCAACTACTTAATTAAAAATGGAACTACTTACTTACAAATTCATTTTTGAGGTTGATGATCCATCATATTAGTTGACATTTTTTTTTCAAAATTTAACTATTTTGTTGAAATTTTTTTTAAATTATTTTTTCAACTGAAAAGTTGAGATATTTCATGTTTCGTCGAACACAGATCTTCTTCAGTTGAAAGTTCAACTACTTGTTTGAAAATTTCTGTATTTTTTTGCAACTTTGTCTTTGTGGTAGAATTTTAATCTTCTTAGTGACTAATTCACCTTTTTGGTTGAAAATTTAACTATTGAATTGAAAATTCCTTAAAAAATTAAGATGTTTAATTGAAAATTCATGTATTTTGTTAAAAATTATTATTTTTTGATATAAAAAACTTGTTTTTAGTTGTTAAATTTCATTTCTTTCGCTGAAAATTAGTTTTTTGATCGAAAATTAATTTTTTGAACTAAAAATTTAACTATTCCATTTTTCGTCGAAATTTTTTTTATATAGACATTTAATCTTTTTTGTTGAAAATTCATGTGTTTGGCTGAAAATTTGTCTTTTCTGGCAGAAAATTCATCTTCTGGGTTGAAAATTCAACTATTTGGTTAAAAATTTATTATTTTTATATTCTCATCTTAATAAGAAGGTATTGGTTTTATGTAAAATTTGACTTAGTCGGTTTTCATCAAATCTCCACGTCTTAACACCCTCTAAGTCAGAAAAAAGTATTTTTACGAACGTGTCTGTCTGTAGACTGTAGGCACGATAACTTTCGAAAAAATTATCGGAATGGAATGAGCTTTGTCACACTTTCTTAAGACCTAAACGAAAAGGACAAGTTCGTTAGCCAGCTAGTTTGGATGAAAATTCAAAAAGTTAAAGCATTTTCAAAATTTTTGAAACAATTTTTTTTCACGATTTGAAAATTCTATGTACGGCTATTCGTAATACTCGGAAATTCAAACAATGTATCCTTACGACTTTTTTCGATGAAAATAAAATTATCAGAGTTATAGCCTTTCCAAAATCTAAAAAAAATGAAAATGAACATTTTAAACCAAACAACGCACGATATAAAAAAAGTCAGATGAAAAAAAACATTGATTTTTGAAATCCCTACAAGATTATCATAACAACTTTTTGAATTTTATTGAAAATCGAAAATTCAACAAAAAAATTGTTCACCCAAAAAAGAGCTACATATTTGTTATTAATCACTTTTTGATAAGACGCTTAGTTTTTGTTTTAGTCGTGAAAAATTACATTACAAATGAACAAATTAAATTTTTAGACAAAAAGACACAAGGTACAATAAAATGTTGATAAAAAAATTGTTTTTAAATTATATCGGAAAATTTGCTTTTAACCTTTTTTTCTCACGAGACACGTGGCGAGAATGTGTTCGTTAAGACCGGAAGTTATTTGATATTTGATATAGCTTTCATTTTTAAACGTGTTTTTAAAATTAGATATAAGACAAAAACTTTGTTTCTTATAGATTTTCTTTTAATTCAAATCATTTGTTAACTATGGCCTTATAAACAATTAATTGAGAAATAATCTTTGGTCTTAGCCAGCATCAATTTCACAGTTAAGATTTTCGATTTTTTAAATTCGTTTATCTGGTAGCTTCCTGACAATCTTTCTCTCTGTCACTACTCTGAAATTATCGTTCATTTGTTAATAACAATTGTCATCAACAAAATCCTAGATATACCGAATCTGCTCTTTTTATTAGCGTTGCTTGAATCAGGCACAAAGAAAAACTGTTATCTCTCCTAAATTTGCTCTTAATTCAAAAAATTTGTTAATTACGGCCTTATAAGCAATTAATTGCAAAATAATCTTTGGTCTGTTCCAGCTGCAATTTTACAATTGAGATTTTCGATTTTTTTAGTTATTTACCTGGTAGCTTCCACATAATCTTTCTCCCTGTTACCACTTTGAAAACATCGTTCTCTTGGTAATAGCAATTGTTATTAACATTAACCCAAACTTGAATTTAACAAAATTGTTTCGTGATATTTTATGTTTTTGCTTTCACGCAAGAAAAATCTTTTGCGGTAACCTCGCAGCGAGGAAGATTGTCAGGAAGCTACCAGATAAATAACTTAAAAAAATCGAAAATCTTAAATGTAAAATTGCAGCTGGGACAGACCAAACATTATTTTGCAGTTAATTGTTTATAAGGCCGTAATTAACACATAGTTTGAATTAAGAGCAAATTTAAGAGATAAAAGTTTTTCTTTGTGCCTGATTCAAGCAACGCGAGTAAAAAGAGCATATTCGGTAAATCTTGGATTTTTTTGATAACAATTGTTATTAACAAAAGAACGATAATTTCAGAGTAGTGACAGAGAGAAATATTGTCAGGAAGTTACCAGATAAATACATACATACATACATACATTGGTTAGCAGTTCGAACTCGAAAGTTCATTGCCTCACTGCCCGATTCGGGTAGTGTTTCTAGGTGGATATTTACTACCAATGTGGGCCCACCACACCCACGACGGGCCAACAGCACTCAGTTTTCCTGAACGGTCACCCATCCAAGTACTAACTGCGCCCAACAATGCTTAACTTCAGTGATCTTACGAGAACTGGTGTTTTCAGCGTGGTATCGCCGTTGGCTAAAATAAAAAAATAATATTAAATAATAATAAAATAATATTATTATTTTTAATGAAAAATATAAAAAATAAAACCAGATAAATAAATAAAAAAATCGAAAATCTTAACTGTAAAATTGCAGTTGGGACAGACCAAATATTATTTTGCAATTAATTGTTTATAAGGCCATAGTTAACAAATGATTTGAATTAAAAGAAAATCTATAAGAGACAAAATTTTTGTTTTATATCTAATTTTAAAAGCACGTTTAAAAATGAAAGCTATATAAAATATCCATATTTGTTTATGAAAATTGTTATTCACAAAAAAAAATTGAGATTTTTGCAAATTATAAAAAGTAATTGTAATAAAGGTAATTTACCCCAAGAAAGATGCAAAAGTGAAAATCATTTTTTAGCAAAAAAGTAAACTTTCAAGTAAAACGTCCGAAAAAACTAAAATGATGAATTTTCAAACACAAAAGATTAATTTTAAACAAATACAAATACAGATTGTCAAACTTTGAAGTTAAAAACGAATTTGTAAAACTGTTGAATTTTCAACCCGAGAATATGCATTTTCAACCAAATAAGAATTTTCTGGGGTAATTTGAAACAAAGAATATTAATTTTCTACCAAAGAAGACGAATTTTTAAGAAGAAAAAAGAAACGACTTTTCAACAAAGTAGTTTAATTTTCAACCAAAATGATGAACCATTATCCCAAAAAAAAGAACTTTTAACTAAGTACTTGAATTTTCAGTTACGAAACTACAATTTTCAACAAAACAGTTAAACTTTCAACCAAACAGACAAATTTCAAACTACAGTTACGATTGATTTTCAATTTTTAAAAACGCGTTTCAACCAAACAGATGAATTTTCAACTAAGACAGATATATTCTGAAGCCAAAAAGAGGAATTTTCAACAAACTAGTTCAATTTTCAACCAAGCAATATTTCAGTTTAACTTTTATCGTCGGAAGTAAGGAACTAAAGCAGAAAGAAATGGAAATGTGGCAAATAAATTACTAACAAGAATTTCAAGATTTTTTTTCACTGGCCAATTCTCATTTTCCCCGGCCATTAATATATTAGGCCTAAACATTAATTCAGTCATTTTAATATCATGTCTTGTAACTCTTGATCGTATCTGAATTTTTTCCCGTCCACACAATATAATAGGAAACTCTTCCATTTCAAAAATCTAGTTCTAAAATGACTCGACACGAAAGCACCCGAATGTACTCGAGTCCGCGATCTCATACCCCCCACTACCATCGTTCCGCGACGTTACGCATCGTGCGCCCGCCAGAACGATTCGTTCCCCTTCACCCCGACCCCCTTAACCCAATATTACACGAAAGCACCCGACTGCGCTCGAGCGGACTGAGACGCTGTCCCCCACCATCAAATCGAGTTTCAGCACATCGTTCCAAGCACAGCACCCCCCGAGTTCGCCAAACCCCCCCTAACACGAGTTGACGCGAAAGTAGCCGACTGCACTCGACTTCGCTATCTCGCATCCCCCACTACCAATGTTCCGCTTCGTAACGCGTCGTGCGCTCGCCACAACGCATCGTCCTCCCTTCGCCCGGACCACCGTCATGCTATTTCACAATGCAACCCCACCCCCCTTGATCGCATCCGACGATGCGTTGTGACGGGCGCTCGACGCGGAACTATTGTAGTGGGAGATGCGAGATCACGGACTCGAGTACATTTGGGTGTTTTCGTGTCGAGTCGGGTTAGAATTAGATTTTTTGAACGCAAGAGTTTCCTATTATATTATGTGGACAGGAAAAAATACAAGTACAATCAAGAGTTACAAGACATGATATTAAAGGGACCAAATTAATTTGTAGGCCTAATATATCAATGGCCAGGGAAAATAAAGAATTGGCCAGCGAAAAAAATGTTGAAATTCTTGTTAGTAATTTATTTGCCAAATTTCCATTTCTTTTTTCTTTAGTTCCTTACTCCTGACGATGAAAATTAAACTGAAATATTGCTTAGTTAAAAATTGAATTAAATTGTTGAAAATTCCTCTTTTTGGCTTCAGAATTTATCTGTCGTTGAAAATTCATCTGTTTGGTTGAAAACGCGTTTTTAAAAATCGAAAATCATTTATTTTAACTTATTATGTAACTAATTCAGTTGTAGATTCATCGTCGCTGTAGTTTGAAATTCATCTGTTTGGTTGAAAGTTTAACTGTTTTGTTAAAAATTGTAGTTTCGTAATTGAAATTTGAAGTACTTATTTAAAAATTCTTTTCTTGAGATAATGCTTCACGTTTTTGGTTGAAAATGAAACTATTTTGTTCAAAAGTCGTTTCTTCTTTTATTGAAAATTAATTTTTTTAAACTGAAAGTTTAATTTTTCCACCGTGAGTTGAACATTTTTTCATAAAAATTCGTCTTTTTTCGTAGAAAATTAATATTCTTTATTTTAAATTTCCCCAGAAAATTCTTATTTGGTTCAAAATTCATATTTTCAGCTTGAAAATTCAACTGTTTTAGACATTCGTTTTTTGGCTTCAAAGTTGGACAATTAGTATTTGTTCAAAATTCATCTTTTCTGTTTGAAAATTCATCATTTTAGTTATTTCGGACGATTTTCTTGAAAATTTGATTTTTTGCTAAAAAATGAATTTCACTTTTCCATTTTTGTTGACAATTAATCTTTTTTGAGTTTATTAGGGAGGCAAGTCTTGAGCCACGGTAGGCAAGGTAGATTTTTTACTCTCCTTCAAAGTTGAATTCTCTAACAAATATTTCTTTTCCCTCTGCAATAATGTTTTCCGAATTAGCAATTCAATTTTTTTATTTAGCTAGATGTTTGATTAATTTTTTATAATTGTCTTTGCAAAAACTTCACTTTGCTTATTTATGAGAACGAATTTCGCAGACATTTATGTAAGGTCGCTAGAGCCTCCTAGTGAGCGGTAAACTCTCCTATTTGCTCGAAGCTATGGAGGGAATTTTTTTTTACTTCTAAGGAAATCTTTCTTTTAATGGAATATATAGGTTTTAAAGGATTACTCTGTAATAATGCAATCTGAAAATTTACGTCTCCGAATTTATTATATTTTTGTTGTGTATTTAATACTTCATTGCTGTATCGTGCTCTCGTTCAATAATTTGCATGTACTATTTCTTAAATGTAATTCAAAGTAATACTCCAACCAAATACTGACCGTAAATATATAACGCAACGGTTTTAGGGCCTGAGAGGAGGGGTTTGTGGCCGGAAAATTGCAACTTATTAGGTTAGCAGTCATTTAGAGCTAATTTGGTTGAAAACGCGAAATCTGCGGGTTGAAAATTGACGAAAATCTGTATTTCTTTATAACATTTATTTAAATTATTAACAAATGATATCACCTGAAAAAGTCTCCCAATAAAAACGGTCCTTCCTGAGTCACTAGCAGTGGATTTTCCGATAAAAAACAAAATCACAACAAAAATTGTTTATAAAATAGAAAATTATCAGTCTTTAATAAAATATCTTAACGAAAGTATTTCCCTAAGTTCTTTACAGTCATTTCCGTTGAAAAGAAAAAACTGCAGTCGGAACGAATTCTGAATTGTAAAAAAAATAAGATGCGTGTTGATTAATCAACAATTATAATATTAAAATCTCCGCCGGCGGCCCCCCCCCAACCTGTATCAACTGTGTGACATGTCAACTTTATGAATTCATGTCTGCACAGGGCAGGCAGTATACATTTTGTCGCCCGTGTGCAAACAAAAATTTCCGCCCCCTCCCCTTTTCTTTAAAAAACATTCAAATATTCCTGAACCTAAAAATAGTTTATTACGGGAATGAAATGGGCTCCTAATAAAAATTCAGGGAAAATTGAGGGGGAAAATCCTAGAAGACAAAGGCAAGAGCAAAGGCCCACTTAGAAACTTTATTGCGTTAAGACTAAAGAAATTAGTCGCCTGTTAACAACCAAACCCTTGTTGGTGCCACTATTCAGTGCAGTTTGGCCGCCCGTGTGCCCCGCACAGATTGCACCCTATTACGCGTCGGCCCTGTGTCTACATGTCTTTCCAAGTTGAAACTGCGCTCCAGCAATCTGTGGCGGCCATATTTTCTCCCTAGTAACTTTCACTTCTCTATTCGGAGATTGGTACTAGTTAGAACGCAAGGCAAATGCATGCGCAGATTTTTTTTGATTGAAGTTGAAGATGCATAATTTTAGTTGAAAGATGATTTACTTCTTTAAAAATTTAACAAATTGGGTAGAAAATGTATGTTTTTCAGTTAAGAATTCACTTATTTCGTTGAAAATTCGTCCTTTTTTGTCGAAAATTCAATTATTTTGGTATAATATGTATATTTTGGGGTTCTAAATTCAACTTTTTGTTCAAAAATTGGTCTTTATGACTTAAAAACTCAACATGTTTAATGAGATTTTTTTTATTATTGATTAAAAAATCTTTCTTGGTTGAAAATTCAACTCTCTTGTTGAAAATTCGGATTTTTTGCTATAATATTTTTTTACTGAAAATTAAAATATTTTTTGGTGTAAATACCAACTACAGTGAAACCTCTACTTACGGACACCTCTCCAGAGCGGACACCTCTGTTTACGGACACTTTACATGATTCCCCGACCCAAGGTATAGGAAATCCCATGTTAAGCTACCTCTCCCTAACGGACACTCTATAACGGACACGGACACTTTTGTTGATCCTCAAGATATGAATTTACCTCTATGAGACGGACAGTTTCAATGCAAGCTGGCTCATTAGCTTGGTGGAAGACATAGGGGCGGAGATAAACGTAACCTTATCGTCACTAGACCTATCAAACAGTTAAGACTTCTTTAGTGTTGACCGCCAAGATATGAATTTACCTTTACGAGACGGATAGTGACAATAAAACCTGACTCATTAGCATAAGGGCAGACATAGGGGTGTGGTATAAACGTAACCGTATCGTCACATACCTGTCAAAGAGTTCATTTCCATGCTGTGATGTTGTACTGTATTCATTATTTCTAAATCTATTTTATTATATTATTTATTTGCTTCATTTATTTTAGTTATTCATTTATTTTATTTATTGATTTATTTTGTTATCATTTATTTTATTTATGAATTTATTAATAATTATTAGTAATTATTTATTGAATTAATTGTTTAATAATAATATTATTACATATACATAATATGTATGTATAAACATATTACTGTTCAGCAACTCACTCTCTGGGGCGGACAGTTTGGATGAAAATTGAACTATTTTCTTGAAAAATCCCTTTTTCTTTGTAGAAAATTAATTATTTCAACTGAAAATGTAATAATAAAATTTGACATTAATAAATCATAAATTTTTGTCAGTTCTATTATGCACAAAAATGTGACATTTTTTGTCACTGCCCTTCAACTGAAACTCAGTTCTTAATTATGAGTGTGAATTTCGTAACATTCGCTCCTTCGAGTTTTTCAAATTAGCCAATTGGCATTGAGGAAAAGCGACAACAATGCTTTCGATATTTTCGCGACACACCTATTTTTTAGAGAAAGATTTTCTGAATTCTTTTCAAAAGATGAAATTGTTTTCATCTATTTCCAAATGCAGTAACTTTGATCGACGGGTGAACTGCTACTGGATTAGGATGCACACTTTTTTTTTTTTAATTTTGCAGAATTCTGTATAATTCTTTGAATTTACTTAAAAACATTCGAATTCTTTTAAAGGTTTTTGAATTTTCATGAAATATTTAGTATACGCGTTAAATTATTTTGAATTCCGTACACTGAAAAAAAATTTACTTGATTCAAGGAAATGCGTTTCTTCGGTTTTTTTCTTTGTACAAAGGAATTGTTTACTTCAGTTAAGTTAATATTTTTTAGATGCAAAAGATTCACGCATCCATTCAAGAAAATGATTTCTTTGGTAATATTTCTTTAATATAAGTAAATATTTCTTCGCATTAAAAGTGAAACATATTTAGTCAAAGAAATGATTTCCTAGAAGGTAGGAACCTAGGTTTATTGAATATGTTTTAGGCGCCTATAGAACTCCTTCTTTAGTCCAATGAAATCGATTTTTTGAAACGGATAAATATGTTTTAATATTAAATAATTCATACATCATTGGAGCAATTAATTAAATCTTTTTGAGTCAAGAAAATATTCACTCAAGATAAATGAATTTTCTTTCAATTGAAGAAATATGTATTCCATGCTAAGAACTGTCAGAATCATAACAATGAAACGATTATCTAAATTCAAAAAATATTCTTTCAGCATAAATCTATATTCGTTCAATTTAAAAAAAAAATTATTATACACTATAAGTTGATATAATTGTTGCAACGAAATAATGACTTAAATTGAAGAAATATTTATTCAAGATAAATGAATATTCATTCAGTTAAACAAATATTTATTGCATCCTAACACTCATCATAATCAACACAATGTAAACATTATTTAAATTTAAAAAATATTCTTCTAATATAAATATATACTCATTAAACTGAAAAAAAATATTTATTCCATGCCAGAAGTCGACATAATCATTGTAATCAAATAATTACTTGAATTGAAGAAATATTCTTTTGAGACAAAGGAATATTACATTTAATTCAGCAAATATTTACTGTATTCTAACAATTATCAGAGTCAACACGACGCAAAAATTATTCAGATATAAAAAATATTCTTTTAATATAAATGTATATTCATGAAAGTGAAAAAAATATTAATCCCATGTCAGAAGTCGACATAATCATCACAATGAAATAATTACTTTTATTTGAAAAATTAAAAAAAATAAATAAAACGCGGATTCATTTGAATGAAACAAATCTTCGTTTGAATAAGTAATTTCCTATTAATCAATTTTACAGAAAAAATAACTATCCGATTCCTACCTTACCGATATTTTGTTGCCAACTCTTGTCAACAGGATATAAGACGAGTTGAACTTTGGAAAATTAAATACTAGCCAGTAAGGGATGTTTATCTTGCCCTACATCTTCATTTTGAATTACACCAGACACTCTGTTGAGGAACGCGGGATCGCACGCGTTTTATGAATTCCTAGAATTGCTGGTCCCCGCAGTTTCTCAGGTAGCAGGGCGAGAGACGGTCACGACTCCGCCTCTGAAGGGACGCAGTGCAATACTATACTCGGTCAAGTATATTGCGCAATATTATGGAAACGGTTCAGGCGGCCCTGACTGTTTGCGTTTCGTTGTACGCGCTTTATGAACAAGGCTATTTGCAGGCAACCCCCGACATTGTTCCTCAACAGAGAGTCATGTTCATAAAGATTTAAGACAATTTTAAAAGTCATTCAAAATATTTAAATAGCTTTTAGTCAAAAAATTTATCATAGAAAATTTAAGTTTGCATTTTATGTTCAGTTACGAGAAATTACATCTTTCTCATGAATGAAATTAAATTTCAAAATTAAGTTTTTCATCATGAAAATGTTCACTATAGAGTGACTAAAATATTTGATAAATTATGTAAAAGTTTACAGTTCGCATTATGAAACAACTGTTTCAGAGTGTTTCAGCCATTTTTTGCATCAATCTTTCGATGAAAACTGAATAAATTGAAATTTGTTACTAATAATTTCTCTGCAATTTATTTGTATGACCTTTGAAATGTCAAATATGCCGCGCATATTAGCGCCGCAGACTGGGCGTCCGCTGACGCAAGGGCATCTATCAAAGAAATTTTATTCCAAATACAAGGAAATGTTTATTAAAAGTGATGAATTTCATATATAATTCAAAGAATAGTACAATTTTCATAAAGTGATATTTCTTCCTCCCAGAGAATTATTTTATTAAGTGATAGTAGACCTACACGGAAAAAATTTGTACTTGAGGAATTATACTGAACTAGTTACGATGTGGCGGGTATGAGAAGAATTCGGTGAATTAATAATAACTTTTCTGTAAATCATCCCGAACTGTTCAGTCATAATTACAGAACTGATAATAATTATTAAAAGTCGGTTCTGTAAAAGTTCAAAATGATTATTACGAACAAGTTATAGAGAAACTACATCTCCGCTGTGAGATTCACGGTTCTCGGGCGCTCAAAATTACAGCACTATTAAATGGAATAATTTTAAATAAAATGACATATAAATCCACGTTTTAATTTTCCATGTTCGAAATGGAAGAATGAATCAATAAATTTTCAAATTTTGAAAATTATATAATTTTGAAGCAATTTTAAGTTTGCCATCAATAATTGTTCAGTTGTTATTTATAAATTAAAACTAAAAAATTTCACTTGCACTTTCAAAATTCAACAAAATGAAACAATTAAACTTCTTACATTAAAAGGTTAAACTTTGCACTCAGAAATTTTATCGTTTCAAGACTTCCTATTTGAAACAATATTTGATTGATAACTGCTTATTTTGAATAAACAGCCAAATACTGCTAAATATTGAGGAAATTTCCTTTTTTCAATTGAAAAATTTCAATTCGCTATGGGTTAAAAATGGAACATTTAAAACTGAGACAATATTTGAACGTTTTTAAATTGAAATTGAATAAAAAAGTTTAGTTATTAGTCTATTCATTTTAAATTATTTTAAAATTGAAAATAATTTACAGAAATTTTAAAATTATTAGTTCTAGGGTAAAAAATTCGAAATTCATGTTTGTAACTATTTTAGTGATTGTTATACTATTTTTAATCAACGCATATATGGTGGAATTTTTACCCATACATTTTTTTAAATTTTCTTATAATTTTGCTATGTCTTGTTTTGAGTGATCATTAATTTGAAAAGCAAATATTTCATATTAAACATTTTTTCAAAAATTCAAGAATCAATCATTTAATTTTCATAATAAAACAATTTGCATTTTTTTCTTGAGATAGGGTAAAAGATACAACATTTCTGCATCAAATATTTAAAACTAGCTTGAAATATTTTTTACCACTCTTTCAGAAATAGTGAGGAAAAAATTGTAAATAATAAGATTTTCTTGGGTTTATATACCGTCGAATATAATCGATTTTTTTAACTGTGCTGATTTTTTCTTTGATTCTGCCAAGATCGGAACTTTGAACAAATAAGTCGTAATAATTTCAAATTGTGAAATCGTTTATAAATTTAGTGCTCACGTATAAGAAATTTTTGAATGTTTGAAACTTATTTCTTCTAAGTTCAGACTTTTCATTTCAAGGTATTTTCTTTTAAACCAGAATTATCATATCGTATACTTTTTACTCTATAATCTTCATATTGTAGAAATAAACCAGCATTTGAGTACTAACACGTGTTCGCTGATAATGTGAGCTTGACCCTAAAAAATGCACCACATCAAAATCACATTATAATTTATAGGACATTTAATTCAAAGCTCGCCATTATAGCCTACTCTCCCCTAGTTATTATACAACATTTCAGTGAGCAATGTTACAAAAATATCCGATGTTCAAGTAAGAAAATTAAATATAACACGGTCCGCCAAAAACTTTTGGTCCGGCACTGGTCGTTTCTCACAAGCGATAAGAATTTTCTTGGTTCATATATGAATCGTCTAGTTGCAAAACCGGCCCAACTCCTCGATTTTGGGAAATGCGTTTTTCAGGTTTTTTGAGCCCTAAGTGAACTTTTTAATCAACTGGAAACAAGAAACCATGAAAAAACCACTCAAATCCCTGTTTTATATGTGTTCGAAAATCACGATTTGCTGCAAAACCGGTCAAATCTCCATCCTGAAAATGGCCGCTCGTTTCGTGTAGTGTTCACCTACATACTTAAGGATAAAGAAGTTTGTGGAAGAAGGTCCTTTTAATCAAGCAAGAAATAGGAAAAGTGTTTTGAAACATACTGCCTTAATGTCTTTAACAACCAAAGAGTTTTGGTTCCCATCTTATTGTGGCTACGTGTGACAGAAAATCAGCTTTCCCCAACAATTTTGTTTTTTTGGAGATGGCCGGTTTTGCAACTAGACGATTCATATAAGGACCATTTCAACCGATACCCTCCGCGTGCGATATTTTGCATTAGGGAATGGCGTTGCGTGCATTATATACATGTTAAGTTAGGCTATAGAATAATATGTTTGTGTGCGTACAATAAGTTAAGAATGTGTCGCTCGTGTGTCTATCGTGTGTTCTCCGTACGTCCTTCCATCTGATACACAAAGTTGATACAAAATCAAGAAATATTTATTTCCTTCAAGAAAAAATACATGAAATTCAAACTGCGTTATTTTCGAACAATAAATTGTATTTTTTGAACTACACTGAAAAAAAGAATTTTTGGAACAAAGGAAATTCATTTACTTGAATCCTATTTCTTAGCATCAAGAGAATATTCTTTCATAGTAGTAATTTTTATTTAAACCAGACACATATCTTTTGTTGATCTAAATAAATGAATTCTTTGGCTATATTTTCTTGATTCAAACAAATATTTCTAACATTCAAGAAAACCATTTCTTTGATTCCAAAGGTATAGATTCGTTTAAATCTGATTAGTCGTTCAAAGAAATATTTATTTGATTCAATGATTTCGATTCTTTGAATTGATTCGGACGTATTTGAATCAATTAATTGTGCACACTTGAATCAAGTCTTTAAGTTTATTTAAATCAAAGTAATAATAAATTAATTCAAAATAATATTAATTCAATTAAAAATATATTTATTTGTTGAAAAAAGTTCTTGCATTTATACCAAGGAAGCATTTATTTAGATGAACAAGATATTGTGTTTACATAAATATTTATTTCTTCAGTTGAAGGAAATATTTCATTTGCTTACTAGAATTAAATTATTCTTAACAAATAAACATTTATTTCAACGAATTTTTTGTTTTAAATCAAATATTGAATAATTTGGCATAATTTGTTTCAATTGAATACTTCTTTAGATTAAAGAAATATGTTGTTAAATTCAATATACATGTTTTTGATTTGACGACATATTTCTTTGGCATTTATGCTGAGGGTTAAATACGGCTTTCCGCCATAGAATGTCCATGTTACGACAGCGTCGTGGTCATTGCTGTGGACTTGACAATCTACGGACCCAAGTTCGATTGCTGCTGGAGGTGGATTTTTCATCGCATTTTTCTGTTTCAGGTTCATCCAAGATTTTAACTTATATGTGTTGTTTAAATTAAATATGTATAATAGTAACAATGTTAATTATAATTTAAGCTGAAAGAATCCATTTGTTTGATGTCCGCTGAATATATTTATAATTATAAATTATACTCAGTTAACATCCAAAATTCTTCTTTCTTTCGTTGACAAGGCATTCTAACCTCAGCTGTCAGAATATTTAAAATTCCGTGTCGCGCAGCCCCGAAAAAGTGTTACTCTTTCTGGCAACTCACAGCGCAAGCGCGGTACGCTATTCGTCCGACGCTTGTAGACTTTGACGTAGCGAGAGCAAACCAATAGCGCGAAGCCCCCTCCCAGCGACTTCGACGAAACGATCCTCGCTAGTGAACCCCCACTGGCCTGTCTCACGAATGGTGCGCCGCCGCTGAAGCGAAGCCCATAAAAGTACGGTCCACTAGACCAAGAAGTCAGATCCCCAGTAGCATTTCCTCAAATGCAAGGTACGCGATACCCCCCCCCCCCCACAAAAGCTATATCTCAGGCTCAAAAATCCCAATACCCACACGGCTAGAATAATATGCAAGCTTCCAATGTAAATGGTATTAGTAATAAACCTTCATTTAAATTTTAAAATTACTTTGCTTTCCTTTTATAAATTAGTTTTCCCCTTCCATTTAATGTAATAATTTTTGAATCAGTCTCAACCCACAGACTGATCTCAATTTGACGCCCAAACGTGGGCCCTGAGAGAAAAGTTAAAACACTTTTCATCCCATCTTCTGCTCTACACACTCTCCTTATAAACAATACCCCCTTCCCTCAGAGTACGCGTTACTCATAAAAAAAATAATACTTTCACTTCTGGGAGTGAATAAACACCCAGTGGCGCCCATGAACTTCGACATGGACTCTTCGGTGCCTGAACCTAGAGTTTAACTAACTGGAGCATCCCCACGCTAGTAGTAATCACTAGAGCACGGACTCCTCGACAAATCTAGCCCATGTGGGAAACCCACCCCTTGGAAAATCAAGGCCCTGTGGGAATCCGTCACACATCCCCGTCGATCTCTGAACCAGGAATTCAACCAACAGGAGTTTCCCTCCCTGGAAATATTTTCCAGAGCACGGACTTCCCCCCCCCAACCCCCCAACAACTCCCCCTTCAAGAATTCAAACTCTGCTATAAACATGGCCACCCTCTCACAACAATCAACCTCCATGGGAAATCATGGCCCTGTGGAAAACTCTTCAGCTGTAGAGAACCAGCTCCCTGCAGGAAACCCACCCCTTGGACAAAATCAAGGCCCTGTGGAAAACCACACCCTCATCAATTTCCAGCCTCCTGCAGGAAACCCACCCCTTGGAGACAACCGAAGCCCTGTGGAAAACCCACCCCTGGGACAAAATCAAGGCCCAGTGGGAAACCACCCCCTCATCAATTTCCAGTCCCCTGCAGAAAACCCACCCCTTGGACAAAATCAAGGCCCTGTGGAAAACCATCCCCTGCAAATATTTCGCTCTCCCCATCAAGAATAAACCCCACATTATAAATCAACCCTCTGTATGACATCCACTCCCAGTGGCAAGTCACCCCACTTGTACAAAAATATTCCCTCAGGTATCATTGCCGAAGCCCTGCCGGGCAGACGAGGGCGATTCGGAAGCAGATGTTGGCCAAACACGATGTGGCCGACAAAGACGTCTCCTTCCACCAAGAACCCAATGGGTACTCCTGCTACCCAGGTTTCCATAAAACGAGGACCCTTTTTCCTCAAGAATCTTGCGACCCCCAATGGGTACCCCTGTTACCCAGGTCGTCAAAGAAATCATGCCCCCTCGACGTTCAGCCTCTTAACTGACCCCAGCATCGAGGATCACTTGTGATCTCCAATGGATGCCCCTGCAACGAGATTAGTTCACTAGTACGGTCAAGTGAAGCGTCGAGCGCAGAAGGCGCTGGGAGTCTTTCCAGCCTGTTTTTACATGGCAAGCATAGGAAAGATTAGTGAAAAATTAATTTGATCGACATTTTTCGCAATGAAAATCGGTTTCCTGTCATTTTTGTTACGTGCCAAAAGGTAAAGAAAATCGAAAAGCCTGGCAAAAAGGAATCCCAAGGGAAAATTTTGTAGTAAAAACCGGACACGGCGAGACATTTTTTTTAAAGAAGATATTTTATGGGAGCTAAAAACGTTTGCAGAGGATGAAGTCAGTGTTCTGGGAGTGGCAAGTATAAATATAAAATATTTATATTTACAATGATTGATTTTTGTTTATTTTTAAAGTAATAATATTATTGTTGTTTATATAATAATTGAAAATTAATGTTTCATTATTTTTGTTTGAACAGTTTGTGAGATTTAAAATGTAAGTGGTACCGCACGGCAGCGCCAGTCGCACCGGTTTATTTTTGTTCTTGATATAGTGTGAAAATAAATCACATATTAAAATTATCAAAGGATTCATTAATTAAAATAATAGTTTAATTTAAACAAATAAATGAAGAAGGTATCATTTATACATTTTATCTTAAACTGAAACGGTATCTATATTTAAAAAATTCTTTTGTAGAAATATAAAAAATGAATTAAACACTGTATTTTAATAAAAAATATCGAAAATTTCCTCTTAAATGGAAATTATCTCTTTATTTAAAAAAATGGTATAAATATAAAAAATTCAAAAGGAATTATGTATTTTAATAAAAAATGTCGAACATTTTATCTTAAAATGAAACTATATCTTTATTTTTAAAAATTCTTTCGTAGAAATATAAAAAATGAAAAGAGAACTAGGCATTTCAATGAAAAATATCGAACATTTTATCTTAAAATGAAATTATGTCTTTATTTTTGAAAATTCTTTCTTAGAAATATAAAATAATAAATAAGAACTATATGTATTTCAATAAAAAATATCGAACATTTTATCTTAAAATGAAACGATACCTTTATTTTTAAAAAAATATTGCAGAAATATAAAAAATGAATTAAAAACTGTATTTTAATAAAAAATATCGGAAATTTCCTCTTAAATTGAAATGATCTCTTTATTTTAAAAAAATTGTATAAATATAAAAAATTCCAAAGGAATGATGTGTTTTAATAAAAAATGTCGAACATTTTATCACAAAATGAAACTATATCTTTATTTTTTTAAATTCTTTCGTAGAAATATAAAAAATGAAAAGAGAACAATGCATTTCAATGAAAAATATCAAACATTTTATCTAAAAATCAAACTATATCTTTATTTAAAAAAATTCTTTCATAGAAATATAAAAAAATTTATTAAGAACTATGTATTCTAATAAAAAATATCGAACATTTGATCTTAAAATGAAAATATGTCTTTATTTTTGAAAATTCTTTCGTAGAAATATGAAATAATAAATAAGAACTATATGTATTTCAATAAAAAATATCGAACATTTTATCTTAAAATGAAACGATACCTTTATTTTTAAAAAAAGATTACAGAAATATAAAAAATTAAATAAGAACTATGTATTTTAATAAAAAATATCGAACAATTTATCTTAAACTAAAACGATATCTTTAACGCAAAAAAAAACTTTTCGTAGAAATATGAAAAATTAAATAAGAACTATGTATTTTAATCATAAATATCGAACATTTTATCTTAAAATGAAACTATACCTTTATTTAAAAAAAATTCTTTCGTACAAATATAAAAAATTAAATACGAACAATGTATTTTAATAAAAA
>CAKNYM010050408.1:325-17307 GCA_932195095.1 Andricus curvator
AAAAAAAGGTTGTAAATATCTCAGGAGACTGTCCTCGATTAGTCGAGTTAAACAAAATCTTATTTTCTCGCCGACCCGGTAAACACCGTTTTATGTATGAATGCGGCCCAATAAACACCGTTAAATCTCTCAAACATTCAACCTCACAAAACCTTTGTTTATTATTATTTTTTCGACGTTTCAAAAGGTTAATTGGATTGGTGTTCTTGTGCTCTTCATCCTAAATAACTTTCACTGTTCAACATTTTCTTTCACATGTCATTTTGATGCTTTTGATTTGACGACCTGATAAACACCGTTCTATGTAGTTTTCCTCCCACGCATTCACTAAGAGTTTAAAAACAAAAAAAAGGGTTGTAAGCATCTCAGGAGACTGTCCACTATTAGTCCCATTGAACAAAATCTTATTTTCTCGGCGACCCGGTAAACACCGTTTTATGTATGAATGCGGCCCAATAAACACCGTTAAATCTCTCAAACGTTCAACCTCACAAAACCTTTGTGTATTATTATTTTTTCGACGTTTCAAAACGTTAATTGGATTGGTGTACTTGTGTTCTTAATCCTAAATAAGTTTCAATGTTCATCATTTTCTTTTACATGCCATTTTGATGCTTTCGATTTGACGACCTGATAAACACCGTGTTATGTATTTTTCCTCCCGCGGATTCACTAAGAGGTTAAAAAGAAAGAAAAGGTTATGAACATCTCAGGAGACTGTTCTCTATTAGTCCCATTAAACAAAATCTTATTTTCTCGCCGACCCGATAAACACCGTTTTATGTATTTTTCCTACCAGGGATTCACTAACAGGTTAAAAACAAATAAAAGGTTGTAAACATCTCAGGAGACAGTCCGCTATTAGTCTCATTAAACAAAATGTTATTTTCTCGCCGCCCCGATAAACAGCGTGTTATGTATGAATGCGACGCAATAAACACCGTTAAATCTCTCAAACATTCAACCTCGCAAAACCTTTGCTTGTTATTATTTTTTCGACGTTTCAAAACGTTAATTGGATTGGTGTTCTTGTGTTATTCATCCTAAATCAGTTTCACTGTTCAACATTTTCTTTTACAGGTCATTTTGATGCTTTTAATTGGACGACCTGATAAGCACCGTTTCATGTAGTTTTCATCCCACGCATTCACAAAGAGGTTAAAAACGAAAAAAAAAAAAGGTTGTAAACATCTCAGGAGATTGTACTCTATTAGTCACGTTAAACAAAATCTTATTTTCTCGCCGACCCGATAAACACCGTTTTATGTATGAATGCGGCCCAATAAACACCGTTAAATCTCTCAAACATTCGACCATATAAAACCTTTGTTTATTATTATTTTTTCGACGTTTCAAAAGGTTAATTGGATTGGTGTTCTTGTGCTCTTCATCCTAAATAAGTTTCATTGTTCAACATTTTCTTTTACATGTCATTTTGATGCTTTTAAATTGGCGACCTGATAAACACCGATCTATTTATTTTTTCTCTCACGCATTTACTGAAAGGTTAAAAACACAAAAAGAAAGGTAGTAAACATCTCAGCAGACTGTCCTCTATCAGCCCCATTAAACAAAATCTTATTATACTCGCCGACCCGATAAACACCGTTAAATCTCTCAAATATTCAACGTCACAAAACCTTTTTTTATTATTAATTTTTCGACGTTTCAAAACGTTAATTGGGTTGGTGCTCTTGTGATCTTCATCCTAAATAAGTTTCACTGTTCAACATTTTCTTTTATATGCCATTTTGATGCTTTTGATATGATGACCTGATAAACACCGTTCTATGTAGTTTTTGCTCCCATGCATTCACTGAGAGGTTAAAAACAAAAAAAAAAGGTTGTAAACATCTCAGGAGAATGTCGTCTATTACTCCCATTAAACAAAATCTTATTTTCTCGCCGACCCAATAAACACCGTTTTATGTTTGATTGCGACCCAATAAACACCGTTAAATCTCTCAAACATTCAACCTCACAAAACCTTTGTTTATTATTATTTTTTGGACGTTTCAAAAGGTTAATTGGATTGGTGTTCTTGTCTTCTTTATCCTAAATAAGTTTCACTGTTCAACAGTTTCTTTTACATGTCATTTTGATACTTTTAATTTGACGGCCTGATAAACACCGTTTTGTGTATTTTCCCTCCAACGCATTCACTAAGAGGTTAAAAACAAAAAAAAAAACGTTGTAAACATCTCAGGAGACTGTCCTCTATTAGTCCCATTAAACCAAATCTTATTTTCTCGCCGACCCAATAAACACCGTTTTATGTTTGTATGCGACCCAATAAACACCGTTAAATCTCTCAAACATTCAACCTCACACAACCTTTGTTTATTATTATCTTTTCTACGTTTCAAAACGTGAATTGGATTGGTGTTCTTGTGTTGTTCGTCCTAAACAAGTTTCACTGTTCAACATTTTCTTTTACATGTAATTTTGATGGTTTTAATTTAGCTACCTGATAAACACCGTTTTATGTATTTTTCCGTTCACGCATTTATACATGAGGTTAAAAACTAAAAAAAAGTTAGCAAACGTCTCAGGAGACTGTCCTCTATTGATCCCATTAAGCGAAATCTGGCTATCTCGCCGACCCAATAAGCAAGGGTTTTTGCTGAATATGGTTACAATAATTAATAAGCATACGCATTTTCAGAATTGTCTTATCAGATACTTCTACATCTGTGCTCGTCCTCATAATGATCAACCTCTATGCACATACTTCTTAAGTTGTTAAATTTTGATCTCTTATATCTAGATATTATAAGTTTTTGTGGAAAAATGGTGCAAAAGTCAATGAATATTACAAAATTTTGGTTATGTGAGAGATATATAGCAAATGTCGTGCTAATGACCGTTCATGAAAAAAGGTACCCGTAACTACCTATATATGAGTTTCATAGATCAAGGTCCTCACAATTCCCATTTCATACATCAAGGTCCTGCATCAAGGTACATGGAATAATAATTACTTTTTTTCCAAAATCCAAGCTGTGATGGTATACTGGGACTGTCCATCGTCATTTCCAATAATTGAGGACCCCATAATGACCTTTATAGAAATATATATATTATAACCTTTATTTTTCATTTGAAGGTTAAAGACTGAATTATTTATTGCTTGACTCATTTGATCTCATTTAAATTAATATTCTATTATGCCTGAAGGGAGCTAGATCGTTTATAATTTTAAACCCTAAACGACCAAACGGTCCTGAATTCATGATTCAACTCTATACTTGGCAATTACATATTACCCTCCATAGTAATCTCTGTTCTTCCCCACTAGCTCAACACAGAGAGGGTAGGGGTTGGGAAAAACATGAGCAAGAATAAAATATCACAACTGGGCCATGGAAATAAATAATACCGAAAGTACGGCTAACAAAAGAAGATCAGTTTTATTTAAACGGCTATTGACGCCTCATATTTAAGAATAAGTGCCGTAAAAAAAATATGACTCCACAATCGTTTCCTGCTTATATCTAATGACACATGAAATATATCGACCATTTACATGTCGGTCGTCGATCGCGCTTCAGAACATTATTTATAAGGCGTCAGCTAATCACCCCAACGACTTAACGACCAACGTCTTATATCGATTTTTAGCTCATCTTTGTATTTATCCATCAAACTATATCACCGAGCTAATCTTTATTTTTAACAATTGAACTATAATTACATCTTATCAATTTTACCGCAATTTTATCTACATGATGGGCTAGAAACGTTCGATCATGGCGCCCCATTTATGATACGAAAGGTCACACGAGGTCGGCGCTATGTTAGACGGTTTGACCTTTCGGCCTGGATCCCGACCATATCTCAAGACTAATTATGCTTACATCTATCTGAACTCTTTTCCGGGTGTGAAAAAAAACTAGTCACGAATCAAATTAAATCGCTAAACTGGAGCTCCGAGCCTATTGCTCCATTTCGCCCTGCCAAATCAACCGATATTAGTCATAGTATAATTCGACCCACTCCATTATTCGATCGTGCCTTACATAAAAGAATCAACCCGTCTAAATCAAATAATTACGCATTATCTCACATTCAACATTAGTCCTAATCAAATTCGACGCGTTCCAATAAATCAGACATGCTTTACATAACGAATCGCCCCGTTCAAATCAATTGATTGCGCATCATTTTACATCCGGATTCTTCCAAAATGGCGATGACTTTACTTGTCCTTTACTGTCATTTTACCGCGCCATGATGAAAACTATCCCGTTCTACACTTATGCTCACACTCGAAGGATTAACAATTTAACGCTCGTGCCATTATTTAACGAACAGTCGGAAAGTCCGCGAACGCGCACTGAGTCGACCACTAATCTGCAACTCGTGGTGACCCATGTTAGGTTCAAAGAGGCGAATTAAAAAACATACCTTGTTCAACGATATGAAGAACTCGTGTTTCGTTTGACTTAGGGCTCCCGCCCGGTGCTATTATAAATTTCTTTCGTATTTAGGTCCGTTTAATTATAATCCAGCATTAACGCCCTTATTAATTTTCTCAAATGGACTCCACAGTTCTGATCAACGAATTAAGATCGTTGCACCAAGCAAAGCTTGCACGCTCGTGCGATGCTCGAATACAGAAGATCGGCCGACTACGCTGAGTATAGTTTTTGCGCGTAACACTAAGTTACGTGTACACGAAACGGTACAACACGCCTGTGAAGGCGCGTTCGTAATAACGTGCTCCAGTAACTTTCTATTTTCCCTAGTCCGTTCTATCAGATAGTGTGTAGTCTATGGCGAGCTACGTCACTAAGGTGCGTCGCAGGCCCGACAAGAACACTCACAATGCATACCTATAATGCGTGGTGCGCGCTCAAGATATCGACGGCTACCGTTTTGACATTTTGCGTGACAAGAGTGTGTGGCACCGCTAACGCGTTTCCACGTGTTAGCTTAGTGTCCTCCTTCCCCCCAGTGGATGTGAGAAAGAGAGCCAGTCGTGTTTATGAAGTATGTAGTACTGATTCACGTCTGCCGAGTCGTAATTGTGCAAATGTGAGGGTGGTGTAGAGTCGAGTCACGACTGCATGGTCATGATTGTGTAAAAGTGCGGGTGGTGTAGAGTCGAGTCACGACTGCATAGCCGTGGTGTGGTGGTGATGTGGGCGGCGTGGTGTGACAGCCGGCGAAGCCGGCCCTAGGAGTGCCTGGTAACAAATTTAAAGAAAAGTTCGCCGGAATTGCGGGCGGCTCGGAGCCTATGACAAAGCCACCGAACGCGTCTTCGCGTTGCGGATAGAGGGTCACTGTACCAAGAATTTCTGCTGAATATGGTTCCAATGATTAATAAGCAGTCGCGGACAATTGTCCAGGGATAGTCCCGAAGGAATAACCCCTAAGCGAAGGCGTAACAACCGTGCCGAAAGCTGAATGGCAGCTGGGTAAGGAGTCTTAAACGGTGACTCTGGGATACCGGGCGACCTCTCAGAGTACCAGTCTTATCCTTGCACGCGGGGCTCTACAAGTATGGACAAACCCTTTCCCTAGCTGCTCGTGGGAACAACAATCACACCATCAAAACACCAAAATGTTGTAGATGCGGTTCAAAACAATCGAACGCGCAGAGCACCCGAAAAATGGGTCGGCAATCAATGCCAATCATCCTAGAGTTCAGGGTGCTGAAAATAATTTGGATGGAAACACGACGATGACCCGGTGAAACGCCCACATTTAGTGGACGGATCAACTCAAGGATGACTTGTTAGACTGCTACGATGCCAGCATTATCCCTGTTCACCGAGGCTTTATGGCGCGTATGCACACTCTGTGGTGCCAGAAACACCCAGAGTTTCAGCACGTTTCGCATCAGTGTTTGCGAAATAGAGCCGACTACTTCCCGAAAAATGGATATTTACGCGGAGCGCTTCCCAACCGCTGCTTGATCAAGCTGCAGACGAAGATGGGGAAGCGACATTCAGACAAACCACAGAAAGCAGGCACCTTCTGAGAGATGATCGTAATTTCAGTACAAGGAGGAACATTAACATGCAAGTCCCTCCTAAGCCCCAAGTTCTGGCTGGAATGGATGCCTCCCTATGTAGAGATATCTCGCAAGAGTCCGACCTCTGAATCATCAATTGCTCAGTTTATGGTGCTGCGAGAGCTTTGGCTGATTCAAATCAAACGCTAACACCGACAATGGATCAAAAGACCAAAAGACGCTTGCATCAACTGAACAAGAAGATTGGATGGGCAAGAGAGAATGCGTCCCGTGTTCAATGCGTGATTGACTACATAAAATCTGGTAGACCGTTCACGGAAAGGGTTCGAAAGTTCGCCCAAGAACTAAGGATCTTGAATCGCACACTAAACAAGTCAAAGCTGCTGACAATCAAGCAGCATATTGTTGACAAAATACGGCTGTTATGTGACGCAAGGAGGAGAATACAGAAGAAGAAGAGATGGATCAGGGAGAATCAACAGTTTCTCGCTGACCCATCGCGCCTCTTCAGCGATCTCCCTGTTTCTGTACAAAATCCACCCAAGCCCGAAAACACTAAAATCTGAGGAGGAATGTCCACCAATTACTGCCGAAGAGGTGAAAAAAGCACTTCAAGGGACGAAGAACTTTTCCGCTGAAGGACCAGATTCTATGAAGAACTTCTGGTGGAAGAAGTTTACTTTTACACACCAACATTTGGCCCGCATATTCACCGCATATTTAAAGTCGGAGACGCTCATTCCGCAGTGGCAGGTGTTAGGACGCACTATACTCCTGCCGAAAAAAGTCAACTTGTCCAACCCAGAGAATTACAGGCCAATAACTTCTTTGAACATACTGTGTAAGATCTTTACAGCTATCCTACACAACAGGATTGTTCGTCGAATTGAGCCTGTATGGCGAGAAATGTACGAACAACGTGGCTCGAAAAAAGGTGTAGCAGGCTGTCGAGAGAACCTGCTAATTGACAGGTGTGTCTGTAAAGACGCTGCAGCCCATCAGCGCGTCCTGTCAATGGCCTGGATTGACTACCGGAAAGCTTCCGATTCAACCTCTCATAGACTTATCATCCGTCTGTTGGAAAGCTTGAAGGTACATCCACACATAGTGACATGCATAGAGAGATTGATGCCTCCTTGGAAAACCAGATTTACTATCTCATCTAGAAATTATCGTCTGACAACGAAAAACGTCACCTTCCAGAGGGGCGTCTTTCAAAGTGATACCATGAGCTTTTTGCTTCTTTGTATCACACTTCTGCCTCTATCTCTCGCACTACATAATTCTCCTGGATACCTCTGTGGCGACACTAATCAGCGCGAGCATAAGGTCACACATGCATTCTATATGGATGACCTGAAGATCTATTCCTCTGGTAAAAGCAATCTTCAAACTGCTATAAATATCGTCAAGAACTACACAGGAGAGATTGGGATGGACTTTGGTTTGGAGAAGTGTGACAAAATTAATCTGAAGAAAGGTAAAGATTACTGGCGTTCCCAAGGACCCTGAGCTTGTGGATATAAGTGTTATCAGACATCTTAATACTGGAGAGACCTATACATACCTGGGCGTGCCTCAAAGCCGCATTCAGGACGTAACATCAGTGAAGGAGTCTCTCCGAAGCGGATACAAGCATCTTCTTCCAAATATTTGGTCTTCCAATCTGTCGGCGTTGAACAAGGTGTCTGCGACGACTAATATGCTTGCCGTTTCGGTTCTCCTTTACTCCTTTGGGGTGGTTCAATGGTTCCCTGTGACCACCCATCTCACGGTTGTGAGACGTGGCCATAGGTGTGATTCACCGCGGTTCTATTGGGGCTATTGACATTTTTTTATTTTTTAGATGGCAGTTGCTCTCAGTGGCACCCTGCGGTGGTTGTTTAACCCTTTTTTTAAATAAATATATATATATATTGTAACTTAGCATTAGTCCACGTATACAAATAATGTAAATATTATTACAATCCTATTTCAAGTCACTACTCGTGAGGCTCGAACTAAGAGTCAAAATGTTGACAGTTGCCTGCGAGCAGCTGGAGTTAATTGGTTCGAGTAAAATGTACTCTCGAAGAACCAATCAATCCAAATTTAGAGTCAAAAATCTGTCGATCATTATGATTGCTCGACTGAAAACTTTAATTCGCTTTCAAAATCACCAAATAATTGTCCATATTACCTTTATTTTGTGGGAAAAAATATTCCGAGAAAACCAGGATTGGATGTTATAGGGCCCATGTCAGCTGACAAGTCTGTCAGAATCGTCCAACCAGGGATAGAAATAAACAAATTAACACTTCACTCGCTAATCACACACGTTCTTTTGCTTTTTTTTCTATATATAAACCGGAGCCGAAGGGCTCAGCACATACACACACGCAAACGTCACTAGTGACCAGGGGTCACTGACAGATTCACTACACGCTCACACGTCACGCTAAACAACGCAGCGGCTACGACACCCCGACTTCGGAGAAGAGGACCCTGGTTACTCCCATGGAGGGGAGTCCCGTGCGATCAACGATAACCAGGGCAACGACGTCCACGTTCACAGCGCGACGATGTAAACAAACCGGCGTGAACGAGCGCGCGGCCATACTGCTGCACCATAGACTATAGCGTAGCGGACCATCTGGTAATTCTGCTCGTCCGTGCTCCACCTCGTGCCGTCCGTTGCAGACGAATTTTCTCTCTCTCTCTCTATCCGCATGATCGTTGTCGATCGTGACGTAACGCTTGTTTGCCGCCAGTTGCAAACGAATTCGCGCTCGATCTGCAGAATCAGTCATCTGCGCATGACGTAATGCATGTTTGTAAGTCCTTGAGGACGAGAATCTTCGATCACTGTTACTCTTAGTTCAACACTCACGTAGAAAGCTTGCTTCGAACTTGTCACGAAGTTTCATTTAAGTCAATCTTTGGTAGAAAGAAAGAAAACTAAAAATGCCACTGGGACGTGGTTCCCTACGGGGGCGTAGGGTGATCTCAGGTGAGGTGTTATGCCTTTAATTTCTTGCTCTCTGTCCTTTTCTGTGTCCGAAATATTTTGTTTTAAATTGAAAATGTACGCGAGTGGGCTATTAAAGCCAAAAATTTACGAGTTGTCAGCAATGGCTGACCAATTAAACGCCTTAACTATTCCGTTCGAAAAATGCATTCTCGCGAGTCCTATTCGGTTTAACTCCAGTGGTTCAAACGGAACTGGTCAAAATTCTCAGACGCGTTTTCTCATCCATGCGTGAAGTCAGTGATTAGGAATGTAAGCATTCAACCACGCGGTCTTGTAAAATATCCGACGCCGACTGGATAGAATCCGGTCATTAATAACCGTCATCTCGGGCGCGTGCTAACCATTGTTTCGGGACTTCCGCCTGGGAGAATGTCGTGGAATGTCTTCTCAATTCAAATTTGATCGTCGGAATCATAAATTGAACCTAGCGTGTGGCTATCAAACATGGCCGTCTGATAATTGGCAAATCGGGCGACTAGTATTTAGGTTTTTATATGTATCGGTAACTTGAAGTAAGTTCCCTTATATTTTAAATATACGATTTAAAATGGTAATGACTCGTGAACAATCATTACCCAGTAACGTGTGACGTCAATCCTGACCACTGCCCTCTCCTCTTCCCTTACATCTGAGCTAGTAGGGCCTAGTCACTCTATAAATCGAAAAGAATATAACCCCTATCCATCAATTGAAGAAGTTCTGAAACGAATAGGAAATTTATCCCCTTTTGCTAATGTTAGGTAGAAATTAGCTGGCGCTCAAAGCAATAAACTATTTAATTAAACTACTATAGTAACAAAATAAAATAGTATCAATTCAAATTAAGGGTTATAAAATGACGCCCAGCGTCTGGGGCTTGAGTGACGTCACACAGCGATGAATAGAATTCGATCATTCAGGTCGAATTCACACACATTAGGATTCTGTGAGCGAATCCCATTCGGAATTAAACAACAACTCGGATGCAATTCATCATAAATTAAATTATGACATCTGAATTGTTCTTTAGCCTTGCATTTGAATGTTAACATTTCTTGAGGTTAACTGAGATTATCGCGACTGATAATATTCAAAATTTACAAAATGGAGTTAAATAATAATTCGGATTAACTGATCCTAATTCTGATCATAAGACCCGAATTGTTGTTTAACAAGACTACTTGTTGTTAACATTTAGTGATGTTAATTGAGATAATCAATATTGATGATATTTAAAATCTACTCATTGAATTAAATAATAATTCGGATTAACTGATCCTAATTCTGATCATAGGACCCGAATTGTTGTTTAACAAGACTACTTGTTATTAACATTTATTGATGTTAATGGAGATAATTAATACTGATGATATTGAAAATCCACTCACTGAGTTGAATAGCAGTTCGGATTAACTGATCCTGGATCTAATGATGATACCCGAATTGTTCTTCAACAAAACTATTTTTTCTGAACCTTTATTGATGTTAATCGATGGTATCGGTTTTAATTCGACTTTTTCAGTGTACTAAGCAATGGTTCGGACATAATTTATCCTGATGATTGATCCCTATGTGACCTACCATTTTTTGTGTTGGTTCTGACTCGATGTTAGTTTAAGTAAACAGGCAGATGAATGATTTCTCGGTATTTGTAGGGAATTACGGGCTGGAAGATCTGGAAGTTCAGTCGGCTCGCATTGCTTTTTTTTTTTTTTTTTTTTTGAAGTCGTGATTGAAAATGAATCTGCAGATTCATATCCAATATAGCACGGTGCGGGCCATTGTGGACTCAGGTTCAGTCTCGAACATAATCAGCAGACGAGTGTTGTGCGCAACCGGATTCCCATTTAGAGTTCGATCGGCCGAATCAACTCGTGCTTCGAATATTACGGGCAATTCACTTCCGGTTTTTGGTCAATGTAAACTTCCGATACGAGTCACAGGGGTAACACGGGAGTTGGATTTCCTGATCGTTCCTAGTAGAGGAATCAGGTGTGTACTCGGGTTAGACTTTCTACAAAACTTTGACGTGACAGTCAGGTTCACCCACGTATAATTCATTCGGGTCGATCGATAGATCGAAATTCACAAATAACTCTTCTGATTTTAATCGTGACGGTTGCATTTGTAATCATTTGCACTGGTAAATCAATGCGTCCCGGCTGAGCTGACCGGGAATCATCTCGGGCCGTTACGTGAATCAGTGAGACAACGTATGCCTATCTTAGGTAATCAATCGAATCGCATTGGGGAGTATAGTCAGTGCGGGTGAGATTGCCGGCCCATTTAAGACAAAATGTCCGACTCCGGGAGTTGTGACTCTCTAAAAGACATCATGGAATTATTGGAAGAACAGCTTCGGGCCTTTCTGGCCGAGCGGGGTTATAGCCCTCATGGACCCTTAGAGGTCATTCGCGGTCGAGCGGAGAGGGCTCATCGTAGAGCAGGTGGCGATCGCGAAGTTGTCTGGACGGTTATAGACAAATCGGGAGCAGGAGCAGAAGCAGCCACAGGGGCCAGAGATGCTAGCGCGATGTTAGATAGCGTGCTCGGCCAACTCGGTCAGGATGTGTCCCAGCTACCAACCGAAGAAGAGTTAGCGTTATATAACCGGGTAGTCCCAACGACACGCCGGTTATTCCAATCGTCCGAAGGGGATGACAAGTGGGTTTCCGTTTCGGGGGGACCAGAGGCAGGGGCTCTCGAGCGAACAGAGCCGCAATCAAGTGGATGTGTGACTACATCAAACACGGTGTCGCACACGAGTACCTCAATAACTTCATCAATGCCGCAATCTTCAGTATATACTTCGGTCGGAAGTTATGCGTGCGAGCTGCGTACTCTGCGAAGACAGAGCCTATACTCTCCGGAGTTGTCGCGGCCCTCTAACACTCAATTGGCTCAAAGTTTGAGGTTGGGATCATCCCATCCGACAATCGTGCATCATTCGGCGGGCTTACCCATGCACACTCATCAAACTCCAATCTCGGAGGCATGCAACTCGTCACGAAACTATCACAATGTCCCGGCGGGAAATGCCGGAGTTCCTGTTCACACGGGGTTTCGTGAGGACGGACAGGGTTTTATCCCTTGTCGATCGGAAGCCGCACCAATCAATAGCCAGCTTCCCTTCAACGGTGGAGTGCTCGAATGTGACGAGCGGGGTTTTCAGCCCGGTCATAACACGGCCGTCCCCAAATTATTCCAGGGGACAAGCCCCATTGGGAGAGCACTCATTGGGCGCGATGAGCGCCACCAGACGGTGGGCCGACCCTACGTCGTTTACGGATCGGGTCACGGCTCCTATTGCGCGGACGACTCGGGGTCCAACTAAGAGATTGCACTCCGGAGTCAAGAATTGGGGAATTGTCTTCACCGGTGATGGTGGTGCGAGTGTGGAGAATTTTCTGGCTCGTGTAGGGGAAGGCTGTTCGGTATCCGGACTTAGAGATGAGGACATGCTCATTGCAATTCCATTCAATTCGGACGGATTAGCCCTCCAATGGTTCCGCCAGAATTATACTGGTTGGTCGACGTGGAATCATTTCAAGGCCTCCTTGCTGTCGATGTGCGGCGACACGGGATACCAGTGGCCACTGGAAGAACAGGTTTCTTCTCGGTTCCAGGGCCCGGATGAAAGGACCACAAACTTTCCGGTCTGTTTACAGGGCCTTTTTCAGAAATTTCAACGTCCGGTGACCCTGGAAAAACAAATGGATCGTGCTTATCGGAACATGAAGCCAGAATTGCGACGGGCAATTCGTCGTTTCGAATTCAGCGATTATAACGGGCTGATGCGACTGGTGCGAGAAGTGGAACGAGCCTTCGTTCCCGGTCATGAAATACGCCTGCCCCCCAGTCCAGCGGAATCACTTTCCCCAGAATTGGCTTACACTAAGCAAACTAAACCAGCATGGGAGGACAAAATCAGAGTCGGAGCACCGTCAGGAGGCTCCAATTCACAAATTGAATCACTGGCAACGTTATTGGTGGAACTAATGACCAACCTGGATCGCAAAAAGCCGTCACCGGACAAGCCTAGGGGCTCTGTCCCCGGGGGTGGTAAGAACCAGAAAACGAGCCCCGAATCATCGGGATCTCCATCAACTGATCGAACGCAACAAACCACGTCGGCAACTAGGCCGACCCGAAATCAGGAAACGGTTCCGAAGCCGAAAATTGAAATTCCGAAGTTCCGAAGCCGAAAATTGAAAATTGTCCAGATACTTTGGTGAAATACTGTTACAGTTGTGGCAAGCCTTTCTCGGGTCAAGCGGGATTGTGATTCCAATTATTGCAGGGAAACCGCTAAGGGAAGGCAGACGTAGGGTCGATGCTGCTCCTGTGGTTCCTAAGCAGACCCTAACAACTAAACAGAAAAACTGGAAACCGAATGTAACTACTTTCGATCCAATCAATTCTCTGGAAATAACTCGGGAGAGTCGTTATGAGCTCCCACATAACTTAACGGGCGAAACGAGCATCACGGCTCAGGTTCACTCGAATCAGAAAAAGTCTAAACCATCAGAGGCCCTGGGAGGTAGGCCACCTCCAGACTCTGGTTCAATCTTCACTTCACTCCAGAATCATGGAGAAAATTCCCACGAATCTCCATTGAACAGGATTAACCGTTCCACGTCCGAGCCGTCCGTAAATTCCGGACCTCGGGGACCGCTCGATGGGGTGGACACGGGTGATCATCAAGTAAGAAAACCCGAAGTCGATTTCAGCTTCGGAATCGGTACCTTGTCGCGACCCTATATAAATATTGAAATAGGTGGCACCGAGTTCCACTCACTAATCGACACCGGCTCGTCTAGAACATATATCGGTTCGACGGGATTAAAAATCATCACTGAGCGTGGGTTTGAAGTAGATTATTCAAAATCAGGTGCAGCCATGATGGCCAATGGTGCCATTGAAACCATCATTGGCGAAGCCTGTCTGCCAATTACCTTTTCAGGAACTACACAGATCATTGAGATCAAAATCATACCGAGTCTAACCGATACTTGTGTTCTCGGCACGGACTTTGCAGAGCGGTTCGGGATCGTGATGCACCTTAGAGATCGGCAACTGTGGCTGGCTGACGAGCCAATCATTGAATTTGCGTTTAATCTTACGAGTGAAAGCGGCCCAGAAGCGTGCAAGGGAATAGCATTGCTGGAGAACACGGAGAAAGTTAGGTTGGAAGAATTTCTAAAGAAGATAATACCTCCGGTACCGGACAAATTGCCCGCAGCGAAGTTTGTCGAGCACGTGATCGAAACGCGCGAACACAAACCGATTCAACAAAAGAATCACCGGAGGTCACCAAAGGTATGCGGCTACTCAATTCGCCAACTAGTTTTAACTCTAGTTTTCTTACTTTTCAGGGTTATCGGGATATCGGGTTATTCACGGTTATGCGGAGTTTCTTGATCTTTTGAATTTCCTCAGAAATTCTCTTATTTCCAGGATTCGTCCTAATAACACAACTTCTATGGGATATCCTTTGTAATGATTCCATAGAATGCAAGGATTCAAAAAGTTGATCTTGGCAGGATCGCCAAAATGTGATGTGGTAAATAAAGAATGTATATTTTGATTTGAGAACTGAATTGCGGACAGCAATTCAGAACGTCTTCATTGCTCTAACGCTAAAAGAGAACTGAATATGCGCCAACATTTACGAAACCTAAGAAATTTCTTACTTGAAAATTTGTTACAATACTAACAAAAAGTCTCAAAAGTTGCGAAAACTAGAAAACTTGCTCAACTTGTAACAAAAGCAATAAAAAACCTATAACATCAAGAAACCCAGCAAGCTTTGTTTCTTGAAAATTTGTTACGAAAATTTAAAAAATGAGACACATTTCATAACAAAAAAGTCACCCTTTTCGATTCTTCTGAGAATTTCTGTTACATAAATTGTAACAACAAAAAAACTGAACATTAGCGAAACCTAGAAAAATTTCTTTCTGGAGAATCCGTTACCAAGATTTAAAAAACAAAACAGCTTTACTATAAAAAAATGCCTCTATTCGATTCCTCGCAGAGTTTCTGTGGGATTACTTGTAACAAAAGTAACAAAAAATATTAAGAATGGCAAAACCTAGCAGAATTGAACCTAGCCAGGGATTTGTCACAAACATAGCACAAACCATGTCACAAACCAACGGCCATACCAAGCTGAAAACCCCAGTTCTCGTCAGATCACTGAAGTTAAGCAGCGTTGGACGCGGTTAGTACTTGGATGGGTGACCATTCAAGAATACTGACATGAGTGCTGTTGGCACATCGTGGGTGTGGTGAGCCCACACTTGTAGTTATTTATAACTACAAGAAAAACCTAGAAACACTACCCGAATCGGGTAGTGTCACGCCTACCCTGAAAGGGAAATGGTTTAATGGTATATATATATATATATAGCGAGCCATTCTTAATACCTATAATTCAGATTCCTAATAAAAGTTTTGCAAACCAACATGGCAAAAATATCTTACGAGTTTATAATCTGACCGGAAATAATTCACCTTTTCGCAGAATTAAGGAAAAATAAGCAAACTTAACTGCTTCTCAGACGCTGAACAAACTTTTTCTACATATAGCACTTTGCGGTCAAAATGAGACAAATTTCTTTGCATTTTGAGTTAAAAGCTATCGGAAAAGCTTTGGAAACAGAAACCTCAACCATGCAACCGGAAGTGGTGCATTATTTCCTGAAAAATCTAAGGATTTTTAAATACTTTATTCAATTCTGTGATATCGATTACTTTTTTTAAATAGATAAATGTTTGTAGGTAAATGGGAACCCTATCCAAAGTATTCCTGAGGCGAAAAAGTACTACAACTACCTTTTTAAGATTACTGATTTTCCAAAATTTTCAAACTGCCCTCTATTATCAAAAAATAATGCACTAACTGAGGTGGCATGATTAGAATTTATGCTCCAAAATTTTGTGTGTAGTTTTTTCATCAAAGAATACAAGAAGCAAGATTTCACTCAGACTAAAAGCTTTAACATAAAAGAAGGCAAAAGGTGAACAAAGTAATCCAGTTAGTGAAACTTCTCCTTGCTTTCAGAAAATAATGCATTACTTCCGGTCATATAAGTAATACTTTGAAGAGGTTTGTTATTTAACGTCAAACCTCTATATATTTTGAAAAATTGCAAAATGATCACAGAATTGACTGAACTATTCATACCTCCTTATGTATTCAAAAAATAATGCTGTAAAGTTTCTTTACTCTTCCTTAATTATACGAAAAGTTGAATTATTTCCGATAGGATTATCAACTCATAGGGTATTTTTCTATGTTTTTTTAAAAAACTTTTCGTTAGGGACTCGAATCGTAGGTACTGAACTTTGCTCGCAATGTTTGTTCGCAGTGAGATTTTACTGGCGAAGTTCATGCACATGGGTTTTAAGTGACAATTTGATTCATTTTTAGGGAAATGCCACTGATGGGCGAAGAAACTTTCACGAAAGAAAGTTTGCTGGGTTTCGCCGAATTTTGAGATTTTTTGTTAGTTTTGTTACAAGTTATGTAACAAAAATTTTGGCAGATAAAAAAGAACAACATTTGATGTTAGGCAATATGTTCTGTTTAATGAATTTTGGTAACAAATGTTCAAGAAACAAAGGTATCTGGGTTTTGCGAGATTTAAATATTTTTTGTTAGTTTTGTTACAAGGTATGTAACAGAAGTTATGAGAGGAATCAAAAGGGGTGACTTTTGTTGTTAGACAGGGTGTTGCGTTCTTTTAATATTGTAAACTAATTTTCAAGAAAAGAATTTTGGTGGGTTTCTTGAGTTTTCAGTTTCTTGTTGCTTTTGCTACAAGTTATGTAACAGAAAGTTTTAGAAGAACCGAAAAAAGCATTTTTTTGTTGGTCTAGGTGTTATATTCCTTAATATAAAATCTCTAAACGATATTCTTGATTTAGATAGTCACGATTATATCGTTTGCGCCTGCTATGGGTGTGACACGAGGCATCAGTGCGTTAGAAAGTGATGGAACATGT
>CAKNYM010050408.1:32307-59202 GCA_932195095.1 Andricus curvator
TTCACATAAAAAATTAATAGGCGCGCGCCTTGGCGCGCGCAAGACTAGTAGTGTTATGTTATACTGAGACCAACCGTGGGCTGGTATTCAATAGAGGATGAGCGACGCTTTAACGCCAGGAAGGTAGTCACCATCCAGGTTTCTCTCAAGCTTGAAGATCTGCCTCAAGTGGATGACGCGCTTCGTGGAGATTTTACCAAAGATTCTGACCTCTCGAACATTAAGCTTGGTGTGCATGACGCAGCGAGAATTTTTGTACATGTAAACCGTAAATTAACACTAACAGCTCATCATAAGCCCAAAAGGCGTATGCATCAACTCAGCACAAAGATAGGCCGGGAAAGACCGTGCGGTTCCCGCATTCAGTGTGTTATTAACAATATAAGATCTGAAGGCCTGTATGAAGAAAGTACAGGAGAAAAACTTCCACGAGCAGCTCTTCGACAAGAGTGTACACGGCATCTTTCACAGAAATGTTAGGAATCAGTCGATGTCGTCTGAGCTGATGTTTAGTTTCCTTAAATCACCCGGATTGAATTTGGGCACGAAGAGTTTCATTTGAGCGTGTCAAGATGGTGTTATTTCCTCTTTAGCATACTGTCGCTATATATTCAGTCAAGACATTCTCGATGATATCTGCAGAGCATGTCATGCACACCCCGAGCACCTAGGACACATACTATTTCTTTGTCCCACTCACGTGGGCAAGACATACTTCTAATGACACAATGCAGTACTAATAGTGCTTTATTACCATCTCTTTTCATGCTTGTGGCATTAGCCCTGATACTGCTTCGCCAAACGCTCCTCAGAAAATAGGGTCAATTTTTTTAGACTGAAAAGTTCTGAATATACTGGAACTATATATTCTCGAAAGTTTCTTCTGTCGCGCATTCGAGGCCTGACATAGATCTTCTTGGCTTGGACACACGAACCATGTTCGTTATCGAATTTTCGGCACCAGCCGACAAAAACATCACAGCCAAGAAGAATGAAAAAGATAGAGGTATAGAGACCTCATAAGGAAGTTGCGACGATTATACCCGGAATATTATATTAGACTACTCGTCCTGCTCATTGGTGCTCTTGGAGGTGCCAAGCTTTCTCTAGTTGATAGCCTGAAAAACATCCCTGCGTGTCAACGAAATTGCTAAGACACTTGCATGGAAAATGCAGAAGGCGGCCGTCCTTGGGTCGCTCCGTGTCATTCAGGATGCACGAGACTTTTGCCATATCATCGTATTGAGTCTATCGCAGACTGTAACCACCTATCTGACGGACGTTAAAAGTGGTTACAGCTAAAATTTTACCACGATTTCGCCGGGAGCGGCTGCAATTTTGTAGAATGGCACCCGCCCCCGATGAAATCCCGCGGTTATCCTTATGATAAAATTTCAACTATATATATTCCATCCATCTCCCGGTCGTGAGACGTGGCCATAAGTGTGATTCACAGCGGTTCTACTGGGTGAGGTATCTTAAACGGTGACTCTGGGACACCCAGACAATGGGCCGGAAAAGAGTGCCCCCCAAAAAGGAGTCAACCCCTGCTCATAAAGGTTTTATGCTGCATGTTCACACCCTGTGGTGCCAGAATCACCCAGACCTTCAGCACGATCCGATTCAGTCTTTGCGGAATCAACTTGCCTACCTCTTGGAAAATAGAAATGTACGCGGAGGGTTTTCCCAACAGCTGCTTAAACAAGCTGCAGACGAAGATAGAGAAGCGACATTAAGACATGCAGGTTCCTCCTAAGCCACAAAATCTGGCTGGAATAGATATCTTCCTTCGTGAGGATATCTCGGAGGACTCCGACTTCTGGACCATCAATTGTTCAGTTTATGTTGCTGCGAGAGCTTTGGCTGATTTAAATCGAAGGTTAAAACCGACGATGGATCAAAGACGAAAAGATGCTTGCATTAACTAAACAGGAAGATTGGATGAGCAAGACAGAATGCGTCCCGTGTTCAGTGTGTGATTGACTACATAACATCTGACAGACGTTCACGGAAACGGTTCGAAAATTCGCCCAAGAACTGAGGATCTACCATCACACACTGATCAAGTCAAAGCTGCTGACAGTCAAGCAGCATATTGTTGGCAAAATACAGGTGTTATCTAACGCAAGACACGAATACATAAGAGGAAGAGATAGATCAGGAAGAATCAACAGTTTCTCGCTGACTCATCGCGCCTCTTCACCGATCTCCCTGTTTATGTCAAATATCCAGAAAAGCTTCACGAGGGGGAGAATTTTTGGAGAGACGTATGTACAAATAACGTTTCCGCTGCAGGACCAGTTGGTATCAAGAACTTCTGCTGGAAGAATTTTACTTCTACACAGCAACACTTGGCCCGCATATTTACCTCATGTTCACAGTTGGAAACGACCATTCCGCAGTGGCTGGTGTTAGGACGCACTATACTCCTACCGAATTGAACCTATGTGGAGAGAGATGTACAAACAACGTGGCTAGAAAAAAGGTGTAGCAGGCTGCTGAGAGAACCCGCTAATCGACAGATGCATCTGCAATGACGCAGCAGCCCATCAGCGCGACCTGTCAATGGTCTGGATTTACTACCGGAAGTCTTTTGATTCAACCTCTTATAGACTTATCATCGGTCTGCTGGAAAGCTTGTAGGTTCATCCACACATAGTGAGATGCACGAAGATATTGATGCCCCTTTGGAAAAGTAGATTTACTATCACATTTGGAAACTATCTTGTGACAGCGAACAACGTCAATTTCCAGGAGGGTGTCTTTCAGGAAGATACCATGAGCCCTGTGCTTTTTCCATCATACTTCTGCATCTGTCTCTCGCATTACAAAATTCTCCTGGATACCTCTGCGGCGTCACTAATCATCGCGAGCATAAGGTCACATATGAATTTTATATAGATCACCTGAAGATCTATGCTTTCGGTAGAAGCAAACTTTATAGGTCTTTAAATATCGTCAACGAGTACACAAGAGAGATTGGCGTGGACTATGTATTGGACAAATGTTCCAAGCTTCATCTGAAGAAAGGAAAGATTATTGTCGTTCCCAAGGACCCTAAGCTTGTGGATATAAGTTTCATTAGGCATCTTGATACTGGAGAGACCTATAATACCTGGATCTTCCGAATTGTTCTAAGTACAGCTTACACCATTTTCGGACAGCAGTCTCCGTTGCACACTCCAGGCCTGACATCGTTCTCCAAGACTTTGACGAACGGACTATATTCATCATCGAATTCTCGGCTCCAGCCGATTTCAACATCACTGTCAAGGAGGAGGAAGAGGAGGAGAGGTATCAAGACCTTAAAGGAGAGCTGAACGACTGTGTCCAAAATTTTCGGTTAAAGAAATTGTGCTTGTGATCGGTGCTGTCAGAGGTGCGAAACTATCATCGGCTCGAAACCTTTAAGCCATACTCGCCTGCGAAAAATATGCCAAGGTACTTGCGAGATGGATGCAGAAAGCTGTCTCCCCTGGGTTGCTTCGTATCCTTAAGACACATAAGGGTTTCACTGGCTTGTCATTGTAATTTCATCGGGCCCTGTGAGAACGCATCTAACGGTCGTGTGCCGTGGCCATAGGTGTAATTTACCGCGATCCTACTGGGAGAGAGTATTATTCACAGATGGCAGTTACTCCCAGTGGGACCCTGCGATGTTTGTTTAACCCTGTTTTTTAATTATATATATATAGTGTGCCAAGGCACTCGCGAGATGGATGCAGAAAGTTGTCATCCTTGGGTCGCTTCGTGTCCTCAAGACATAGGAGGCTTTCGCCGGCCTGTCGTTGTGATTTCATCGTGCCCTGTGACAACCCCTCTCACGGTTGTGAGACGTGGCCATAAGTGTGATTTACCGCGGTTCCACTGGGAGCCCTTGTCATTTTTCAAATGGCAGTTGCTCTCAGTGGGACCCTGCGGTGGTTGTTTAACCTTTTTTAAATATGAGGTGAATATGCGGGCCAAATATTAGTGTGTAAAAGTAAACTTCTTTCACCAAAAGTTCTTGATACAATCTGGTCCAGCAGCGGAAAACTTCTTCGTGCCTCCAAGTGCTTTTTTCACCTCTTCGGCAGTGATTGATTGACATTCCTCCTCAGATTGTATGAGGTTGTCGCAAAACTCCTTGAAGCGGATGATATTTTCAGTATCTTCTTTCAACTCTAGTGTTTTCGGGATCTTGTACACCTTTCTCCAAAAAGTCTCTACCTCTACTTGTTTAGTGTGTGATTCAAGATCCTTATTTCTTGGGCGAACTTTCGAACCCTTTCCGTAAACGGTCTACCAGATGTTATGTAGTCAATTACACATTGAACACGGGACGCATTCTGTCTTGCCCATCCAATCTTCTTGTTCAGTTGATGCAAGCGTCCTTTGGACTTTTGATCCATCGTCGGTTTCAGCCTTCGATTTGAATCAGCCAAAGTTCTCGCAGCACCATAAACTGAGCAATTGATGGTCCAGAGGTCGGACTCTTGCGAGATATCTCCACGAAGGAAGTCATCCATTTCAGCCAGATCTTGGGGCTTAGGAGGAACTTGCATGTTAATGTTCCTTCTTGTAATGAAATTGCGATCATCTCTCAGCAGATGCCTGCTTTCTGCGGTTGGTCTCAATGTCGCTTCCTCATCTTCGGCTGCAACTTGATAAAGCAGCGGTTGGGGAAGCGGCCTGCGTACATATCCATTTTTTCGGAGGTAGTCGGCTTGATTTCGCAAAGACTGATGCGAAGCGTGCTGAAGCTCTGGGTGTTTCCGGCACCACAGAGTGTGCATACGCGCCATAAAGCCTCCGCGAACAGGGATAATGCTGGCATCGTAGCAGTCTAGCACGTCATCCCTGAGTCGATCCGTCCACTCAATGTGGGCGCTTCACCGGGTCGTCGTCGTGATTCCATCTAAATTATTTTCAGCACCCCGAACTCTAGATGTAACTATATATATATAAAAAAGTTTTTCATAAGGACAACCGCAGGATTTCGCCGGGAGCGGGTGCTAATCTGAAAACTTGCACCCGCTCCCAGCGAAATCGCGGTACAATTTCAGCTGTAACCCCGTCTCACGACCGTGAGATAGGTGGTTACAGTCTGCGACGAACTCAATACGATGATCCGGCAAAAGTCTCGTGCACCCTAAGCACACGGAGCGACCCCAGGACGACCGCCTTCTGCATTTTCCCCGCAAGTGTCTCAGCATTTTGTTGACACGCAGGGATGCTTTTCAGGCTATTAACCAGTGAAACCTGGGCACCTCCAGAGCGCCGATGATCAAGACGATTAGCTTAATAGAATATTCCGCGTATAACCGTCGCAACTCCCTTATAAGGTCGTTATACCTTTTTTTCTTTTCTTTCTCCTTGGCTGTGACGTTTTTGTCAGCTGGTGCCGAAAATTCGTTAACGAAAATGGTTCGTTTCTCGAAGTCAAGGAGAACTATGTCAGGCCTCGAGTGCGCAACATAAACAATTGTCAGAATATGAAGTTCCAGTATATGCGGCACTTCTCATTTTCGAGAATTGACTCTATTTCTCTAGGAGCCCGACTTCAATCCGGGAGATCTAAGGAAAGCAAACGTTAGCTCATACGACATCGACTGATGCCGTGCATCCTTTTGTCGAGAAGCTGTTCGTGGAAGTTTTTCTCCTGTGCTTTCTTAATCCGGGCCTTCAGGAGTGAGTGTTCAAGATGGATAAGATTTGATGCATTTTTCTCACCCCTAATATTGAAGTCAAGGCCGAATGTTTCAGCAGCCTCCTCCGCTGCTTTGTACAGAAACGCCCCTTTGCCCACTTCTTCGTGTTTCCTGACCATTTTAAGAAGAGGGTCTTGTCCATTTGCAACTATATGTGCTGTACCCAGAATAATTCTGTTGTGAAGACATTCAAGATTCAGTATTCCGCGACCACTTAGGCGGCGTGAGATGTAAAGTCGCGGAACAGAAGACTTAAGGTGCATGCTCTTGTTCATGTGCAAAACCTTTCGCGTCCCGATATCAAGGGATCTGAGCTCGTCCTTCGTCCATGGAACCACTCCAAATGAATAGAGTACTACCGGGACGGCAAGCATGTTCATTGCAGATACTTTGTTTCTCGCTTCTGTCAACGAGCTCAGGATCTTCGGGGATGCCATTAAGTTTTCCTTTCTTCAAATTAATCTTGGCGCATTTCTCTAACCCGAATTCCATTCCAATCTCTTGAGTGTACTCTTTGACAATTTTCAGAGCTAGATGTAGTTTCTCTTGATTCCTAGCATAGATCTTAAGATCATCCATGTAAAATACATGAGTGACCTTATGCTTTCGGTTTCCAGGCTTGCCGCAGAGATACCCTTCGGAATGGCGAAGTGCGAGAGATAGTGGCAATAATGTGAGGCAAAAGAGGAGAGGGCTCATGGTGTCGCCCTGACACACACCTCTCTGAAAGGTGATACTGTTAGTGATCACACGATGTTTTCCAGATGAGCTAGTTAATCTGGTTTTCCAAAGCGGCATTAATCTCTCTATGCACCTCACGATGTGTGGATGAACCTTTAAGCTTTCCAACAGACAGATGATAAGTCTATGGGAGGTTGAATCGAAAGCTTTCCGGTAATCAATCCAGGCCATCGATAGAAATCGCTGATAGTATGCTGCGTCTTTACAGACACATCTATCGATGAGCAAGTTCTCCCGACATCCCGCTACGCCTTTCTTTGAGCCACGTTGTTCATACATCTCTCGCCATACAGGTCCAATTGTCCGAACAATCCTATCATTTAGGATAGCTGTGAAGATCTTATACAGTGTGTTCAGACAAGTTATTGGCCTGTAATTCTTAGGGTCAGCTAAGTTGCCCGTCTTCGGTAGGAGCACTGTGCGCCCTTCCACCAACCACCCCGGAATAGGCTCTTCCGACTTTAGATATGAGGTAAAAATTCGGGCCAGATGCTGGTGGGTTGAAGGAAACTTCTTCCACCAGAAGGTCTTGATGCCATCTGATCCCGGAGCGGAATAGTTCTTCATGCCTCTTAATACGTTTTTCACCTCCTCGGTAGTGATAGGTGGGCATTCCTCCTCAGCTGTGATGAGGGCATTGCACAGCTCCTTGAAGCTGTTTATGTTCTTTGAGCCTTCTTTAAGTGGATGTTGGACTTCGTAGACTTCTCTCCAAAATGCTTCGACCTCCTCTGGTTTGGGCGGATGGTCGACAGTAACTGGAGGGTCTTGGAAGAGTCGAGATGGGTCAGACGAAAACTGTTGATTTTCTCTGACCCACCTCTCTCTCCGCTCTAGACTTCTCCTAGCGTCAGATAGTACTCGTATTCTGTCAACAATATGCTGCCTGGTGGTCAGTAGCTTTGACTTGTTGATTGTGTGATGACGGATCCGCAGTTCGCGCGTGAACTGTCGAACCTTGGCAGTGAAAGTCCTTCCAGATGTTATGTAGTCAATCACACACTGAATGCGGGACGCGTACTGTCTTGCCCAGCCTATCTTTGTGCTAAGTTGATGCATTCGTCTTTTGGTCTTATGATCAACCGTTGGTTTTGTTTTACGGTTTGCATCTGCCAAAGTTCTCGCTGCATTGTACACACTACAATTGATAGTCCAGAGGTCGGATTCTTCGGAAAAGTCTCCACGAAGCTCATCATCCAGTTCAGTCAGATCTTTGGGCTTGGGAGAAACCTGAATGTTGATGTTTCTCCGGGTCTTTAAGCATCGTTCTCCCTCTATTGGATGCCTGTTCGAGGCTGGTCTCAGTGTCGCCTCTCTTTCTCTGTTGCCGGCTTGTTCTGGCTGCGGTTGTGTAGGCGCTCCGCTTATATAACCCCTTTTCCGGAGGTCCTCGGCACGGTTTCGCAGCCGTTTTTGCGAAAAATCCGAGAGCTCTGGGTGTTTCTCGCACCACAGAGCATGCAGTCGCGCCATGTAACCTTTTCGTTCAAGGGCCATACTGGTATCATAGCACTCCAGCAGGTCGTCCCTGAGTCGATCCGTCCACTCGAAAGTAACGAGATTTCGCCGGTCAATCGCATTGACTCCGTCTTGATTGGCTCCCCCAACTCTAGGGTAGTCGGCATTGTTGTCCGACCCATTGTCGGGAGCCCTGCGCGTTCGATTGTTTTGAACCGCACTTCCTACAACTATGTTTGGTGTTGTCATTGTTGTTCCCACGAGCAGCTAGGGAAAAGGGTTAGTCCATCCTTGTAGAGCCCCGCGTGCAAGGATAAGGCTGATACTCTGAGAGGTCGCCCGGTATCCCAGAGTCACCGTTTGAGACACCACACCCAGGTGCCATTCAGCTTTCGGCACGGTTGTTACGCCTCCGCTTGGGGGTTATTCCTTCGGGACCATCCCTGGACAATTGTCCGCGACTGCTTATTAATTATTGTAACCATATTCAGCAGAAACCCTTGGTACAGGGACCCTCTATCCGCAACCCGAGGACGCGTCCGGTGGCTTTGTCATAGGCCCTTCGGTTCGAATCCCAAGGAATTAAAACCGAATACCGAATACAAATATATAATATATATATATATAGCTATATATATATATATATATGTATGTATATATCTATATATATATATATTTAAAAAAACAGGTCAGAAAACCACTATCGGTTTCCGCTGGGAGAAACTGCCATCTATGGAAATGACACGCTCCCAGTAGAACTAAGGTAAATCACACTTATGGCCACTTCTAAGGACCGTATAATGAGTGGCCACAAGGCACGACGAAATCACGATAGGTATGTGAAACCCTGATGTGTCTTGAGGACGCGGACCATCTAAGGATAACAGCCTTCTGCATTTATTTCGCAAGTGCCTCAGCATGTTCTTAGCGCATTGGTATGACTGTAAGGTTACGCACCAGTAATGGATTTGCACCTCCAAGAGCACTGGTCATAAGGACAATTGCTTTGACTGAATATTCTGGGTACAGTCGCCGCAGCTTCCTTTGTTTTGGACAATTGACTCTATCTCCCACAGAGCGTTCGGCAGGGCAGCGTCGCGGACAACGCCGTAAGAGCCACAGAGATGGTAGGAAAGCAGTCTTGGGATCGCATTGTGCCTGTGGAGATACGTCATTCCCGAATGAGTGGGACAACTGGATATTATTTCTTCCATGTACTCAGTATGTGCATGACACGCTCTGCACCTATCGCTGAGAATGTCTTGACGTAAAATGCGGCTACTGTATACTGAGGTTGAAATTACCTAGTCCTGGCTCGCAAAACTAAAAATTTGTTGTGCTTCAATTAAGTCCGGATGATCTGAGGAAAGCAAAAGTTAGCTTCTTCGAAAAGGCTGATCTTTTACATGCCTGCAAAAGTTTTCGTGCATATTCTCGTCAGGGAGCTGTTGGCGAAAGTTTTCTACTCCTGCTTTCTTCACTTGGTTTGTGAGAAGTAAGGCATCCAGATGGAATAATACAATTCCGAAAAATTCCAGCTACAGTCAAAAATCACAATACTTTGAAATCAAACAAAAGTGGTTTCTTGTCATATTTAAAATCATTTAAATTCATTCTAATACTTAGCTTCTCACCAGGGAACTCCTGATGATCAGAACGCTCTTTTTCCCGTGATTTATTTGGAACGATGTAAGCTTTACTCAGGATAATTCGATTCTAAAGAGAGATGGGAGAGATTTAAAAGTCGGCGCCCGCCTTGACGCCGTGTGGTGTACCATCGCGGAACGAACGAATTGATATGCAAGCTCTTCTGCATATAGAATACCTTACGCCTGATAATCTCGTGGGTCGTGAGCTCGTGCTTCGCCCATGAAACTCCCCTAAACGAGTACAGTAGAACCAAGGCGACAAGCATGTTAGTCGCAGACGCCTTGTTCAACGCCGATAGATTGGAAGACCAAATCTATTGAAGAAGAGGCTTGTATCTGCTTTGGAGAGACCCCTTCACTGATTTTAAGTGTTAAGATATCTAATAACACTTATAGCCACAAGTTTAGGGTCATCGGGAACGACAGTAATCTTTCTTATCCTCAGAATAATCTTGGCACACTTGTCCAATCGAAAGTCCATACCAATCTCTTCTGTGTATTGCTTGGCGATATTTAAAGCAAGTTGAAGTTTCCTTGCACCAGAAGGATAGATCTTTACGTCATCCACAAAAATACATGAGTGACCTTATGTTTTCGATGATTAGTGCCGCCGCAGAGGTACCCAAGAGAATTGCATACTGCGAGATATAGTGGCCGAAGTTTGACGGAAAAGAGGAGAGGGCTCATGGTGTCGTCCTGCAAGATGCCCCTCTGGAAGAAGACGCTGTTCTTTGTCACATGATAATACATCTTACTATGTGTGGAAGAACTTTCGAGCTTTTCATGCGACAAACGATACGTCTATGAAAGGTTGAATCAAAAGCTCTCTGGTAGTCAATCCAGGCCATCGATAGACAGCGCTGGTGCACTTGTGTGTCTTTGCAAATGCACTTGTCAATTAGCAGGTTCTTTCGGCAGTCAACTAATCCTTTTTTCGAACCACTTTGTTCGTATATCTCTCTCCAGACTAGGCCCAATTCACTCAACAATCCTGTTGCTCAGGATAGCTGTAAAGATCTCATACAGTGTGTTCAGACCAGTTATTGGTCTGCAGTTCCCTGAATTTGACAGTCGACTTTCTTCTGTAGAATGTACAGTGCGTCTTAACACCATCCACTGTTGAATATGCGTCTTCGGCTTTACATATGAGGTGAATATGCGGACCAGATGTTGGTGTATAGAAGTAAACTTCTTCCACTGAAAGTTCTTGATACCATCTGGTCCTGCAGCGGAGAAGTTCTTCTTGTCCCTAAGTGCTTTCTTCACCTGTTCGGCAGTGATTGATGGACACTCCTCCTCAAATGTTATGAGTTTGCCGAAAAGCTCTTTGAAGCGGATGATATTCTCAGTTTCTTTCTTCAATTTCAGTATTAAGATCTTGTAAAACGCTCTCCAAAAAGTCTCTACCTGTCTCTACAATCTCTACAATCTCTACAATCCTCTTCAGTATTCTCCTTCGTGTGTCAGATAACATCCGTTCTTCGTCAAGAATGTGCTGCAGGATTGTCAGCCGCTTTGACTTCTTCAGTGTGTGATGGTTGGTCCTCAGTTCGTGGGCGAACACGAGGGCATTCTGTCTCTCACAGTCAATCTTCTTTTTCAGTTGATGCAAGCGTCTTTTGATCTTTTGATCCGCTGACGGTTTTAGTCTTCGATTTTAATCAGCCAAAGCTCTTGCTGCACCATAAACTGAACTATTAATGGACCAGAGGTAGGATTCCTCTCAGATATCCTAACGAAGGGAGAAATCCATTTTAGCCAGATCTTGAGGCTTAGGAGGAACCTGGATGTTAATGTTTCCCCGTGTACTAAAATTGCTATTGTCTCTCCGGGAGTGCCTGCTTTTCGCGATTAGTCTTAATGTAGCTTCCTCCTCTTCATTATGCAGAGGTGGGCAGCACTGTAAAATGATGGCTTCGTTGGAAATATATATTTTTTGTGATACCTGTTGTGAAAAGAGTTCGGAACGAACCAAAAAATGGTCACACAGTGCCCGATTCGACAAGAAGAAAATACATCGAAGGCTGGAAAAGGATAAAGATGAAGTGAACTCTGAAGAAAAAGTGCTACCACAAAAGGAATAAAAGGAAATCAATATCTGAAGAACAAGAAAAAATATAGGAAGCTGAAGAAGGCAACCAGTGGACAAACGGCTAATTCATTGACTCGGGGATGAAGACTGGTTATGTCTTCAAGAAACGTTATTGCAATGTGACTCTTTACCCTATGGAAAAAGTAAACCTTCTCCCAAAAACAGGGTGGGGGCGGGGAGTTATAACAAATTTATAGGGACCACGCTTTCATACACCCCTGTGGGTCACGTTGAGGTGTAAAGAGAGGTCCCACGCTAGAAGGCTTCTCAAATTCGGCCCGCCACCTCGTTAGTTCTCGTGTGAGCTTATTGATAAGCAGATGTGCCGTCTTCCTCGTTAGTTATCCGTCCTTAGTGCAAGATCCTATTTATCCCATTACCAGGACATCTCAAGCCCCATCCCCGAGAAAAATCCTCACCGCCACTCTCTGCCACGATATGTTCTTTTGGGGCATATCGTCATGTCTTGCCTGTAACTTTGCTCACGTCCCGAAGTTCCAAATCCTACACCTTTTATCTTGCCAGTGACCCTGTGGCGAAATAAGGAAAAACGAAATCCTTTTTTAAAATTGTCTTCTGCAAAGTTTTTCCGAATATAATATAGAATGGATTTACAGAAAAATTAATTGGAATTTGTCCAGAATTGTACGCTTTGTCTTAACTAAACCATGAAGATCCAAGTTGGCGCCACTGCGTCACATCCTAGAGATGTCTTAGCTAACGTCATTTTTCGATGTTCGCAATCGTGGGAGTTTTAAAGCCGGGATTCGCATCTGCATTTTACCCTCTATGTGCAATGCTTATTTGCTCCCGACTGCTCTCTACTTTCTGGTGCGTAATGGTTTTCATGGAATTCTTCCGTCCTTCTCTGTGCTGGATACAGACTATGAATGTAATTCTGAGCCCTGCTTCCTCGCTTTACTGTTTTCTGGTATTCTCTGTCGTAGTCTCATTCCAACTTTCCAACGGACTCCCATCCCTTAAAGTTAGTACTGTCGGCATAATTCCGATTTCATTCCGAATAATTTCGCATTATGCTAAAGAATCTAGTGTAAATTCGCCTTTGTCTCATGTGATGTACTTCACACTCGCTCAGAACTATCTACTTCGCAGATAACGTTGTACTTCGGGAGTTTCTGCATTGTAAACGTTTTACATCATAATTTCATTTCTCAGCATTTTTCTTCCATACAGACGTAAATTATTATAATGTTAATTAATAATTATTTTAATCCTTTTTGCATAAAAATAATTTTTTCTTTATGACTTACAGGTAATTCTTCTATCTTGCCCGGGGATAGCAACAATATTCCACAACTTCCAGAGAAATCATTCAAAATAAAAAGTAAACGAACACAAAGCTTGTATTCTCAGAAGCAGAATATGTGGCAACCGCGGCTCTTTGAATTACTTGAGCCGAAACAAAAAGAAAGCAGTGATTTAAATGCAGATAATTCTTCTCACAAAATTGTTTCATATACTTCAAATTATCTCTTTCCACCAACAATATCATACACGTCAAGAAGTAAAGATATGTCGACAGCACAACAAAAATCGAGACAAAATTCAAGTTTTAGAACTTCGTGTGCTGAAAATTCTCGAAGGAACTCAATAAAGGATATAATAAGAGAAAGAACGTACTCAGTGGGTAAAGAAATTGGTGATGATTTGGATACGCAATATATTATCAACGAAAGAAGGTCGCTTAAGTTAATGGTTAATTCACCTAAGATTTTTGACTCTAATAGTCAGTATTATGTAACAGATGATAAGTTTGATAGTATTTCGATTGATATGGTAAAGGAGCATTCAAAGTAACAGTAATAGTATATTTTGTACATAGGAAGCAACTCAGTCTTTTCACCCGAGAATGAGTTTGCAAGTGCGAGTCGAAGCCGAGTATTACAAACACGCAACCCGAGAAAGACGTTTACCTACTTGGTGCACACGATACCTTATGTAACGAAGGTATGATTGACAAGTTTTGACACGTCTGATATTTAAATTATTATTAGGTTTATTATGCTACTTTCAGAACTACAAAAGCACTGATAAAACGCGTAAATCATGCCTGCATAACATACAGTTGTTTTATAGAACTCAAATTAAATATAAGTTCAGTCTTATAATAATTGATCTGAGTAGGTTGTTGAAATTAGTCAAGGCAAATCTAAATTCAACAATCACTTTGTTATTTTCATAAGTTGTCTATTGATATCTATGTATTCGTGTATAAATAAAATTTTATATTTTGAGGAAGGGTCTCGGTTTGAAAAGAGAAAAAAAGAACAGGCAAAGGACTAAACGCGTCTTAAATGTCATTTTATCATTTCGAATATTAAAAAAACAACATTTTTTGTTGTAGAGAATTGAATGCTTTACACATATGTCCCTTTCATTACAAATATGTCAATGGGATATGCCCATATTTTCGCACAGAAACTTATACACTGGTCGACGAAAGTAGACATAGTTTCTCATAGAATGTGATATGTGATTACTGAAGTTTTTGAGATATTCAGAAAGTAATGCTTTGTCAAACAACTTTCATCATTATATAAAATGATGGATAGCTGTTGTTACAGAGGCGCGTGGAGATTTCGATATGATCCATATGCCCTTTAGAGAATTTTTTATCACACCTGCGTAGAAAAGTAGTTTTTCGATGCCTGTAAAGCATGATGCAATGGATATTTTCGGTACGATTGTAAATCGAATTCTGTGTGCATGCGAAAAATTCTCTGGGCCTTCGAGAATGCAAATTGTCGTCATACATAGGCCAAAAGTATCCATATGATATTAATATAACGTTTTGTTTTCCTTAATCTCCCAAATAGAATTTTCTACACAGTCGTCGCAAAAAGATACTGTGAGCAAGTCATGCTGAAGACCAGACATTGGTGACTCGTGCTGTGCACACAAACTCTTCACCAATGCCTGGTTTTCAGCACTTATTGTATAAAGCACAATATGCAGCATGGCTGTTCACAGACTTGCACTTTGAAATATGTATTAAAACTGCCGCAAATATTATCTTTCGATACAAGTGGAAAAGCACAGCACGAACTCGAAGAGCGTGTAAAGGTGAACCGATGGGTGAGTGTTGTGCCTTCGTACGAGTTAGGCATTGTCGTCTTTGGTACAAATGTCGAACTCTATTTTTTTTACAGTTGAATTAAAATTCTCTTTTGGGCGCCATGTGCAGGCATCGAGATAAGACTACTATCCATGTCTAAGTCGGCTACAGTTCTTTTTCAAACCAACTAGTTACTTCAGATCATGCTTTGTTAACACCAAAGGTACTTTTTCCAACATTTTGTTGATATTCTAGTTACTTTTGCAAGCACGAAAGCGGTTACTTTTTATGCACGTTTTACCAAAATTATTATGTGACACACGTGTAAATACGTGGACTTCCAACAAAGAGTGTGATTTTGAAGCAGCTTATCAATAAAATTGCCCGTCTATATTTTTATTGCGATAAAAAAATGTTTGCCTAAAAATTACTTCTAGAATACCTTGAAAATTTGACATGAAGTGGACAAATGAAAGTATAACACTAATAACATGAGATATGTAAATTTTTAACAAACAGTGTTATTTAGGAATTTCCTTCATAAATTATAATTTATGATAATCTTCCTTGCGCTAACCAAGTCACACATTTATGCTACGGTTACTTTTCACAGATATACGGAGTATGAGCAAGCGCTTATATTCGTCTAAATGATGTCAAATATTGATATAAATAAAATAAATAATTTTCACTTAAATACCTACTGCAATCATAAAATCGCCTTGAACCTTGCTTCCTAATGACTTCCTCGTTGCCTAGGCACAGCGCACGACCTTGAACGCCCGTATGAATAATACCGCCTATTACTATTCAGTTCATGCGAGATTATGGAAGGAAAGTGTGACCTCGAGTGTGGTTCCGACACAGGTCGCTAATCAATCTCTCTAGCACTCAACCTGGACGAGGAGCTTCACAAAGGCATCCTAAGTTATAGTTCATACAAAAATACACAAACTGGCTGATAATCCCATGGTAAGATCCATACGTTTTACTACGATCACATCCACTAAGCAAATTTTAAATCAAGCTTTAGAAAATTTGAGTACTCCTACATCCTGGTAAACGAACTCGTTCATTTTCATACTGTAGGCGAGGGGAAGAATTGCGAACCGGGCAGTTCCAATTAGAAGTTAGAAAATTAAATTTGTCCCTTCGCAAAGAAATGGGATTTTAAATAACGCATATAAACTGAATAAAGGCAGACAATTTACAGGAGTTCAAAGTTTTACGAACTATAAACCGGACAGAAACACATAAAGTTTGAATCGTATTATACGCTTCTACAATCCGCTATATTATCCGAGTAGTAAAGCTATGCCGCTATCACGACACTTACCGACCTAGCAAGGTTCTCTTCCATACTCAGTTTAAGGTTCTGTTTCATGCTGAGTGCCGACATCAGATAATTACCTTAGGTATTACTTTCTGTCAGTAATGCATATTTATCAACTTTCGGTAATGCAAACAATCACCGTCGATCGGTAATGCAGATCCCTGCAATGGATCTAGCCTTCGTCGGTACACCTGGGACTAACCTTACCGATCAAGTACCAGATCCTAGTGGCGCCTCCACTTGGAACTCTGCTATCTCTTTTAACTTGAATAAGTGTAAAAATTGAAAATGAGCTTAAAGGGGGAAAAATATATTTATAATATATAATATATATTATATATTATATATATTTATAATATATAAAAAAATATCATTGATATTTGTTTCTAAGTCGGTCTCACAACAACGGTATCACTACCAGTTGGTATTGAGATTTATCGGTAACCGTTCACTGATTTATAAAAATTCGTTAATGCAGATTTATCGGCGGATTGACCTACGCTTGTAGCATATTATTTGGTACACGTACCCAGCCTTACCGCTCAGTTCAAGATAATTTACGAATGCATAGAATGAAGTTTCTGTCATGATCGCAAGTTACTATATTAGGTAACTTCTGACTAATTAAACTGAACCGAATAATGTTAACAATTATCTTATTATATTGACTTATAACTGCTTTATAATAACTGAATCTAATTAAACTAACTTATAACTCATGTTAGATTAACTTAAACTAACAGGAGGGGAAATGAGGATTAAATACACACACAGAAAAGTGGTAAAATTCTATCATGTTTACTTGTTATGATGAGATTTCATTTAGAGATATCAGGATAATAAAAAGAATGTTTTTCGAATCTAAAAATGCACACTAGCCTATTTCTACCTTCTTAGCGAACGAAATTTACAAACAAAAAAATTCAAAATTGTCAAGATATCTTGAAAATTTTTATACATACAAAATTACCCCTCTGATATTATGAGAATTGTGAATAATTTAATGACAGTCTTTCAATTCATTTTGAGGAAAAATAATAATTTTTTCTTGATTTTTCTATAATAATTCATTTCATTTCATTTACTTATTGTATTTTGTAATTGGCACGCCGTTTTTCAAATTATTATAGAAAAATGTGAAACAAGTAAGATGAAATACTTATTCTCTTAAAAAATGAATTTAGTCATTTTCACTGAATGACGTACAAATATGGTAATGTAGGAGAAAGTAATCCTACACGCTCAAAAAATGTAATACCTTGATTTTCAAGACATTGAACTAGCACTAAGAAACTCTCTCCTTTCTTCTTCCCATCTTGTTAGTTCTACGGCACTTCCTTTCCTTTCTTCTACCTCCTTCAAACACTTTTTCGCTATCTCCCCTCCCTTTCCCTCCCTCAACTTCGTCACAAATTGCCATGCTCTCTTACCCGCTCTGGTACTTAATTTTTCCCTTTGCGCTTATTCTCTCACCATATATCCAGGCGTCCTCCAGTCTACCTCTAGCGTCAAAATTATATACCTTTCTTTTTAACTCTCAATCTCTTTCCGTTCCTTCCATCCGAATATTTCCGCTCCATATCCTAATACCGGCCATACCAGCTTATCAAATAACCACATTCTCCTTCTCAGTGGACGGACATCCTTGCCTTACTCCTCTCATCAACCAGAAACTATCTTCTACTTGCTCTCCTACCTTTACCCTGCTTTTTGTTTCCCTGAAAATTTCCGATACTCTCTTTATTAAGCCCTCTCGTATCCCCTTTTTTACCATAAATTTTTATATCTCGACTCGATCCAAGGAGTCAAACGACGCCTTTGAGTACACGAATATTGCTATTATTGCCCCTTTCTCCCTTTTAATCCATCCATTCATCAGATAATTCAAAACATATACGATGTCCATCACCCCCATTCATTTCCTAAGCCCTGCCTGATTCGGTGGCTCTATCTTTTTTTACATAACTTCTTTCTTTAATCTCTCCGACAAAATAGTTACAATTACTTTATACAATGTTGGCATTAGCGACACACCCCTATAATCTTTAACCTCCTCCCCTTTACCTTTGTTCACTATCGGTACCACTAATCCTTCTTTCCGTAACTCTGGCCACCCATCTCCTCTTAACACTCTATTACACATTATTCATGCCCATTCCTTTGATTCCCCCCCCCCCATATTTCCAGACTACCACTTCAATATCCTGGTTTACTATTTTTCTTCTTTTTCTCTCTTTATTACTACCTTCCAAACCTCTCCTTCCGTCCTATAGCTTCTCGTCTCTTTTTGCTTCTCACTATTTCTTATTTTCCTAACTCCCGTTCCTTCCTTTTCTAGTTTCCCGGCACCTCGTTTCTTACTATCTCTCCTTTTTCTTTGTCCCAATCCCACCATACACTTTCTAACTGTATTCTTCCATACTTAACCCACGTTCTTTTTTCCTTACTTCTTTTCCCTTCCTCTATTTGCCTTAACTTATACTGCATATTCCTTTCTACCCATGTCAAATCATCCTCTATTCTCTCCGAGCTTTCATATAACAACCTCTTCCTTGTCATCACTTCCCTCTTATGTTCCCATTTCTTTAGTTTCACTATTACCGTTTTTTCTCCTCTTCGCGTTTCCTGTCCGAAACTTCGCATTTCCTCTATCTCTACTTCAGCATCTAACCTTTTTAGCACATTTTCTCATCCTTTCTTCAATTCCTTTCCCTTTAATCTTAGACCCTTTATCACTATGTTTCTTTTTCTTTCATTTCTTTCTTTCCTTTCTAATCTTCTTTCTATTTCCCTTAGCCTTTCCCTCTCATTATTCCCACTCTCTACAGTACAGTTGGATATTGCAATGTTGCGTACTGTTGCATTGAAGTCTGAAATTGTGAGATATTAAACTTTTTGCCTACCTAACATTATGTCTACTCTTACTTTTGATAGGAACTGCGCAGGTATACTTGCCAAATATATCGATAACAGTGCGCAGGTATTTGAAACCCTTATTCTCTCAAGAATATGGTCTCACTTCAACAAAATGAACCTCTCACGTTTCATCTATACCGCGCATTATCACAGAACGACTTGGATAATTTTTTTGCAGTTTTATAAAGCTCTGTGACTACTGCCAGTTCCTTTGCGTTCATTTTCTAATGCATTCAGTCGAGTGTCTGGTTGAACAATGAGTTAAGCTTTGCTAAGTGATAACTCTTTCTACGCTTCAATCCCTATATCTTCCAATTTCTCTTTTATTGATCCCTTCAACAATTCTCATAAATTATTGTTATCAATTTTGTTACGCAAAATTAACGACGTATACTAATAAAGAGTTCGTATCTCGTTTTGAAAAATGGGCTGTACAAGCCTCAAATTAACAGCATCAGGCAGTTATTTAGCGTCTGAAACTTATACAGTGTCTTTATTTATCAATATCGTACTTACCATCAGATGTAACTTCAAAACCAACGACATGAGGCCCTCGAATTGCTGCAGCAGCTCGATTCAGAGAATGTCCCAATACGTCGATGCTCTCGAAATTCTTCAGTGATGGACATGATTTCGTTATTGTGGCTTGGTTTACCTGCTGCTTGAGATGCCAAGAGGAGAAGAAGACGGTCGACTCGTTAATTAGGATCATATCCATAAATATAATCAGGCTGTTGATTTTTTTGTAGCACCATAAATTGAGGTAATGAATTTACTGATCGTTTCTTTTCCTTAAACAAACCTCCACTAGTTGAAAATTGTTTATGTGGAAGAAGATTCTCTATAATATTTCCATGTTTTTCAGTAATGTTTGAGTAAATAGGTGAAGTAGGACAATAATTCTTCTTATGTGCATTTGTAGCAACAATAATTTGTTTATATTTGTATAGTTCATGAGGTCTTATATCAATTTCATCCGGTTTTTGGTTAAACAAAATTTCCAATGAATCAGTGGTTTTCATGTGAAGCTTTTCATCAACAATAAAATATTCTCTATCAAAGCATATCAGGCGTATCACCAATCTTAAGCAAACCATCACTGAGTTTTCGTGTACCATAAACTATATCCAAATACTGCTTTCTATTTTGTTGTGCCATTCTGTGAAACTTGTTCGTCAAATACTCATAATTAACAGCAGGCTCAGTTGTAGCACCTTCTTTTTCTCCTTCCTGAATCATAGTCTTATCTTGCTTTTCTTCGCTATCAGCAGTCATGAAAAAAAGATGATGATTTTATTCTACACTTTCATCTTCCTTTTTCTTAATCTTACTATTCATATATTTATTATTCCTTATAGACACATCAGACGCATTCACTAATTTTTGCAGTGGTGTGATTATAGCTTTGAAAGTTTTACTAAATATACCTGTTGTGGTTTCTTTGTCCAACTTGAACATACGGTTTTGCTGTCGAATTGCATTTCTAACTTTTGCTTTTTGACTTATCATATCTCGTTCCTTTCAAAACATGTTGATGTGTTTGTAACCCAGACTGTAGTAAAATACTTACAATTAGGCACTCTTATTTATAAAACAACAAAAGAGACAAATCTTTTTCTATATCTACCTTCATTTAAATAACTAGCTTTATCAATAACAGTAAATTAATACATGTCAGTACTCTAACATGCTGGAAAAAAATCTCGAACTGAGTGTATGTCACATCAGTATTTAGATGATCTTCATACACATGTTTGAGATTTTATTCAGCTTGTCGAAATATAACTAATAAATTAACATCATCTCTAACTGAATGTTTAGAAATGCGCGCGTATGTCTGATAAAAGTAGAAACAGTCGACAGTAACATGTCCACCCATGCAGAAGAACACTCTAACATTATCTAACAAGCAATATCATCCAAAATAAAAATAGAGTTGGGTTTCGATTCAGTATATAAAGCTAATTGTTTATGCTCACTAAATGGAAAATACTCAAAGCCATCTATATCTTTTACTACTTTTTCCAAGAATCGATACTTAGGCTGTTGTATAAATTTTGAGCGGAGATAAATATTTTCAAATCTGGGACCATTTGTATGTAGACGTAAAGAAAGCAGCACATTTGTTTTACCACCATTAAATGGTCCACACAAAACTGCACGAATGCTGTTTGATAGCAGATTGATATGCCGCTTCACCCTCGTCTGCTCAGGCTCAAAGGGGGTATCTAAATTCACAATTGAAAACTTGACAGGTTATGTCTCAAACTGCGTCTTAATACTGACTGCCATACGAACTATAAATACAGCGTTTATATAGACCTCAAGTCAGCCACGTATGAACCTCCATAGAGGGTGGAACGATTGTACTTCTTAGAGTACAATCTAAGAAGCGTCAAGGTGAATATTTAATCAACAGCCTTATGTTCATGTTACCTTTCGAATTACATTTACCAGGTTGCCAGTATTGTGGACCTAACACTGATTTAGCTAAGAGATTAGAACGACGTGATCCAGGTCTAAATACACTGAATGCTGAGTGCAAGGAGCACCATAATGCCTACTCGAAAATCCGTGAGAACATTGGAGTAAGAAACGCTCCGGATGGATAACTAGCCAACAAAACGTGGCAACGTGTTTTTCTGAAGACTCTGGTTTTGGTCAAAAAGAATTTGCATTAGCTACAACCAATATCATGAAAGCGAAATCGAGACTCAGTATGGGATTCAAGAAGGAAAAGGTTTCAGAGAATAGAAAATTAAAGAAACGAGAAGCGTTCAGGGAGATTGTGGATGCCACTAAGAATCTATAATCCCTAGTAATGATGCACTGGTAACCATCAAGCCTGCTATAGAGGGTGCTCGGAAAGCTATCAAAAGAGCAGCAGGTAGATTTCAGATGAAAGAGCCTCGTATTCCTCCTCTACCCCAAAAATTCTGTTCAGCTAAACAGCGACTTAAAGGGACTGTACGTCATAATAAAACAATGGAAGAAATAGCTCTTGGTAAAGGATTAGATTTGAAACCCTATCGACGGGGATTTGATTTTCATACGCAACTATATCCTCAAGGTCGAGCTCTTAAAGTTAAAAAAAATATATAAGAAATTGCAGTCAAGCTACCACAGCATGCCTGAACACACAGTTTTGCTTACATTCAAGTACCCTCCGAACTCGTCAAAACCCTGGTTTCTGGTAGCTTTATAAAATATAATTATGATAGAAATCAAGGCTATGAAACATTTGAATGTGGATATTTATGTCTCAAATTTCGATATGGACAGCTTCACGTAAATAGCAAATATATGGTATATATTATATATAGTATATGGTATATATTTATATTTCTATAAAATTGATAGTGAGCACGATATATTATAATGGCACGATAATATAAGAAAAAATAAGATTATGTTTGTATACTGATACCTACTCTGCAATTGATATCAACGCTGACGTATGCCAAACTATATCGTATCCAATAAGCATAAACACCTAAAAACACTTCACTTTAAAATTATATCCGAAAACAATAACGAGTAAAACGCAGAAAACTATAAACAAAGCGGTAAACGCGGGCTGATGGCGGGAGACTGCGGAAGACAGAGCGGGGAGACTACGTGAGCGCGCGACGGCCATCATCATTTCAAAGATATCGTTTTCAAAAACTGAGCGCGCTTTTCAAACTTCTTATCTCAACTTGAAAGTATTAACATCATTATAAAATTGAATAAAATTCATTAGAAAATTAAAGATGTATTAAAGTATTCAAAAAATAAGTACTCAAAATTAGGAAAATTCGGCTAAACATTAAAGTTAGGTTTCTGCAAATACTTCAACAAATTTCTAAACAGTAATTCCAAATTTTATGCAATTAAAATTACAAATTGCAGTTATAAAAAATAAAAAGTATTTCATGCGCTATTTGAAATTAAAATTCAAAATTATAATTTTACCAGCAATGTCATTTAAAAAAAAAACTCATTTAAAATTCAAATTAGGAATTTTCAAAATATTATTTAAATACAAAATAAACATTTTTGATTAATTGTGCCTGATTGGATAGCCCAATAAAGTTTAAAAATAGGTTTTTAAATAAATAAAATACATCGAAGATATTTAAATAGCACAGTCATGCGTTTTAGGCAGCTAATTTTCATGGAGCAAACTTTCAGAGTTCAAAATATTTTTTCTAACCACATAACTCCGATTGACTTCGTCGTTTTCTTGCCTCGAAATTTGGTTTTTTGTCGAAGTTAATTTTCCAGCTAAACAAAAGGCAAGAAAATAGGCTGCCTAAAACGCATGACTGTACTATTTCAATATCTTCGACGTATTTTATTTATTTAAAAACTTATTTTTAAACTTTATTGGGCTATCTAAACAGTTCCAATTAATCAAAAATGTTTATTTTGTATTTAAATATTTTGAAAATTCCCAATTTGAATTTTAAATTAGTTTTTTTTCAAATGACATTGTTGGTAAAATTATAATTTTGAATTTTAATTTCAAATAGCGCATGAAATACTTTTTATTTTGTATAACTGCAATTTGTAATTTTAATTGCATAAAATTTGGAAATACTGTTTAGAAATTTGTTGAAGTATTTGCAGAAACCTAACTTTAATGTTTAACCGAATTTTCCTAATTTTGAGTACTTATTTTTTGAATACTTTAATACATCTTTAATTTTCTAATGAATTTTATTCAATTTTATAACGATGTTAATACTATATGTACTCCATGCATTTTCGCGCATGTATCTTCCTGGTCGTGAAATCCAACTGCAGGGTGGTTCAATTAGGAAGACTATTGGGTCAGCGTCTTCCGCGAGGAAGAATATGGCTAGCTCCTTGAGAACAAGCTTATTATACGGTTTCATGAAGCCTTAAACACCCACAACAAAGTACATCTTGACTCAGTATTACATCCACTACCTGAATTCGCATATTTTTTACGCTGATCTTTTCGACCTGTTTGAAATCCTAGTATGGCATATCGTGGTTCCTCTAACTGCGTTGAAGCCTTCGTCTGACATAGATTTGTTGAATGGTGGGAATAAGGGATATTCAAACATTTCCCAGAATCGAAAACTGATTGATATAAGTGGGTCATTCTCAATATACTAAAGCAGTTGTGACTTCTGACGATCTGCTGGTAATAAATAGAGAGCCGTATACTCAACTTTTTTGCAGTAGAATTCAAAATTCTTCTTGATCTCCCACTGCAGGTTGAATAATAGCAATAAGGTGTGTGCGTGATTTAGTTAAACGAAGTTCATGCTTAGCATTAACGTTAATCTTTTTATAATCTTCATCTGTTATTCTGGAATTCCCATCTGTGTCAAGCCAGCCTGCATTTTTAGCAGAATAAAGCTGATTAGGAGTTAATAAAATGTAACTCTTCATAGTACTGATATGGCCAAAACTTTTGCATTGATCAATTACAATACCGTTTATTTCATAGCGAATATCATGAAATAAAAAGCTGATGGCGTTACCAAATATATTTTTACTCGTGGCAGATGCAGTTTCATCTACAATATCAGCATTAATAAGTCTTCCCAATATATGTAATGAACGTTCATTTATAAGAATGCATCAATCCTGAGGTTAAAATGCAATTCGAATCTCATCACTATTTTTAAATGGTGACGAGGAATAAAGTTGACGAGCATTGCTTATATTATGTATTATCTTCACGAAAATCGGAAGGTGAATGACGTGTGATGGTGCTCGTGTAATGGTACTCAACTCTGGGAGCGCTGACCCTGCGAATGGCTCACGATTTCTCTTCATTTCACTGCGCAATGTATTGTTAGTCTTAATGTGTATAAGAGTACCAATCGTTTCAAATTTTTTTGCATACATTTCTCAATATCATCGCCATTAGCCGGTACAGTTAGAACGGAACAGTCCCCATTCTTTAGAGACATCTGTCTGTAATTCTCAATATCCTTAATTTCACAGCTGCCAAGGGGTACGGTCACCACCTAATCACCCATATAAAACGTATTGTTTCCTACATCAACGTGAGAAATTAAGTTAAATGTGCGTAGTTCCACGACACCAAGCGACCAATTCTTATTTTGTTACAATTCTATTGGTGTAAAAAGTATTTCCCCTCCAGTACAGAAAAGTTGCCTGAAATAGTCAGAGTGAACGATTCATCCATGTTGATGTCTTTTTGTATACTGATTTTTTGCAAGCAATTACTTGCGCTTATATAGAATATATTTGATATTTAGCTGAAGCTGTACATATAGAAATTTTAGACATAAATAACCACATTCAAATGTATCATAGCCTTGATTTCTATCATAATTATATTATATAAAGCTACCAGCACCTAGTTTTTTGACCGGTTCGAAGGGTACTTGAATGTAATCAAAACTGTCAAAGTACAATATATTATCACCATTCTTCTTGAATGCTACCCAATGTGTGCCATGACCATCTTTATTATCAAGGTTGATAATAGCAGATTCCCTTTTATGAGGTCCTCCAGCAGGTAATTTATTTCGCATGAAGACTCCACGGAAATGAGAAATTTTTGCAGCTTTACCATGATTGAATAAATCAAAATCGGTTAATGCATGGTGCGGTAGATTGACTGCAAGTTTTTTATATTTGTTTTTTAACTTTAAGAGCTCGAACTTGAGGGTAGGGTTTCGAATGAAAACACAATCCCCGTCGATAGGGTTTCAAATGTAATCCTTTACCAAGAGCTATTTCTTCTATTGCTTTATCATGACGTTCAGTCTCTTTAAGTTGCTGTTTAGCTGAACAGAAATCATTTTCAGCTTTTGTTACACCAGCTGCTCCATCAGTAAGAGCTCTAAGTGAAATCCCATGAAATCCCATTTACACCGAGTTTGGTGCAAATACCTCGAAGTTTCGCATTTTAGTCCGCCATATTGGATCCGCCATCTTCAATTTTAAAATGTCGACATAAAATTTCGTATCAAAGACCCCGAAATCCCATTTACACCAAGTTTGGTGCAAAAACATCACATTTTCGCATTTAGGCCGCCATATTGGATCCGCCATTTTGATTTTGAAAATGCCGACATCAAATTTCGTATCAGAGATCCTGAAATCCCATTTACACCAAGTTTGGTGCAAATACCTCAAAGTTTCGCATTTGAGTCGGCCATATTGGATCCGTCATTTTGAATTTCAAAATGTCGACATCAAATTTCGTATCAAAGACCACGAAATCCCATTTACACCAAGTTTGGTGCAAAAACATCACATTTTCGCATTTTAGTCCGCCTTACTGGATCCGCCATTTTGATTTTGAAAATCCCGACATCAAATTTCGTATCAGAGACCCTGAAATCCCATTAACACCATGTTTGGTGCAAATAACTCAAAGTTTCGCATTTTAGTCCGCCATATTGGATCCGCCATTTTGAATTTCAAAATGTCAACATCAAATTTCGTATCAAAGACCTCGAAATCCCATTTACACGAAGTTTGGTGCAAAAAAATCACATTTTCGCATTTTAGTCCGCCATATTGTATCCGCCATTTTGAAATATTGAAATTTTGACATAAAATTCAGTTTCAGCGACCCCAAAAACCCTTATACACCAAGTTTTATGCAAATATGACAAAATCTTGAATTTTGGCCAAAATAAGTGGCCTCCTGGCCCACTGTGCGACCCCTTGACTACCATGTGATTCCCTATCTACTCCTGACCATATTTCAAAACCTCAATCAAAGTTTCAGTCCATTCCGAGGCTACTTTATTGTTTGTATTATTCATGTTTAAATTGTACACCCAACTACCACCTTTATGCGCGAAATTTGTTTTGCGAGTCGAAATCATGCCCAAGTTAAGTAGTGATTCGTCGTATAGTGGAGAGTCCAGTTCTTACGTCAGTCCCACCAAAACTTCTGTTACGGGGGGAGGGGGGGGGGGGGGCGAGGACAAGGA
>CAKNYM010050408.1:62245-77153 GCA_932195095.1 Andricus curvator
ACAACGACAACGACAACGACAACGACAACGACAACGACAACGACAACGACAGGCAGACAGACACCGACGTAAAAAATATTTTTTGCCAGCCATTATCGTCGCGCCCTTTCAAAGGCTCTATAGTCCTGATTATGTCCTTAGCAGGCGTCGACCCATTTTCTGGATCTTGGACAATGCGACTATCTAACGGAATGTGTTCACGCGTTGGTCTTGTGAAGGTCGTCGGACGGACCTGTGTGCTGCTTTCCGGGTTTTGGGTGACGCGATTGTCTGTCGAAGTCTGTTCGCGTGGTGGTCTCGTGAGGGACAACGGATCGACCTGTCTTTGTTCGTGTGGCGAAGGGGACCCTGCGTTTGGCTGCTGTGCAGGAAGGGAAGGCGAAGTGTTTTCTGAGGGAGAATGCGGAGGAATATGCCGTGACGAATCCCTATGCCTATCCTCGTCGTGCGACTCGTCTTCGGTTTCCAGCATATTGCTGTGCTTCGCAAGTTTTTCTATATCTTCTACTCTCTTTTTATTTTCATTGTCCAGAAGTAGAAGTTTTTCTTTCATAATTGACTGGTTTTGATTCATAATCGACTGGTTTCGTTCGACTATCTCAAGTTTTTCCAAAATTTTATTAAGGATTTCGGATGGAGGGAGTTGCTCGGCATTTGTAGGATTGATAGGATCAGCCATTGTAGGGATATTAATGGAAGGGTTATCACTTAAATGGTCTTCGGAATCGTTACCGCTCTCCTCCGTAGAGTATGAGATTTGACTACGATATGTTTTAAAATCCAGCGTGACTATAAAATTTGATCTAAGTTTGGCAATTCAAATAAACCTGTGTGTAAAGTACAGAGACGCGCGTGGACCGAAAAATATTACTTCCTCGCCGAGTCGCGGATCACACTTAGTATTACGAAGAAAAAGATACTTCAAATTGAATATTCTTAATCTATTTCGATATTACTTACAGTAATTGCATTTTGTAGGTTTTCGGCGGTGGTCTTTGTGTTGTACAGCTAAGTGGTCGTGGGCGTTGGTGTCGGCGTGTAGACAGCAATTCCAATCGGTGCTAGCTTGGCTAGGTGACGTCTCCCCTTTCGAGGACTCTGGACCTCAGGACTTCCTCCTAGAGTTACTTCGTTCACCCTAATCGTTTGTTTGCCATTGTGCCTATTCGCGGTCAAATTAAAATTTGATGGCGAATATGTGGCCAAACGGAGAATTTAAGCAATATTACTTTATTTTATTATTATTTTTTTTTTACGACCGTTTTTAATTTCTGGAAGCTTGGACTTCTTGAAGTTCCAGGGCTTCTTTTGATCCCAACACAGATCTCGTAAGGTCAGTGGGATCCTGGCAGGATCGCCAAAAATGTGACGGCGTGGTGTTTCACAATAGAATTTATCTATTGATTAACAATCACTGATGATTTTCCACTTAAACCAATCACTTAATCCACAATATTGGTTAATCACTAAATTCCAGGGGTTTGGGCTCCGTAGAACGAACACACGGAATAGAGTTTCAATAGTTTATTTTCAAGACACGGTCGGAGTAGAACTGTCGCCCCGAGCCTAGGCGTTACAAGCAGAGGGCTCGCTTAAGGTCTAGTTTGAGGGTAGTGGTGGGACCAAGGCCCATTTAAAATAGTTTAAAGGCGGTGAGGCAGATGTCCGTCTCACACGATTCACTAAGCTCGAGTTTCCCAGCTCTCGCCTTCACGAGCTTGCTTACGTGATTTTTACGTTTAAACGCACCTGGGCGCCAGGGAACACGTGCGACCCGCATGGCTGGCTACAGCGGTAGGCCCATGACTCACGTTCGGTGTACGTGACAAACGACGCGGCACGCGCTTGAAAATTTTCCACGGGTTAGGCGTCCCGTCGGAAACTCAACCTGTGCAGTGGTTCTCCTCTCGACAATTGTTTTATTTCAAACACTTTTTATATGATTATAATATAATACAGATATGTGCGTGTAAATGCATGCATATACAGATATCTGTTTTTCGAATTCTCTTTTTATTAATTAATATTCGTCCACTGTACAGGTTGAAATTCCGAATTTATTTTGAATGCACATAATTTGAAACTTAAATTATTAGGATATATAAATTATTGAATAAATTAAATAATTTATGTATGTATATATATGTATATATATATATATATATATATGTTTATATATAGGGATATGAATATATATGTATATATTATAATTGATGGAAATATATTGTACGTATATTATATGTGATGTTATGCTATTATGGTTATTATATTTTATAATAATAATAATATTTATATTTATTTGGAAAATCGACTATAATATTATATAATCATGTATTATATGGATACATTAGTAATATTACATTCCTTCACTCCATATTGATAGTATCCTTTTGAAATTCCAATCTAATTCTGTACGAAGATACAAATTCAATTAATTAAGACGCTGGCAGCGGCTCAGAAACCGCAATGATGCCATTGGTCCGAACCTACGAAGTGGGGCATAAAGGAGCGCGTCCCAGCCACCATCGTCACTCGGCCCTCACCCGGCACTCAGCGCAGATCGACTATTCTCACAACCTGCTCTTCGACGCTTCGAATAGCGTCATTACTCTTCGGACCACCAGCCGCTACACACACACTCTCTCTCTCTCTGCCTAGGGAGTTTCTGAGCTATAAAGAGAGATAACCATTTCAACTGAACGTGTCAACTAATTATCTCCATACCTACTGGACTGAGCTATTATCAGCTTATTATCAAACATGTAAAACTGCTCTTTTCAGGGCAATATCTCTTGAAATTGTTTATTTGATTTATGTGCCTGTTTGAACGCAATACGATCTTTTACTTCGGTAGTCGATCGAAGTCTTGGGAGTCTCTGCACTCCACAGTTGAACGCAAACCGATCTTGTACTTCGGTACTCGATCACTTAACTTGGAACGCCTGGAACTCGGATGGGACTGAACCCGAAACAAAAGAAGGCCCGGGCCATACGACGACTCCGCGAAGCGAAACTACGAGCCCAGGAAACTACTGAGCCTCTCATTCCGTCCGTGCCAGGATGGAGGAACCTCTGGAAACGACAAACATTCCAAAGGTTCTGGAAACGATAAACATTCCAAAGGATCTGGAAACGACAAACATTCCAAAGGCTCTGGAAATGACAGACTCTCCAAAGGCTCTGGAAACGACAGACTCTGCAAAGGCTCTGGAAACGGCAAACTCTGCAAAGGCTCTGGAAACGACAAACTCACCAAAGGCTCTGGAAACGAAAATATCTTCAACGGCTCTGAAAACGACAAACTCTTCAACGGCTCTGGAAACGACAAACTCTTCAACGGCTCTGGAAACGACAGACATTCAAAGGGCTCTGGAAACGGCAACATTCAGAGGGCTCTGGAAACGGCAAACACTCAAAAGCCTCTGGAAACAGCAACCATTCCAAAGACGTCTCCAACATCGGCCCCTCTTCCGAAGGGACCGACCAGGATAGATCATTGGTGATCAACTTGCCTCTCGAGCGAAGGATACTTCCTGTCAAATAAGCACCCCAGGAAACGTATCATACAATTTACAATAAGAATGCTAGTATAAATTTTTTCACTACGGGTCATAGTTGATGGTTGATAGTTGTAATGTAGGCGGGGGGGGGGGGGGCGTGACGTCCCACCCCTGGCGCTCAAGCTATAAAGCCTATTGTGCCATACCCGTGTTTATTCTCAAGGTAGTACTACGAATCCGGCCATCCTTCGCCGAGTGTTTTTGGATCTCGGTGGGTTTTTCGTTGTTATCAACGTTCTGAGATTATACCTCTCAGGTGCCAGGCATACCTATCGCACAATAAATGACGCCCTCCTTTGTTGATCAGGCAAAGTGATCATCATCCACTCTGCCATTCGACAGCCTCCCTAGCAGGCTAGGGTGTACGGAGCGATCGCTCTGAGGTCATCAGGTAGATGCACAGATTCGAAGCACTGTCCTGGTGTGTTATGTAAGTGTATGTGTGTGTGTGTTCATTACTCGAAATCGGCCAGCGACCATCGAGCGTGGTGCCTCCTGTAGGAGTCCTCAAACGCAAGAAGAACGCTAACTCATTTTCGAGTCTTCACAGAATCGGCTTTGACCCCCAAGGCTAGTCCCCTCGACATGGAGCCCCACCTTGGTACGAAACCAGCTTTTTCTGAGGGGACCTACAGTTTAAGGTGGGTTCCGAACTACCGAAGCCCCGGTGGAAGTACATAGAAAAATTTCCATTGGTACCCGGCTCAGGGATCGAACCCCGGACCTCCTGCATGGAAGTCCGACGCGCTATCGTCTGAGCCACCGAGTTCATACTTTCTGAGGAATCAACCCTCAGAGTAGGGGTGATTTGTATCGCGCGGGTTGCACGCTCCTTCCGTAGCTCATATCTCGAAATGGGTTCGGTTCTAGATGAACGTGTATGAAACTAAAGTTATAAAAAATTTCCCGTTCTACAATTTAGGTCTTATACATTTTCCTCGAAAACCTTTCTTATTTCGAGATATAAGCAACGATAGGGCCGTACGACTGGCGAAGTGAAACACTCACACCCTACTCTGAGAATTGATTAATTAGAAGGTATGACCCCCAGAGGAAAAATTCATACAAGTATTCTTATTGTAAATTATAGGTACTATTTTTTTGTACAAAAAATCATTTGTTTCCGATGCACCTTTTCGAAGATGAGCGTCAAAAACTATTTCTTAAGGGTGGTTCATTCGTAATGAAACGATTGGAAATTCAGTAATTGCTTCAAATTGTTACATCATATGGTAGGGAACAATAATACGTGACAGCAAATTAATACTCATACAGAAATTCAACATGACGAATTCAAACTGTCTAACAAAAATACGAAAAACATGGGACCTTACCACAGTCAGTTTTCAAATGCAGTGATGTGAAGCTGAAAGAAATTGTGAGTTGTATCCCCGCGGGATACAACTGTGAGCACTGTGAGTGAGCACTTTTGGGCTTCATAAAGATTTTTAATTCTCCTAAAACAATGTATTCTTGTTGCTATATAATTGCCATTATATATTTTTTCAGTGAGAAAATCTTACTTTTCAAAACACTAATTTTTTTGGATCATTCAAAATTTGATAATGTATCATTAAATCTCTGTCTTAAGCATTTTAATACATTACGTATCAATATTTATGATAAAACTTGTTGGAAATTTTTTTTAAATGTTTCTATTTCGCCGTGAATATTAAGCGAAATTTATTTGCGCTTAACATATAGATATAAGATTTAAAATTTTGAATTCTGCAAAAAGAAATGAAAATGTATTTTCTCAGTTACAAAAATTAATGAAAATATCTTTTTTCGGTTGCAAAAATAAATTTTCATTCAAAATTTGTTCAGGATTCAGAATTTGAACAAAAACTCTTAGTTCAAAATTTTTAACCGTTAACATTTTTTGTTATGTTCAATTTAAGAGCACTAACTCGATTTTAAGGGCTTGAAAGTGTCAAAATATTCTATATCGTTTTGTTTTGCTTTCGAGTTTTAATGTTTTAGAATTCCACATAAGGTAGTGTTTCATATATAGAACTACCCTAGTAGCAAGATTACGGCAGACTGGCGCAAGCTGGGCGCCAGAAAAAGCAGAATCTGTTTGCAGCCTGGCGCCCGGCTGGTTCCGCTTTGGCGTGCTGTTCTGGCACCAGAGTCTGGTACAGCAGATCCTGGCCCAGACTGGTCATGATATACACCAGACAAAATTAAAATAACGTAAAATGGTACTAAATAAGTTTCTGTAATAGTTTTACACTATATTTCAGCCTTTTCTGGGTAAATATACTGCGGAGACGTCACAACATTCCAGGAGACACACTGAAATATTAGAAACATAACCTGTTGTCGTATAAGCTTGCATGTTTGGTCATACTTGTCAATCGTTCAAATTTCCGATTGCTAGATTTTCAATTTCATTAATTATATTCTACATTAATTACTAGTGTTTAAACTAAATACCAGAATCTGGTTCCCTTATTTGCCAGATTCTGTTTTGCGTCTGGTCTGATCATTTCTCACGCTAGTCTGGTCGACTAGAGGGAGCAGATGCTGAGCCAGACTCTGGCCTCTGGCATACAAGGCAGACGTTGCTACTAGGGTAGTTGATACAATTATTTCTATTTAATACATAAGTTTAGAGAGTTGAATTTCTGAGCGCTCCAAAAGTAGAGATTATTTTATGATTGGCAATAATTTTGTATTATAAAAGTGTATATATTTTTAACTTCATATATTGTTGTCAAAAACTTCTGTAATTTGAAAAAGATTCCATTTATGTCAATCCACAAGAATCATAAAAATGCATTTCCGAGAATTAGAATCTCATTTTTTTAGCTTGAAATGCATGGGCGGTGCTTAACGAGATTGGCTAATTAAACATTAAATTATATGTTATTGTACTTGAATTGGACTTAGAATATTTTTATAAAACTGTCGAATAAAATTCTAGTCCACAAGACATAACTCACTCCGGTAATTCGGTACGGTTCCCCGTGGTCGACTTTTGTCGAGTTAATACTTAAGTGAAGTGCGAATAAAAACTATTTAATCAAAAATGATTTAATTAAATAAAACTATTAAAATTTCAAACCCGGATGAAATCTTATTCCATGAGAAATTAAACATGGAATCTTTGTGAAAATGTTTAAACATTAATCTGAAATTAAATAAAAACATTTGATTTGTTCTCTAAATAATTTTGTGCAGTGTTAATCATTTATTTTGAACCTCGACCAGTTCGCGCGGTTAGTGATTTTTATCACTCTACGTCGGCAACGAATCCAGAGGATGTTCTACATTACCAATCCTCAAATCGACAACAGCGCTGGAGACGTAACAAATTTGGTGACAGCTTGTGTGGGATTTCGCCGAACCGTGGGAACTGGGTCACTGGTTCAGTAGACCAAGTTCAAGAATGTTCGCCTGACCAAGCGCGGGACTCTTCTACTTGTTTTTCATTCAGCTAGACTTCTGAATCACTATGGACGGCCTTCAGGCTTGGAAAAAGTTCATGGATCCTAAAGGATGTAAACGTGTTTACCTGGAACCACCAACAAGTCGCAAGAATATACCCCAAGGAATGCAAAAATTGGATGATTTTCTTCAAAAATTACAAGAGAAACAAACTACAACTCTTGAGAACAGAGTTTTTTCTACTTCGCAAAATAAAAATAAGTGAAAAAGTGAAATCCTTTTTTCTTATTTCCTTATAAACAAAAAAATAATAATAAGGAAATTGCAGTGTCTCTTTCGTGAAAAGAAATATTTTTTTTTACATTTTTTATGCAATTAAAATTTTGAAAAAGAAAATTGTTTTGAATTTCGAAAGAAAAAATTTTGAAATTTTGAAATGGAAAGTTTTTGAATTTTGAAAAAGACCATTTTTGAATTTTAGAAGAGGACATTTTTGAATTTTGAAAAAGAAAATTAAAGACAATAATTTGCAAATTAATATTTTTGTTTTTTCTAAAAATTTTGAAATAAGTGACAAACCTAAAAATGTCGGATCCAAGTTCATTTTTGATGAGACTAGTTGAAGTTCTTTCCGATCCGGATTTTTCACCATTCCAAATTTGCCGCATCTACGATGATGGAGAAGGATGGATCTGCATTGAAGTTTATCTCCGTGAAGGATATTTTAAATTCTGTATCTCACCAAGTTATATACCTGCTGGTTTCCTGGAATTGGAATATTTCAGAATTAATTGAGAAACAAAAAGATTTTGAAATCTGAAAAAGGAAATATCAAAGTAATTTTTCCTACTGAAAAGGAAAATGCTTTTCTATTTGACTGAACACGTTCAGTGAAGCCGGGGGTGGATCGAGTAGCTTTTGGCAAACTGGTGCGTGTGAATGTTAAAGTGAAAAGTTTTTCTTTATCAAAAGCCGTAATTCTCTATCAGGGTTTTGGGGTGGTTTTACTCCCGATAGCAGAGGGTGTTGTAAAATTGCACCAGAAATGTTTATGATTGGAAGAAACCACCAGGCATTTCTCTAACAATCATTGGCTTAAGGATTTTCATTGATTTGAAAAATCCTAATATTTGATCATCGTTCCTGATTGCGGACCCGTGAAGGGTTACCTCATCGTTGGACGGCCTGTGAAAGGTTACGCATCGAGGGACTTCCAGAATCTCAGAATTTCGACGATTTTCCGGAGGTCTACCAGATCTTCAAGTTGAACTTCAGCTCGAACTTCCAGATAACACATTTATAAGATAGATATTACATTTATACATTTTTTTTCATAAGACGAGAAAAAGTGTTAATATAAAGTGCGAAATTGGATTATAATTTCAAGTAAGTCCCTAGTCCAATATAATTGAAAATGCGTAAATTGCGTGCGAAAAAGAGGGCTCGGGATAGCGATCCCCCGCTCTCGCCTAGTGACGAAACTGAACCTTCAGGTTCAAGAAATAAAAGAAAATTGATGAATTGATTCCCAAAATTCTCTAAGAAGTGATATAAGTTCATCTGTAACTTCAGAACTCGGAAATTCTTCCCTTTTGACAAGACACGAAACACCTGTTTACCTTCCCACTCCCCTATCAGAAAATGCAATTGCTTTGACCGGAACTCGTGATTTTAGTAAAATCTCAAAAATAGTTCAAGGGATGATTCCCTCCATTGATGGAAAAAATATATCGATCACTATGTTTGATGATCATTGTAGAGCCGCACTTTCACTAATTGAACCTTCTGACATTTCTTGCTTAACCATGCTAATTAGAACAAAAATAATTGGCGAAGCGAGAAAACATATCCAGGATAGAAGAGGCATCACTCTTGATGAAATTTTGAGAACTTTAAATCAAATCTACTCCCAAAACGAAGACATAAGTCAACTTATGCAAGATTTAGCTAAAATCAAAATTAAACCAGGTGAAACTGTTCCAGAATATGGAGCACGAGTAAATCTGACCCTGAATAGATTAGTTTCTCATGTTTTGGAAAACACTCCAGGGGAAGAGGACATTGGAATGTGTAAAGCTTACAGAACTACAGCAATCGGAAATTTCTTACGCGGTTTAGATTATAATATTTATTCCCAGATAAAAGATAAAGAAATAAACACCCTAGACAAAGCCATTGCACTCGCGAATCAGGAGGATCTCAAATTTAAGAGTTGGAAGAGAGTACATATGGGAATGTCAGCACCCGACGCTGCTTCAAGTTCTAATGTAGGACAAAACCCGAAACCGCTATTTAATTTAAATAAAAGAATAGCACATTTGAGAACTGAAAATAAATTCGAAGACAGAAATAATTGGATTAGCAAGATAGAATGTTACTATTGTAAAAAGTTAGGACATTTTAAAAGAGATTGCCCCGAATTGGCAAACAAAGAATTTTTAAAGGGCAGAGAGGAATCTAGTTGTCATTATTGTCACAGAAACAATCATACGTTTAAAGATTGTCGAATCCATAAAAAACACTCTTTAGAGCGTGAGCAATTAAAACAAAAATTTCGAGATCAAAAATCAAGAAATGAATTATTTCAGAAAAGACAGTAGAGCTGGAAAATTTAGCTTTTCTTTTCGGAAAATGTGTTTTCATGATTGACACTGGAGCCAGTGTCAGCTTGATTAAAGAAAATAGATTGAAACCTTTTGTAAATGTAAATCGGAAACGAGTTTTCAATTTAATAGGAATTGGCAAAAACATGATCCCTACTCTTGGAGAGGTTAGATTACTGATAAGAGGACTTGAAACCACTTTCCAGATAATTCCACAAAATTTCCCTATAATTCAGGATGAATTATAGGAATAAACTTTTTGACGCAACATAGAGCAGTTATAAACTTTTAAAATGATCAACTCTCTATAGGTTAGGATCGTTTCCCTTTGCTTTCTCATGTTACCGTGCAAATACCTGCCAGGACAAAAAAGTTATTTCATTTACCTCTAATTGAAACGCAACTTAATGAGGGATATGTTAGGAAAATTCCGTGTGGACCTGGAATTTTTGCTGGAGAGGCTTTAGTTCTTAATAAGAATGGAGAAGCGAATCTTTTTATTATAATTTCTACCCCGAAAAAGGTCAGTCTAACTATTCCCCTTGTGACTCTTGAGGAATATGACGTAATAGCACCTTTGAATCGTTCAAATGGGAATTCATTTTCGACCGAAAGCCAGAAAAATTTATCATCACGATTTGCGAAAATTTTGAAGGTTATGGATTTATCAGACTTGAATGATGAAGAACAGGGAAGTCTTCTTCCCATCCTTTCAGAGTACTCCCCTCAGTTTTTTCTAGAAGGTGACCAATTAGGCTCTACAAATGTTTTATCTTATAAAATAATTACTACAGATGAAACTCCAGTAAATACCAAACAATATCGTTATCCTCCCATTCACAAGGATGAAATACAGGAACAGACTAATAAATTATTGAATTCAGGAATAGTAAAACCCTCAGTTTCTCCCTACAATTCTCCTTTGTGGATTGTGCCCAAGAAATCAGATTCCGAGGGAAATAAAAAGTGGAGGATGGTCATAGACTATCGCTCTTTAAATGAGAAAACAGTTGGTGACGCTTATCCGCTTCCCAACATAACTGACATTTTAGACCAACTTGGTGGAGCTAAGTATTTTTCCGTCCTAGATTTAGCATCAGGTTTCCATCAGATTCGATTGGATCCTGATTCTCAACAAAAAACGGCTTTTTCAACACCGCATGGACACTTAGAGTTCACCCGAATTCCATTTGGTTTAAAAAACGCACCTGCGACTTTCCAAAGGGTAATGGACTGTGTACTCACGGGTCTCCAGGGTGTTGAATTATTTGTTTATGTGGATGATATTGCAGTTTATGCTTCTTCATTGGAAGAGCATTCTCGGAAATTAAGAGCTCTTCTTGCTCGATTAAAATCTGCTGGATTGGCTCTTCAGCCTGAGAAATGTCATTTTCTCAAGGGTGAAATTGCTTATTTGGGACATGTGATTTCTCAGGACGGAGTCAAATCAGACCCAAGGAAAATTTCAGCTGTGAAACTTTTTCCCGTCCCAAAAGGAAAAAAGAATATTAAGCAATTTCTTGGTTTAGTTGGACATTATAGGCGATTTATTTCTGATTTCGCAAAAATAGCTAAACCTCTGACTTTGCTTCTCAAGGATAATTTTGAATTTATTTGGACTTCTGACCAACAGGAAGCTTTTGAAATTCTCAGAGATAAGATATGTACTGACCGATATTGCATTACCCAGATTTTAAGAAACCATTTGTTTTGACCACAGATGCGTCTAATTATGCACTTGGTGGAGGTTTAAGTCAGGGTCCTATAGGACAAGATTTACCTATCGCTTTTGCATCACGCACCCTTCAAAGTGCTGATTTGAACTACTCTACTATCGAAAAAGAATTGCTCTCCATTGTTTTCAACGTAAAGCATTTTATGCCTCATCTTTTTGGGCAGAATTTTACTTTGGTGACAGACCACCGACCCTTAGTTTGGTTGCATGGGCTGAAAGATCCTGTTTCAAGATTGGCTCGATGGAGAATAAAGCTTAGTGAGTATGATTACACTATTGTGTATAAATCCGGAAAAATCAACTCAAATGCTGACGCTCTGTCGAGAAACCCCTCAGAAAGAAATGAATCCATGGAGCCAAACACCAACTTAACTGCTACGATTACTGCATGTCGTACGTATGTAGGTATGGTTGAGACTCGCAGAGATGACGATGGCAATGAAGATCTAGGGGTAGTATTGGAACGGTTATTTTATATGACTCTCGTAAGGATAGAAAAAGAAATAGAGGGTGAAACTCAATTGAATAATCAGGGACCTCGTTATCAGTGCGATACGCTTCACAACGAAAGCGGACCCAAGCTGGGAGGGGATAGGCAATGTGAGTCTGATGTTTCCGAGTTTTTGGGCCTTTTAAATAAAAGTTTGCTTCAAAATCCGAAACAAATATCTAGCCTAAGTCAGGATTTGGTGTCGCTTTCGCCCCTAACTTCGGCTGGATCCCAGACAAGCAATGCCTGGAGTGAAAATCCTATTACGAATATACGTACTGTAGGTGAAATTGAAGAGAGTTCTACAGGTTCCTGTATGGATATCCCGGTGAGCCAGATCTTAACCCTGGAAAAGGATTGTATATCTTACAGTAAAGATCAGATATATTTTGGAAAATGGAATATTGCGCATCTAATCTCTGCAGATGGATATTCAGTATCAGAAGTGAATGATAGTCTAGAGGCTAAGGGTCGTTTGCGGATTGAAGATGTCCGAAAAGAAAATCCGAAGCCCGGAGAAATTATAGTTTTCAATCGTAATGGACGATTTGTTTTTAGTCTTGTTGTAAATAACCAGACTAAAGAAAATTCATTGAGATGATGTCCTTTTTCTTCTCGGCAGAGATGTTTCAATTTAATTGAAAAACCTGAAACAAAAGAAAAATATATTTCAAACAAAGAAATAATTCTTGAAATTTGTATAATAAATTGAATATATTCATTATTAATAGAAATTACTTATCTGTTAATTTAAGTTAACGACCAGTATTGACATCCAAAAATGTTGAAAAAGCAGCTATTAAATACCTGAAAATAAGCATGTAGTAAATTTCATGGTAATATTCACCTATTTGTAAGAGGGAAATTAAGAAAAATGAATACAAAAAATATATGTAGAGTAAAGGAAATAAAAACAATTTTTAAAATAAATTGTATTAAAATGGTTAGAAAAAAAAAAAATATTTTCAAAGTGAAATTTACATCAAGATATGCTACATCTTTATTTTATACTAAGCTTTGAGTGACTCTAGAAAATTTCAGGATTACTCTAAAAATCTTTATAAGCAAATTTCAAACAAATTTAGCTTCTTGATTGAATTATAAATCTTTACCACCTTTACATAATATAGACTATATCTTATAGATATTTAAGAAAAATATTTTTATCTTTATTTTTAACAAATTTAAGTTGAAATATACTATATGGAATCTTACTACATTTTAATATACAGATATATGTATATTATTTGATTAAAATTATATCATATAATTTAAGTTGGAAAGATATTAAAATTAGAGAACTTATCGATTTAAATATTAACATTTAAAAGATTTTAAATGAATTTACCTTTTTGAATATATGAATAGATTTAAAATTTCGAGCCTAATAAGAGAAGAAAATATACCTCTAACCTGAATTTTCAAAATTTAAAGTTTAGATTTAAATTGTTTATTTTTCCTAAACAGAAAATTAAATTATCTGTATAAAGTTTACATAAATAATTATTATCTTTTAATTTACCATTTTATTACTTGTTTATTTGATTTAGGATTTATAAGACAAATATTATTTTTGCTTAGATTCCTTTTTTGAAATTCAAATTTTCGCGCCTAAAAATAGACATAACCCCATAAAAATTGATTATTGGAAATCTATGAAAAATATCTATTAATTAAAATAAATCTTTCTAAAGATACAAACAAATTATGTTTTTAGAAATAAATGCATATAATATGAAAAAATAATTGATTTAAACTTCAATTTTTCATTTTTTATATTTCATATAAAACTAACTTAGGTGGGGAGGGGATGCAGATCGAAAACATTACCACGTGTGTCAGATTAGTTTTGTTCAAATAATACGATTCTGAATGAATTATTAATACTTTAAAAAATATATTTAATAAACAAAGACATTGTTTTGTCTGGAAATTTTTTCTTTAGAATTGATCTAACAATTTTGTTCGCTCTCAAGGGACTTTGAAAAAAAAATAATAAAAAGAAGGAAAAAAGATATTGTATTGAGTCATTAAATTGGCAATGCACTCGCTTACGGAAAAGATAAGCCAAGGGATTTTGTAAGGGCTAGTCGATGTGAACCCCTTACATAGGTATCATGTCGAATGAAGATTTGTTGAAAAAAATTGATAAAAGTGAAAGATTCTTTTTGTGTATTTTGAAAGTGAAATTCAATTAAGGGCTAAGTCAAGTTAAAAAAAAACATTTGAAAAGACTAAAGGAAGGTTTTTCAACCTGTTCTTTATGAAAAATTGAAATTAAAATGGAAAACGGAGACGAAACCAACTCAGAGGGAGAATATTTTTAAAGGATAACGAGAATATAGCCCAAATTTATTATTCACCGTTGGAGTTACCTTCTCAGTTGTAAGTACTATTCTTTTTCCTTTCTTCACCTGTTGATATAATCTCTTTCTTACCTTTATCATTACAAATTTAGAATTTTGTTCAAAGGAACAAATAATCAAAGATTAAATTATATCATTCCTCAAATAATTATTTTCTCCTTCTCTTTCCTTTTGGTCATAATTTTTTTATTAATTTAAAAACAATATAAGTTTATGGGTGATTCTGAACCAATCTATTTAGATTATTACATTTTCCAAATAGGAAAAGAAAAAAGCCAAACATTTTAATGTATTTCTAAAATTGCTAATGTTTAATGCATTCTTCTTTCAACAATTTTCAATAAAAAGATTTATTTAAAGAAATTGAGGTAAAGTTATTTAGACTCAATTAAGAGAATTCTGGAAATATTCATAAGCAAACCCTGCAGATTGGAACGAATCATGAGTTTAGTGTCTCTATTTTAAAAATTGAGATCGAAAGGAAATCTATTTTATCATGAATAATTTTATGCAAAATGAGCATGAAAAAGATTCATTTGTCAAAATAGAATTTTATTCTATTTTGCATGATAGAAAAACATAATAAAAAGTAGTAATTAACTTAAATTCTGTTGTTATAAAAAAATAAAAAATATTTGTTTCAATTTTAAATTACCTTTTTTCAATTTCCATTCTTCAAATCCTTTTATTTTTCCTTTTCCTTTCAGTCCAATGGGGAAACACTCCAGGGAAATGACTCGAGGCTAAAACACCTGTCAGCT